>VMOF01000035.1:61051074-61488574 GCA_011764245.1 Trialeurodes vaporariorum | reverse complement strand
AAAAGAAAGGGACAGCAAATCGTACGTTTACAAATTAAAAATAACGGTATAATTATGTTTCATTTTAAACGGGTGTCTGGAAATAACTCGGGCTCAGTCCGTTAATTAACGCCACTTTATTTCCACATGGAGACTCTCTATTTGTTTTAAATGGTGTTATTCACACAGCAAAAATGTCTTTTGCTTCATTAAAATTCAAGATATTATTAGGAAATAAATAACAATGAATGTAGAGGGGAGAAATATTCCGAAATTGTAATTGGAATGGGTCAAAAACCGGGCTTTTCTTTCTTCGGACAGGCTTTTCCTTCATCCTCTCTCGGCTCCCACTCCTCTCATTCCGCCCCCTCCATCCCTCCTCGCACCACTCTTAACTCTCCACCCTCCCTCTCTTCACTCTCCGCCCCCCACCCTTTTCTTCGACGCCTCTCGAAATGTTTATTAAAGTGAAGCCGCTGCGCTGCCGCCACACTATGTGGTATTTGACCAAAAAAGCTGGCATAAACTCAAAAAAATAAAGTCGCTGTTGGGAAAAACTGTTTTGATATTCGGAATCTAAATAGATTTTTGCAGTAGAAACTTGTATTTAGCGGGTCTAAACTAGATTAATTCACCTAGAATCCACCAGGGGAAAAATCAGTTTTACCACCATTAAATTTAGCCTCAGCACGAGACTATAATCAAAGTAAAAAAAAAAGTGTCTCAAATGAAGTCAGAACAAAATTTTGTACATGGATCGTCTTCCTGAAGGTATTTACAATCAGTTTATGCCTATTTTATCCAATTTTAATTTGAATTTGATATATTTTTGCTACTTCAAAGTTTTTAGCTAAAAACGTAAATTTTCCGATTTTCAAGAGAACTTAAGTTCAAACATCCTGCCACATCCCGCGGGTATATATATGAGAAATGGTAGTCCTTAGTGCGTACTAATAGGCTTTGAAGTCAGAACTTGCGGAAAAATGCGGCTTTGCCGGGAAAATTAGTTCGAATTTTGCGTTTTTGCAGGAAATTCTTGTTTTCACGTGTAGAGGCGGCGAGTGAAATTTGGCAACACAGTCCAAATGACTTGAAACTCACTATTCACGGGTACTTATCAACGCTGAATTCAAGTTTTGCATCCGTTTTCCAAAATTTGAATTCAGCGTTAAAAAATACCCGTGAATAGTGAGTTTCAAGTCATTAGGACTGTAAAAACAGTTTATGCCAACTTTTCCGGTCAAATGCCACATAGTGGGCCGCGTTGATGAACGCGGTCGCAGTCGCCGTCGCATTTCTAAAACGATAACTGTTCGTACATGCCGGATGTGAAATTACATCCATCCGAATTGAAGGCGATATCATTACACTGTTATTCTAACGGAGCGTTGCGTCGGTGTTGCGCAGTAACCGTTGCGTATCTCCTCTTCAAGACTTCAAAAAGCAAAATAGAAACTTCATGAAATGTAACTTTTAATTTGAGAGCTCAAAAATAAACCCCTCCCCCCCCCGTCCACCGCGCCACTACCTATATGTGGTATCTGACCCAAAAAGTTGGCATAAACTGTTCTTACCGTCCAAATGACTTTAAATTTAGTATCCGGAGGTACTTTTTTTTTTTTTTTTTTTTTTAAGTGCCTTTACATAGTGGTTCTCTTGCAAACTTTTGCTGAGCAAATGAATTGTACAATTTGATGTAAAAACAGGCGAAAATCACAAAAATCACACTAAAAAAGTTTAAAATTTAGTAGTAAACTCACACAACTGCTATAACGGCAAGTTCGTAATGGCGGTTCAAAGCAGGTATCATGGAAGATTCCTATCTATCGTGCCGCACTTTCTCTAAGGAAAACAGAGCGATATGTCTCAAATTAGGTAGACATTTTCCATGATACTTATTGCGTAACTCCGTCTGCAGTGAAAGCCCGATTCAACGAGCGAATTTTGTGAGTTTTTAGTGTACTCATCGTCATTTTAACAGGTTTTTATGCAACAATCAAATCTTCAATCTTCTGTAGCAAAAGTTTGCAAGGTCCCCATTGCAATTATGATCTAAACTGATCCCTGTAATTTATTAGGTGAATTGAAAAGTGTCATTACAGTGGCGTGGCGTGGCGTAGCGTGCACTTTGGCAACGTCGCAGCTCGTTCATTTAAACCTATGAAAAAGATTGAATTGGTGGGTTTTCGGTGAACACCTTCACATTCGACCTTTTACGTGGGTTTAAATGGACACAGTACAGCGTTGCCAAATTGCACGCTACGCCACTGATTAAAGGTACTCAAAACAGCAGCTCTGCAATGGCGGCTCATTAGCTCTTGCGATTTGGCAACCATCACTGGCGTACGCAGGGATTAGTCTCTCTCGCTCTTTTCCCGTTTGAGTGTATGTACTAGAAAAGGAAAGAGATAGGGGCTGAAGTCTCGTTCGAGCCCCTGTTTCCGTCCTTTTCTTAACGTGTTCAAATGGGGGGAAAGAGAGCGAAAGACAAATTCCTGTGTACGCTACTGGCAACCATACAATGCTCCCATTTCAAATCAGGTGAGAGACTCGATTAAAGAGGACGACAGATTTCTGGTGAATCGATTGTTTTACACTCATTTAAATGGAGGGGGGAAATGGGAATGTTGCCAAATCGCACGAGCAGCCATTGCCGATTTGGTCAAAGCGATTCTTTTCGCCAGGCGAAAGATATCTCATGGGCGGATCCAGCGATTTGGCAGCCATGAATTCATCCCATTTGAACGTACGAGAAACAATCGATCCTTAAAAGGGCAATGGCCCTTTTACTAACCGATTGTTTTTCATGCATTCAAACGCGAATTCATGCACTGAAAAAAAATGCTGATTTAACATTTAAAAGTGTCCGACATAGTCTAAATGCTGATTTTATATTTATGAAAATACTGACTTAGCCCATGGACGTAGTTAAATGAGCATTTTTAAATGTTAAATCAGCATTTTTAAATGTTGAATCAGCATTTTTAAATGTTGAATGAGCATTTTCATAATGTGAAATCTGCATTTAGAACATGACGAACACTTTTTCCAAAGTGATGAGAAAAAGGGTGGATGAAACAGTGTAGGTGTCCTTTTGCTCAAAAATCCTGATTTCAAAAGGTTATTACGCGAGTACGAAACGTTGGATTGAGTCCTCTTCATGATTCAACTATTCAACCACACCCTCTAATTGTTAGAGAATTAAGAAACCCCGCAGTTGTTCTAATCAGAGTTTCACGCAATAACACTTGTAAATCAGGGCTTTTTTACCCGCAGCACACCCTCTGTTCTATCCACTGGCGGCTCGTGCAATTTGGCAAAAATGTTTTTCCTTCATTTGACTTAATGTAAAACAATCGAATGCTGGTGAAGCGCTGCTTCACTATCGAATCGATTGTTTTACATAGAATCAAATGAAGGAAAAACATTTTTGCCAAATTGCACGAGCCGCCAGTGGATAGAACAGAGGGTGTGCTGCGGGTAAAAAAGCCCTGATTTACAAGTGTTATTGCGTGAAACTCTGATTAGAACAACTGCGGGGTTTCTTAATTCTCTAACAATTAGAGGGTGTGGTCGAATAGTTGAATCATGAAGAGGACTCAATCCAACGCCACTGGTTCTATCCGCACCCTTTGACCGAAGAACTCTTCAATTTTAAATGTTAAATCAGCATTTTTTTCAGTGATAATACAATTAATACACAGTTACTAGATTGCAGAAACCGCATTTGGAATACCTAACGAGCTTACAAAAGGTTAAATCAATGTAAAACCTAATGGATTTTCCTTAAAACCTGGCAACTAGGGTCTGCGCACCTAGTCATTTCCCCACGCCGCCTCTGATTCTGGCATTTTCTCATCTCATTCCCTCTTTCTCTTTTTTTACAGCTGTTGGAGACTTATCTCCAGTTCGTTGGCATAGGAATTACGAATGCTCAAATAGTCGAGATATCCCGTCAAGAATACGACAGGAACCGGGTAAGTACGAGTAAATTGCATGTTTCTGAAATCTAAGGGTTATTTATGTATGAGAGGTGGGCCTCAAAATAGGGGATGTGGGATGTAGAAGGGGGGAAGGTGGTGTGGTGAAGGGGGAGGGGAGGATCCTCAACATCCAGGCAGTGTTGCCAGATCGAGGGTAAAAAGCCGTATCGTCCCCTTTTAAATCAATGTAAAACGTACGGCTTTTTCACCCCAATCTGGCAACACTGCATCCAGGATTCCTCGAAGTCTTTGACAATTCTAAGTCTCGGTTGACAGCCTCGAAAATTACTTTGGGCCCCTGCGAAAGGAAGGACTTTGGGTTCAAACCACACGCCTCCCCCCCCCCCCCCTCGTAACTCGGATGACTGCGGATGGCGATACATAATGCGGCTGTTGCAGTGCTGCCGTTAGTGTAAAAATATTTAATGGTTTTTTTTCAATGGGTCTGATGCAAACTTTTGCTACAACGATTAAGAGTGTTTAATCTAATGCAAAATCGCCTGAAAAGCAGAGTTGGGCAACCGAATAATCAGAAATAATGAAATGACTCCGGCAACACTGAAAACTGGGTTTGCTACCTGAGCTGAGGAAAGGGAAACACATGGAAGGTATAGGTCAATTGTAGAAATATTCGTCGAATAATTCGATTGACTCGGCGTTGTCTGACATCGCACCGAATAATCTCCGAATAATTTTTGCCCTACTCTGCTGAAAAGTACATTGGTGGTATCAGAAAGTCATAGAATGCAATAATAAACTCACAAGAGGCGTTTAATAAAATCCAAGACGGCGGGTGAATATCGAGCAATCTGTATGCATGCACCGTGAACATCCAAGGATAGCCAACTTTGACAAGCTCACTGGAGGTAGAGGTTTTGTGTTTGTTTACGTTGTGATTGGTAGTGATCGATATTGTGAGGTTGGCTATCCTTGGATGTTCGTGGTGCATGCATACAAATTGCTCGATATTTATCCGCCATCTTGGATTTCATTAAACGCCTCTTGTGACTTTAATAATGCATTTTATGACTTTCTGATGCCACCAATGGACTTTTCAGGCGATTTGACATTAGATTAAACACTCTTAATCGTTGTAGCAAAAGATTGCAACAGACTCATTCCCCGATGATTCCACCGGTTGAGAAAATATTCCTCAGTTAAGTGTATGACTGTAATGCACGAAAATACTCGCATCTATAATATTTTCTCAATTCGTGCAATCACCGTTAAATTATTAAAATATCCGGAAGTTTTTTTTTTTTTTTTTTTTTTTTTTTTTTTTTTTTTTTTAAATAATCATCCACGATTCCACCGATTGAAAAAAATATTCCCGATGCGAGTATTTTCATATATTACTGTCATACACTGAATTGAACTGTGTAATCCTTTCTCAACCGGTGGAATCATCGATAAATTGAAAAAAATTAGCCTTAAAATACGTCAGCCAATCAGAGGTTGCCTAGTAATGTTTATATCCTCTTGGCTTTGACTACCTAGTGAATGGAGGGGCTCTACTTGCTATCGCTTCCATTCATACGCCAACGAAGGAGAGTAGGTATCACAGAGTTTAGTAAATGTACACCCACCCACATCACGCACCTATTCACAACAGTGTTACCGGATCGTTCATTTTTATCAATGTAGGTAAACTCTAATTTTTACTCCAAATGTGGCAATTATGACCCACACTCTAAAGGATTCTCCTCTTCAAAGTTGCCGAAATCGGTGTGAAATTCAAATAATTAACATTGATTTAAATGAGAAAGTTGGTGTAGTGATTATCTATAGCGCACGGAAGAATCGTTCATTTCCCTATTCCTTGTTGAACGACTCATTATTTTGATTCGTTCTGCTGAATCTTAAGCCTGATCAATTAATTGAGTCGTTCGAAAACATGAGTTTTTTTTTTTTTTTTTTTTCATAAGAAATAAACGCGTAATGAACGATTCGTGTTGATGGGAAGTCCTATGAGAGTCAAACATCGAACGAATCGATTCGTTTCAAAGAACTTACTCTTACGCAAACCAAAGAGCTATATACATATATCTAGAGTGGCAGTCTAATGAGTAATCTGCGTATTAACCATGCATGGAGGATTTTTAGGTTAGATTCAAGGTGTGATTTTATCCATTTATTCCCATGTATTGTGGTGCAGCAGACAATGAATCAAATCATGTTCTGATGCATTGTGCGCCAAACCAAAATACATGGAAATAAATGGACAAAAGTACAATTTAAACTTAGCCTAAAAACCCTCCATGGTGATTAAGCAGCAGGTTACCCATCTGATTAGACAGCCGCTCTAGATAAAAACATAGCTCGCGTTGGGAAAAACTCGTGCTTTAGAACGACTCAATGGGTCTGTTGCACACTTCGGCTAAATCGTTTTGAAGTACCCATTCATAGGTAAAAAGCAATAAAAATGACAATGGCAGCATCAGAAAACACAAACATTTGTTAATAAACTCACCAATTGCGAAAAACACAAGACACTATTCACTCCTGAATCTTTCCACCCCGTGAACGATATTTTGCGGGGTTGGCCTGGAAAATTCAAATAATCATGGCCGATTGTCATCACAGCTGACTTCATTAACAAATAAGCGGTAAACACTGACGGCAACTGTTCGAATTTTTACGTCTCAATATCCTCAATTCCTTACTATAGATTGTGAAAAGGATGGAAACCTATATTTGTGCGTCAAAAATTTATTAAAATGAAACAATAACACACAAGAGTTCCAAATATGATTCCATTTTTAATCATCATCCTTGGAACTCCTGCGTGTTATTGTTTCATTTTGATAAGATCGGTTTAAGTACCTTTCACAACCTATTGCGAGGAATTGAGAATATTGAGACATAAGAATTCAAACAGGCGTCCGGTTAGTGTTTACCGTTTATTTGTTTATAAAGTCAGCTGTGATGACAGTCAGCCATGATAATTTGAATTTGCCTCGCTAACCCCGCAAAACATTGTACACATGGTTGAAGATTCAGTGAGTGAATAGTGTCTAGTGTTTTTCGCAATTTGTGAGTTTATTGATAACTTTTTGTGTTTTCTGATACTGCCATTGTCATTTTTACGGATTTTTACCTATGAATTGATACTTCAAAACGCTCTAGCCGAAGTGTGCAACATGCTCATTATTGATCAGGATTAAGATTCAGCGGAGCGAAATGTTTCAAGATCAAAAAACAAGAGTCGTTCAATAAAGAATCGGAAAATGAACGATTCTTCCGAGCACATATACTAATAATGATACCCAAACCGGCAACACTGCCCCACCTATACACAACCGTTGTTGCCCTACTTTCCTCTGAGATGGGTAGGGCAGGGAACACTAGAAAATTCACTAATGGTCCTGTACCTACACGAGTTGCATTTTATCACGCTGAGGCTGAGAAAGGGCCAAAGGGCCAAAGAGGCTCGACAAAGGGGGAAAGAAAAAGTTGATGGTGTTTGCGAGTACGTGACTTGATCGGCCAATTTACTCACTTACGTTATCCTTGAGAGAGCAGACACATAATTGAATCTTAAAATTCACCCAAGCACCCACACTTTCCGCGAACTTGCGTGGCTAGATATGACTGTACCGGTGCTTTCAAACGATTTGGTCTATTGTATTTTAAACGTATTGTCGGGGTTTCCTTTCCCGATTATAGGACAGTCTGTCTAATGCTTTTTACGTCCGAAGAAATTTAGTGCAACTTTTTTGGTTTTTTCACCCATACATGCCCAACTTTTTTTGAACATGTTGGGTGTTTTCTGGTGTTTTTCTCAAAAAACACCATCTTAGAGTTAAAAAAATTTCAAATTTAAAAATTGAAAAATTTTCTGGTGCAGCTAAATTATAGATGCTGAAAGATCACGACATTGATTTTTGAGTGAAATTGGCCTACATTTACAGTAATTTGGTCCAAAAAATCATTAAAAATGGGTCGTTAACGACCCAATGGGCATATATGGGTTAAGTAATCTTTGAGTTTTTGTCCCGTGGTTTTTTGGTCCGATGGGGCAGTTGCAATTAATGGTCTTATATTTAGTGCTTTCTCAAAAAAAATGAAAGGAATTGCTGCGGTGAGAACAAAGGTGTCTGGTTTTTTACCAAGTGTTCAAGTTTCGGAGATATACTCGTGTATGCAAAAAACAAAAATCGAGTGTGTTGTGCTGTTGTGATGTCATAACGCCTAGTTTCCATTTAAAGCAATAATGTATGTATTTCGGACCAAAATTGCATATCAGGTTCTATGTAATCTAGTTAGAAACCCAGGCATCGTCGTTCTCAGCTCACCGACTACTTTCATTTTTATTACTATAAGAAACTCCAAAATTCAGAGCCTTGCAACTGCCCCATTCTACTTTCAAGTTGGTCAGACGCTATAGTTGGAGAATGGAGATACTACAAAACCAAAAACAAGAATGAAAAACATTGACAAATATTGCAAGTTTATGTTAAACTGGCCCGGTCTGGTTAAAAGTTTCATAAATTATTTTGCTTGCAGGAGCACATATACGAGTCTCAAAGAAAACTAAAACCAACCGTTGCCCTATTACGTAAAATTACTTAGAAAAAATGCGTCAGAGAAGCAAATTTTCAGTCTCAAAAAGCATGGGATTATTCTTAAAAGTAAATAACAAAAATAAACTAGAAAAATACGTCTTCCAGAAATCTAACTTTTGCTCGTCAGAACAGCAGCCGTCTGGAAGTTCCATTAAAATATTTTTCCTTTTCAGAACCTCTTCTTCCCGTTTATTTGTCACTCGAAGATACTTTTCCAATATTCAAACTTCATACCTAAGAATTGCGAAAGATTGCGTCACCTTAGAGCGCAGACAGTGAGCAGAAATTTGCAATTTAGCTGTCAAAGATCAGAAAAATTACCTCTTGCAATCTTGTTCATTGTCTTTGATCTATTGAATTTTTTTTTTATTTTTTATGTTTTTTATGTGTTCTCAGAAATTATTAGAGGTCGTCCACGATTTATTCGAGGAGCAAACTTCAATAGAAAAAGTGATATTAAAGATAATGCAAAGAGCCCAGCGACTCCTCAAATGTGAAAGGGCGGCAGTTTTATTAACGGATGAAAACAACTCGGAGGTTAGTTTTACTACTTTAACTTTTGAATCATCAGACAAGTTCCACAATGCAAGTTATATGCAAATTGGTGTCGCTTGCAATCTGGAAAAGCTGTATTTCGTCCATTTAAACCCATGTAAAATGTCGTTTCAAGGCAGAGCACTGTGCAGTGTGCACCTCCAATGGAGCTCATACAAACTTTTGCTATAAGCAAATAAATAGTTAAGTCTATGGTTTAAAAACAAGCTAAAACCACAAAAATCACTCTAAACAATCCTAGAATTCAGTAATAAACTCAGATAATAGCTGTAACGGCAATATCGTTGTGATGGAGCTACGCAGTGGCGTAACTAGAAAGTATACCTTTCTCACTTTGTCCATTAAAATGTGTAAGTTAGAAAAGGATAGGAAAGGGGGATCAATCCCCTCTTCCTATCCTTTTTCTACCTGTACATTCGGATGAGTAAAAAGAGAGATGGAATGATTTTTAGTTACGCTACTGGAGCTACGCATATATCATATAGAAGATTCCTGTTTAACTTGTCACTTTCTCTTCGGAAACACAGAGATATGCCTCAAATTAAATATAGAAACCTCTCATGATACCTTACCTTCGTAACTTCACTACTAAACGTGATTCTGAGAGTGAATTTTGTGATTTTTTTACTTTCCTCATCGTCATTTTCACAGGTTTTTATGCAAGAACAAACTCTTCAATCACCTGTGGCAAAAACTTGCAAGAGCCCCATTGCTCTGTCCAGTGGCGCGCCGAAGGGGGTGGTTTTAGGGTCAAAACCACCCCTAAGCATCAAGATTTTGCCCAAAAAAAAGGTCATCTTCGGCCAAAATTGCTTTCAACCCCCACCCCCTCCCATAAGGCCTCAGAAAATGGAAAATTTGCGGTGAAACCACCACCGAACTAAAGTTCTCGGTGCGCCACTGGCTCTGTCTTTCTATGCCCTTTATTTTATGGACTAAATACAACGTTGCCACTGGTTGCAGGTAAAACGTATGTTTTGAATTACGGTGGGAAAGAGCAGAAGTTGAATCCTTTTGTTCATAGAGTGAGTAAGTGAATAAGGATGCAAAAGCTACCTATTGCGTAAATAGTGTCAAAAACAGGGCAAACCTTGATGGATTCCCCAATACCATCTAAGCATACCGGAACCCGGGGGTTTGAGGTTATGTGATTAGGTTGCCAACTTTTACACAGGCTCTTATGGGGGAAAGAGGAATTTTTGCGGTTTTTTCTAGTTTTTACTAATTTTTCGGCTGTAATATCCAGATTTACTTGGTCAGGGCACTTCCCTAGATGTTTCAGAGCGTTTCCGCTAAAAAACACTATTTTTCACAAAATCACGCGAAACACCAAAGGCCCCCCCCTCTCACATCGACCCAAAGTAAGCAAGGGTCCCCCCTTTGGTGTTACATATTTTGGTGTGTAATTTTGTGGAAAAAGTGGTTCTTCACAGAAACGCTAGCTGGAACATCCAGGGAAGTGCCCTGACCATGTAAATCTGGTTTTTACAGCTGAAAAATTAGTAAAAATTAGAAAACACCGCAAATATTCCCCTTTCCCCCATAAGATCCTGCGTGTAAAAGTTGGCAACCTAATCACATAACCTCAAACCCCCGGATTCCGGGATGCTTAGATGGTATTGATTCCCCCATCTCATCTTACATTAGAATAATACTTTCCTTTTAATATTACGAATTAATTCATTAATCATCCCACGTTAAAAAAAGAGGGGATGTTGCACTTTTTAGCTGTAAGCGATTTAAAGAATCGATTCAGATGCACAAACTTTAAAAAATAACGATGATAGCACTAAAAACTCGCGAGATCCACTCCTAAACTCATCAAATACTTTTGGACGCACGAACGTAATGGCGGCGCAGGGCAGTAATAATGAGAGATGTTTATCTTAATCTCATATCTCTCTCTCTCTCTCTCTCTCCATGCTGTCAAAGGAAGATTCTCAGAGTAATTAAGAACCAGAGTAGTGGGCCACAATCCACATCTGATGAATGGTAACATGACACTTGGTGACTCCGGTGTCAAAGGAAATTCGTTTCTTCTTGGTCACCTCTTGATGGAGTTACAGTGTATTATGAGATGGGAGTATCCTTTATTATTACTGCCTTACGGTGCCATTACGCTCGTGCATTTAAAAGCATTAATGAGTTTATGAGTGGATCTCGTGAGTTTTTAGTGCTGTCATCGTTATGTTTGCTGGTTTTTACAAGCGAATCGACACTTGAATCGCTTACACTAGAAGTGATGTGCAACATCCCCATTGGACCAAAATATCATTGACCAAAAATCTGTGAAAGAAAAATTCACGGACTATGGATAAAAATAAAACTTGAACTGAATTAATGAGGATGTTAATCATTAGACGAACTTGTCTATAAACATGCCTAATATTGGTATTTCTCTCTTTTACAGGGAATGAACTTCTCGCAGTTGTTCGAGCTCACAAATCCATGCAACGGAAAAACCAATAGTATGTAAGTGCTATAATTCGTATAATCAATTTATCGATTGCAATCCCCAATTAAATAATACTGCGCCCCACCGCAAGCCATTACACACGTATTTAAACCACCCTTTCACCAAATAGTCCAAGAATCATATATTGATTAAGCTCTTAAGCAGATACACAATAGGCGCTAAAAAAAAAATAAAAACAGCTTCATAAATAACTGGAGTTTTGGTTATATAATTTCAAAAAAACGCTGTAATCCGCGGGTTTCAAAAATTTTAAAGTGTTACTTTTAGGATAATTTTGCAATTTCAAAAATTTTAATCATAGAAGTTTGTTTGGCTATTTTGTACAATTAGGCTGCTGTTACAAGGCACCGAGAGCGAGAGATTCGAGGGTCTGAACATGAATTTTCTTTAGAAAGAAAATAAATGTCACCCCCCTTGATACTCGATCATTTCTTCCTATTTAAAATTTTTCAAATTTTATCACATTGACAGACTCATTTTGCCCGCCACAAGACCTTGTCTTAGAGGGCGTGACAGTTAGTTCATCACCCCTTGTTTCCAAATTGTTTTTCAACCTTTTCTTGTAAAGTATTTAAACATTTTGTATGAGGAAGCAGAAGAAAGAAATACTCGGTGACCTGATAAGAAAAGTGTCTTCATTTTTTCTGAAATGCCCTTGTTTCGGAGAAACACTCTTAAGGAAAGTTGCAGAACATCGTATGTTGCGAAAACGGAACGGGGTGGGAATTTTAGTACAATTAAGTATTTTGGGCCGAAATCGCATCTCTAGAACTATAAAACCTAGTTAAAAACTGAAAGGCATCCTTGTTTTCAGCTCACCGAGTCGTCCTTTCATTTAATTACTGAATAATACCAAAATTCTGACCCTTGCAACTGCCCTTTACTGGGGCTATTGCAAACTTTTGCTATAAGCAAATGACTAGTTATAAGTTTAGTGTAAAAACCAGCAAAAATCACGAAAATCATATTAAAGCAGTCTAAAACTTAGTAAGAAAGTCAGAAAACAGCTGCAACAGGAAGATTGTAAAAGAGGATTTGCGTAGGTTATCCTGTCTAATTTGCCACTTTCTGTACACTTTTCATCACAGGTATGTCTCAATTTAGATAGGAATCTCTCATGTCACCTGCGTGGCTCCGCCATTGAGCCCAATTCTGAGAGTAAATTTTCGGATTTTTTACTGTACTCGCATCGTCATTTGTACAGATTTTTGTGCAAGAATCAACTCTTTAATCACTAGTAGCAAAAGTTTGCACGAGCCCCATTGCTGAAGTGAGTGTGCTCAGTTTAACCTTTAAAATGACGCAAAAAACTGGAAAAATAAAATTAATATGATAGGGTCATTCCATTTTAAATCAACCAGAGCCTGTGCTGCCTAGTCATGGATTTTGGAAATATTTTGTGGGGTGATTGTAACTACTTTTAGTAGCTTAAAACGTATTTTTTCATATTTTTTTAGCTTACGGCCCCTGAGATATAGGAAACCGGAAATTCAAAAATGGCGATTTTAGGCTTATCTTTGAACGCGTGCCACAGCCTTAATTCTCAACGGAAAGATACGGTTGAGGTCTCATTTTGATGCATTTTGTGTCTTCTTTTCATTGCTTTAGGTCGTTTTTCATTAATTGAAGGTTTAGCAGGTTGCATACCTATTTGAACTTTGCTGACCCTATTGCAATTTTTCCGATCTTTGATAATTTTTTTTTAATAGGATAGCGTTGGTAGAAAAAATTCATACTTTCCACGCTTTAAGTACACTACTAAGAGTACCTGCTCAAAAAAAATTGGATCTCCTGAGCAATTTTTTCTAATTGAAAAAATTGCTTAAAGTCGGCTGAAATTAAGAAAGACCCTACTTTGAGGTTAAAAAAAGTCGATGTGGGGATTCATGAAAAAATCTTAAAAAATAACTAAAATCACCGCTTTTATGTCTACTTTCAATATCTGAAGTCGAAAGTTTGTGTATTTGATCGCTACAGTCGATTTTTTTTTTTTCAAAATTGGTAAAAATACAATTTGCTCGAACACACGCGATTGAAGCGAATAGAAGAGCCAACTCTTTGAGGTTTAAAAATCTCGCAAAATCTCTAAAATGATCGCTTTTAAGTCCTTTTTCAACGCCTGAAGTCGAACATTTGATTACTGAAGCGCTTCAGTTGAAATACAAGCTTGTAAAATTGGTAAAATTTCACGCGACGCCCCTATGCCCTGAACTGAGCTCAGATTGTGGCCGTGCTAATTGTGTTTTTACCGATTTTACGAACTTGTTTTTCAACTGAAGCGCTTCAGTAATCAAATGTTTGACTTCAGGCGTTGAAAAAGGACTTAAAAGCGATCATTTTAGAGATTTTGCGAGATTTTTAAACCTCAAAGAGTTGGCTCTTCTATTCGCTTCAATCGCGTGTGTTCGAGCAAATTGTATTTTTACCAATTTTAAAAAAAAAAAAAATTCGACTGTAGCGATCAAATACACAAACTTTCGACTTCAGATATTGAAAGTAGACATAAAAGCGGTGATTTTAGTTATTTTTTAAGATTTTTTCATGAATCCCCACATCGACTTTTTTTAACCTCAAAGTAGGGTCTTTCTTAATTTCAGCCGACTTTAAGCAATTTTTTCAATTAGAAAAAATTGCTCAGGAGATCCAATTTTTTTTGAGCAGGTACTCTTAGTAGTGTACTTAAAGCTTGGAAAGTATGAATTTTTTCTACCAACGCTGTCCTATTAAACAAAATTATCAAAGATCGGAAAAATTGCAATAGGGTCACCAAAGTTCAAATAGGTATGCAACCTGCTAAACCTTCAATTAATGAAATACGACCTATAGCAATAAAAAGAAGACACAAAACGCATCAAAATGAGACCTCAACCGTATCTTTCCGTTGAGAATTAAGGCTGTGGCACGCGTTCAAAGATAAGCCTAAAATCGCCATTTTTGAATTTCCGGTTGCCTATATCTCAGGGGCCGTAAGCTAAAAAAATATGAAAAAATACGTTTTAAGCTACTAAAAGTAGTTACAATCACCCCACAAAATATTACCAAAATCCATGACTAGGCAGCAACATATTTCATTAATTTTGGTTGATTTAAAATGGAATGACCCATACGCAATTTTATTTTTTCTACTTGTATTTTAATTGAATCTATAATTTTCCTCTTACACGGGTTTTTAGAGAATGCCGCAATTTATTGCGTCCTGCGTTTTTTCCAGAGGTCTATTCCAGAAATGCAGAGTGGAATAGTGACGGCTCGACAGATTTGGCAAAAATGTTTTTCCCCCGTTAGATTGTATCTTAAACAATCGATTCGTTCGCAAAGCGCTGCTTCAGCAACAATCGATTATTTGTGCTTACATTCAAATAGAGGAAACACATTGTTGCCCACTTGCTCTAGCCGCCACGGGAGTGCGAGCAATGCCATTTTAGCGCATTTTGGATTTAGTGCTTGAAATTGGTGGAGAAAAAGTTAAGCATGAAAGACCCATTCATTTGAAAAAATACGAAGGACCTGTTGCTGGCTCTGGATAAAAGTTTAATTTACAAGCTTATTTTCGAAGGCATCATGAGATTAAAGTATGTCATCGATTGAGAGTGTTTTAGCTTCTAGCATAGGTGCACTTCGGAATGTTCAATTGAATCTTTATCTCTGAGAATTCAAGATATCTTTTGATGTCAGACAGAAAGTTCTACTCAGAGCACAGTGAGACAAAAGTCCTAAAATCCTAGTACAGCTCTGGTGTCCGTTTTTCAGGTTCAAAGACTTTTCGTCCACTGTTTTCTTCCATACGTCCACAACTTAGCATTTCGTCAAAAATTTTTTAAAGTCCCTTTTTATGCACACCCACCAAAATAAAGTCTCTTTTGAAGCGCACGTGAGTCCTATCCTTCTTAAAGTCCACTTTTTTGAAAATCAAATTCTACACGGAAAAAAAAACTACGGTGAAAATAACCATACGGATACCTGATTTTGGCACCTGCTAGATGTTATGGTAATGTTAGCCAGAAGTACACTATGTTTTGACTAGTTACTAGGTGATGTTACCTGATTGCATGTCGAATTTACTCAAAGTATCGGTAAATGAATGTACCATACTTCTGGTCAAGTTTACCATAACATCTAGCAGGTGCCAAAATCAGGTATCCGTATGGTTAATTTTCACTAATCTTTTTTTCCGTGTATGCTTCCAATTCAAATTTTGAGAAGCAAATACTTTCATCATTTATAGGAAACGTATTTGTATCGTTGCATCGTGCATTTAGTGCATTAAAAGACAACTAAATTTTATCAGCATCCTTGTGTATTTTTCTTTAAAACTTCAAATTAAAATGAAGACCTCTCTGTTTTCATTATCCTTTAACGTTTCATTTTGTTTAACGTTTCGTTTCGTGTCGTTGTCGTTGTATCTTTTTTTTTCTTCGTTTATAAACGATCCACATTTCAAATATTTGAATTCACTTTTCATCGGCCATTCTTTAAATTTTTTTTTTATCACTTGAGAACCGCTATCTCTGGAGAGGAGGTCTAATTACTTTATGTTACTTTGTCTTCAATTTATCAAATGAAAGAATTGATTACTCTCACTGATCACTTACCTATCACTTTGTACTGACATTGAACGTTAATAAAAATGGAGTTCACAAAAATGATTTGAAACTTCCTCGGGAAATTTCAAAGCGTTTCAGCTTGTGGTGTGTTTCTGAATCGCAAATGGGATAAGATGGTCTTTTCAAGTTCAAGTCAAGTCAAGCAGATCTCAAGTCTTGCGCAGATCAAATTGCACCCTTAGAATCGATGCATATCGTTGTCTAATACAATTTGAATTTTTTCTAATTTCAGGAATTTCAAAAATTTTCAGCAGCAAGGTGAACGAGGGGAAGTGTCGAGCTATTTCCTTAGCTTAGCAGAGAAAGTGGCCGAGTCCGGCGAAGTGATAAACGTGGCCGAGTGTTTAGAAGTGGGCAAAACGAAAAGCGAAAACGTCAATTCCCTTCTCGCGATGCCCATCCGCAACAAAAATTATCAAATTATAGGTAAGAGAACTTTTTAATTTTTTTTGCTCAACATTTTTCTCTAATTTTGGGTGGGCGGTATATTAAGAACTCTCTAATTTTGAATTTTCCCCTCACCCCTCCGGGACGTGCAATCTCCGCTTCGTATACACGGAGAAAAAACCCGTGGTCGTGGCTGTCAATGGGTTCGATAGCTGTTTTTTCGGTCATGGCGGTCGAAGTTACGGCAGCGCCAACCACAATTTCGATACTTTTTGCAAATGGCTCTCAAAGCTTTGGTCCCTACGACCGAGGAGTCTCGGTATCTCTCTACACTACCGATGCTAGAGTAAAGTCGTCCTCTTATCGACAGCCACTACCATAGTTTCGACGACTCTCTGCCTATCACCAACTTCGACAGAGAGAACCGAAGCGGCTTCGTCGACACGCACGAATCTTCGATCCGGTGTACCACGGTATTGAGACTAAAATTACCCTGTATCGTAATTTTCGATAGGAACATTTGACCGTTATTTTTTCAGACGAGTAAGGCGTGCGTTTCGGTTCTAAACTGTCGTTTCTTCGAGAATATGTTAAAAGACATTAAATTAATGGAGGTTGAACATAATCGTTGTCTCAAACATGCCACCCTATTTGGCTCGTGTTTTCAGTGAAATTAAGTTTTCGTTTCGTGATAGCGCTCGCGGCCAAATTCCGAATTCAACAATAATGGAGAGATACAACCGTCGATCATAAATCCACCCAGTGTTGCCAGATCGAGGGTAAAAAGCCGTATCTTCCCCGCATTTAAACCAACGTACGGCTTTTTCACCCCAATATGGCAACACTGAGGTCGCGGTCTCTGGTCTTTTTTGGTCTCTTTCGAATTTCTGTCCGATTTAACTCTTCGGCAATTTCGTATTCCTTGCATTTAAACACATGGAAAAAGTCGAACGATTGGCAGCGCATAGTGCACTCCTTCGAATTGATAACTTACATGAATTTAAATGGATGAGTTGCAGCGTTGCCAGATTGCACAAGACGCCAATGCAATAAAAGCGGGGAAAAATAAGTCATTCCAGAAACATACATTTAAATGCGTTTAATCGAAAGCGTTCTCCGCCCGATTCTGCATGGCTTCTAAAGTGGGACTAAAGATGGTGAATAGGGTGGGGAAGGGGCAGGCTCAGTGGCGTCGCGTGCAATTTGGCAGCAATGTATTCTATCCATTTAAACTCATGTAAAAGATCGAATTCAGGGGGTGCACTGTGCACAAGGAAAATTCGATATATTTAATGAATTTAAATGGAGCAGTTGCATTGTTGCCAGATGGCACGCGACGCCACTGGGCAGGTTAGAAGAGGAATGGGGCTCTTGAAGACTTTTGCTCCAGGGGATTGAAGAATTGATTCTTGTATAAAATCTGTAAAAATGACGATCAGTACACTAAATATTTACAAAATTCACTCTCAGAATCGGGTTTCATGGCGGAGAGACGCAGGTATCATGGGAGATTCCTATCTAAAATCTAAATTGAGACATATCTCATAAAAGGCATAATAGACAGGAATCTTCCATGATACCTGCGTCGAACCGCCATTACCATCTTGCCGTTGTAACACTTATGTGAGTTTATTACTGAATTTTAGACTTTCTTAGTGTGATTTTCGTGATTTTTTCTGGTCTTTACAGAAGATTGGACTATTCATTTGCTTATAACAAAATTTTGCAAGAGCCCCATTGAAATAAAGGAGGCTCAAAATGGCGACTCGAGGGGGACGAGGAGGGGGGGGGCGAGGGCAAATTTTTACTCGCGGGGAAGCGCAACGCCACAAGTTCTGGAAACTTTGTCTTTAGCCTCTTTAATCGTATGAAAGATATTGACAAATTCTGGGTGCACACTGGCATCGTGCACTGCATCGAATAGATGATTAAATGGGTTCAAATAGGACGAAATGCAGCGTTGCCAGATTCCAAGCTACGCCACTGCAGCAGTGCAGCATACATACTTGCCTGGTATTACGCGCGAATAACGTTTAAACACGTGAGAGATGTGTTTTACCCTGCCAAGCGTCAGAGTTCTTAACATCAATCAAACGATTCAAAGATTCATTTTTCGCGCTTAAACTGTGGTTTTTTACGACCTTTCGAACAACAGTCGCTGTGAGCGGAAGTCAGTCATGAATATGTCACGTGATTTTGAAACGCCCACATATGTGTTCCAGGAGTTTTTTTTGTTATGAATATAATTTTGGCTTCATTTTTTAATTTAATATTTTTTTTCTCAAAGAAAGTGTTGTGGGGGGAAAAAAGCATGTCTCCATTCCAGCTGTGATCGTTAGCTGATGTAGTCATTACCGTTGCGTGACGTCAAACGAACATGTACTCGTTACATGTAAGTTTGACGACACTGCAGCAAATCACCGAGTCAATGCCAAAATTAGGTATAGCAAAAGAAACATTTGTTTTCCTCCCAAGAAATCGTCATTCAGTAGGTGGAGTCACTGTTTGAGAACGCTGTTCAATACTACGAAACCGAACAATGAATTTAATTATATAAAAAGAGAAAAAAAAACTTTTTAATTAATAATTGTCAGTATTCAGTTCAATATTGTTGCTGGCAGACATCTACCACGACAGCAGGTCCTCTTTTTTTATAACAAGTGATGGTTATCATATGTAAGTTGATATACAGTTATGAAAATTCACCAAGAGTTTCATTGGATATGGGTGTCCAGTTTAATGATGGTGCTGGTAAGTGTCTATAATGGTCATGGGCCTCAATTTTGATTACTACAGTGATATTAATGTAAATACAATAGCCACCCATAAAGTAAGTTCTTTTTCTCTTAAAAATTAAATTAGATAGAGGAACTTTTACAAAAGGGTGTAGTTCTTTTTATACCTTGAGCTTTCGGTCCGGCTCAAAAGTTGAAGTTTGGACAATTCATTGGTTCTGGAGAAAATCAAATTTGAATAAACCAGTCGCTTTCTGTACACTTCTTGAGGTGCGCACATGATATCGTCAAAAGTTTTGAACTTTGCGGAAAACAATTACGATCGAGCATATTCAAAAGCTTGAAAATCAACTGTTTAGGAGACTTTACGTAAAAGTTATGTATATTGTATACGTCTACAAGATCTTCTACGACACATCTACTTCTAAATAAAAGAACACGGAAAAAATAGATTTATAAAATTAGTCAAATGAAGCAAATGCTAATTTTACCAGCTAATTTTCTTTTATTTTTTTTCAAATTTACGATAAATTTACAATAATTTTACTAATTTTGAGGTTTTGGATTGTAAATTTTGCAGTTATTAGTTTTACAATTTGGATCGCAAATTTTGCATAAATTCTATTAATTTTACAATTCAAAACATTGTGACTTTTGCAAGTAGTATAGCTATCAAACCATGACAGCTATGTAAAATGCAAAAGTCACAATGTTTTGGATCGTAAAATTTACAAATCAAATTGAAAAATTCAGAATCAAAATAATAAAATTCCTAAAACTTTAGCAAAATTTACCATTCAAACCGTAAAATTTGCCAAACGCTTTGTAGGTTTCACCAAAAAGAGCAACTAATAAAATTAAAATTTGTTTCATTTTACTGATTTTACAAAACTCAATTGCTTTTTTAGTAATATAATTTTTTCCGTGAAGTAATAAAGTAAAAAAAAACTCATTTTCTCTCGGTACTTACAAACATGCCTGAGTTCTGAGTGCCTCGTGATCTCTTCTTTAGAATCCGTGGCAAACCGTAAGCAGCGCTGGAAAAAGTAGGGGAAAGATGGGGAAAAGTAGGGAAAAATTCGAAAATATGGATACATAGAAAAAATATGAAAATTTAAGAAAAATGTAAGAAAAATAAGAAAAGATTAGGACACGTAGGAAAAATATTGGAAAATTGGAAACAATGAAAAAAATAGGAAAAACATGAACATTGAAAAGGAAAAAGTTAAATCTCCATTTAAATGCGGATGAAGAAGATCGATCTATTGAGCAGTGGCGGCTCGCGCAATGTGGCAATAACGTATTCTCTCCATTTAAACCTAGTTTAAACAATCGAATTCAGACAGGAAGTACATTTGCACCCCCAAGAAATCGATACTTTTGCATAGGTTTAAATGTCAAATAAGAATGGTTGCCAAATTGCACGAGCCGCCGCGCCTCTGCTATTGAGTGCGTGACGAACACTCAGGTATTCAACCTTTCGTAAATATTTAAATTGACAAAAGGCATCGCTGTTGGATTTTCAGGGGACTTACTTTTCTCTTTTGAACGAGACGAGTCGAAACGAAATAGCGGGAGTCGATCATTCCCATTGGTTTAAACGGCGTCACGTGACATATCAAAAGTCGTTTGAGTCGTTTATTTCAGACAAATTACTCCTTCGTCCATCAAATGACTGGAAATGTATCACGTGACGCCATTTAAACCATTGGGATTGGTCGATTTCCACCATCTTGGCATCTCGTTCCGTCCAAAAGAGCAGTATCAAGCTCCCAGATTACCATTTTCTAGAATCTGGCAGGCAGTTTTGTTTTAACCCTTCCATGCACGCATTTTGGGATTTGAGTTGTTTTGAGATTTATTTAGACCGTTCGAAAGAGGACACTTTTTTAAGAACTTTGATGGGTCACACAACTTTTTGAAAAATGTCCATTTAAATTCCATTGAATCACATGTTACATAAAATGGTACACATGTGTACCACTATCCAAGAAAGGGTTAACTAATCATTATATACAGGGTGTCCCAAAATTCATAGTAAATATTTTTACCACGTATTTTTTGGGCCAAAATAAGACTTTTTTTCCCTATGAACACGTGTCCGAAAATGTCCCACCTAGGAGCTACAGCCCCCCAAAGTTTAAAAAAAAAATCGGGTTTTCTTCGATTGTAGCAACGGATCTACGTAAAAATGGATGAAAATTGGTTTCTACGGGTTACTTTAAGCGTTCTTTCCGATTCCGTGGTCGAAAATTCCCGAAAGAGTCAAGAAGAGGGGATTTGAGGGGGGTTCAAATTTTAAATTGAATAATTTTTTAGTGCTCCGTATGAAAATGAGAAAAGCAACAATAGAATCTGATGAAACAAAACAAGAGGAACATTTTCAATCACTTTTGTTTTTTTCATAAGACACACGGAAAACAAGTAAAATCTATTTTTCGCCGGGAGCGCACAGCCCGATAGCGCTGCTCTGTGCCAGCGATCGACTCGACGCAACGCGGCACTGAAACAGCGCTATCGGGCTGTGCGCTCCCGGCGAAAAATCGATTTTACTTGTTTTCCGTGTGTCTTATAAAAAAAGCAAAAGAGATTAAAAATGTTCCTCTTGTTTTGTTCCATCAGATTCTTTTGTTGCTTTTCTCATTTTCGCACGGAGCACTCAAAAATTATTCAATTTAAAATTTAAACCCCCCTCGAACCCTCCCTCCTTGACTCTTTCGGGAATTTTCGACCCCGGAATCGGAAAGAACGCCTACAGTTACTCGTAAGAACCAATTTTCATCCATTTTTACTTAGATCCGTTGCTAGAATCGAAGAAAAACCGTTTTTTAAGCGTGCCGTATATATACGGTACGCTTTTTGTTTTCATTTTCATATCTAATATATAGGTTGCATGCTTTGCTTATGGCAAAACCTTGGCGGGAAAGGTTTGAAAAATTAAAAACGTGTTTTCATAAAACTGGTTTCTTTAAATTTGTTAATTTATTGCTGCAATCCAGGAGGTCTCGGCGTCTATTTTTTTAAAAATTGTAAAATTTTTGGTATTCCTGTTAATTTCAATAAGTTATTAAGCGTCAAAGTCGAATTCCTTTGAACGAGAATTCCATACAGGTCCAGCAACCTAAGTCATTTGTGCCAACCTATGAGTTAAAATTCAAAGGCAGGAGGGGGGTGGAAACATCTCCCGCAGGAACCCTCTTTGCCCCTCGCCTTTGGGCTCCACCGGTCACAAGATTTCTTCACGGTGCATTAAGCGGTCGTAAATGTGTCAAAATCTGTTTGACGGGGGTTTCGGAAAGAAGTGACGGCGAGGTATTGATAAAGAGGGGGCGGGGAATAAAAAAGAGAGGGACTCGTTCATATCCTTAAGTAGACCTGTTTAGTGATGACGTCACGATCAGAATTGGTTCCAAACAAATGCTCTATCTCTCACTCTCGTTGATTTACCTATAAGAAATCAGATCCAAATTTTCGAACGCAAATTCATGCTAGTTAAAGAACAGTTTTCTCAAATTTTATTGCACCATTAGATTCCACGTATTTTAAAGTATCTTTTCACTCTAACATAATTCCTAAAAGATCACAAGCGAATTTACAATCACAGTTATACCGAAAGATGTTCTATGTTTTGTCCTCGTCTTACTCACGGTCTCGTATGGGAGCATCACCGCCATGACACTCAATCATTCCAACTTCTCTTCGTATCGAAGCTATTGTTCGAGGTATAACACAAGTCGTGATGGTGCTGATGAGCCTATATCCTAAAATTTTTGTGCTCATAAAAAACTGTGAGTGTGACAAGGACAAAACATAGGACTTTCTTTGATATAACTGTGATTGTGCATTGATGCGCGATGTTTCAAAAAGTTTGTGGTATAGCGGGCTCATATTTTATCACTGAGAAAAAAGTGGCTGTTAAAACTGTAAGAATAGAGCCATAGATGATTTCGCCTTATTTCAATCATGAAACCTATCGTTGCTATAGTCAGCGCGCTTGAATCTACACGAATTCCGATTGTCTCTATGGAATTTCGATTATTTCTATGGGAAAAAAGCGCGGGAATATATATCCTATGGGAAAAATTCATTGAAACAATGGGAAAATTTTTTAAAAGGGGACGGGGAAACCCCAAATGGTGTGATAAACACAACTGGTGCAAAGAACATGTTGTTTACTAGCACTTGTATTTGAAAATTTGGATCGTGTTTCATATGGGAAAACCCACGAGTGCGCGAGTGAGGCGGACCCTTTTTTTTGGGAAACCCAAATTTTTTTTCATGACGTCTCACTAAACAGGTCTTGGTCATTGGAAACATTTGAAATTCTGGGGGATCGGCAAATTGAAAACCCCTTTATGAGCGTCTATGCAATCAAGGGATTTTTGAGGAAATTTTGGGCGAATTGTTGCGAAAAAAAGGTTTTTTAAAAACCAGAACAAAGGGACGGGGGTAAAATTCGCATTAATAGCTCTAAAAAGTGAGAGGGGCTGTCACGTGTCTTCCACCCCCGGACAGCCTCCTTGCTGCGGCTATGGAATTGACTCTGGAATAACTTATTTACCTATCCTAAAAAGTTTCTCGCGTGTACAGTATTTTTTACTGGAAGCTTCTTCAAATTTTGGGAAAATTTTGGGTCCATATGGAACTTTGCTTCTCCAACACGAAAAATGATATCGACCGATGGCAACAGAAAAAAAAAAATAATATTACAATGAGTTGTAATGAATAATGGCTTGGTTTTGACTGTAAACTTTCGATACTTTTCAACAAAATAAATGGGGGAGGGGGAATGGGTCTGTTGCAGACTTTTGCTCCAGCGCTATAGAGTGTTCAGTATCATGTAAAATCGCGTGAAAAGTCCATAGGTGGCATCAGAAAGTCATGAAATGCGATAATAAACTCACAAGAGACGTTTAATGAACTCCAAGTTGGCGGTAAAATATCAAGCAACCTGTATGTATGCACCACGAACATCCAAGGATAGCCAACCTCACAATATCGATCACACCCAATCACAATGTAAATAAAACACATAACCTCTGACGCTTTGAGGTTGTCAACGTTGGCAATTCTTGGATGTTAAAGATGCATGAATACGGACTGCTCGATACTTTACCGCCATCTTGCATTTCATTAAACATCTCTTGTGAGTTTATTATCGCATTTCATGACTTTCTGATGCCACCCATGGACTTTTCACGCGATTTTACCTACGATGAAACACTATTTATCGTTGTAGCAAAATTTGTAACAGACCCATTAAAAACCACAAACGCCTTAAACCTCCACACCTACTAATCTATACCCCTAGAATGCTTGACGTGTAAAGGGCACCTGAAATGGTTAGTTCTGTATATTAAAGGATTATTTTTTCATGAATTCGCAAGTGTTCCATTTATGCATATTACGTATCTACATCGTGACAATCGCAATAAGTGCTGACAGCACCTAAAACGGAAAAAAAGAAGAAAAAAAACTGTTTATTATTTAGAATCACGGCTTTTCCGAAAATGACGCTTTTTGACTTCAAAAGAACGCAACCTCATTTTTGATCCCTGAACAAGCCGTTTAAAAGGTGGAGGGATTTAGAAATATCATTTGTCTATACTTTATGTGGGTAAAAAAGATCGAGCCTTATCAAATAATTTTCTTTTTTCAGCTTTCAATAGGTTTGTTGCAAACTTTTGCTACAGCGCTATAGAGTTTTGATTTTTTTGTAAAATCGCCTGAAAATTACAATGGCGGCATCAAAAAGTCATAAAAGCCATTCATAAACCCACAAAACGCATTATAAAGAAAGCCAAAATGGCAGTCGTAAAGCCGAACAATCTGTGCACGCGCATACGACGAACATCAAAGACAGGCGATCCATTTTCCCCTTTTTCGTTATAAGGGGGGGGGGGGAAAAAAATATTTTACAGTCAAACTGTGATTTTTAAAAAATTTTCATGGTCAAGATGTTGTGTTCTGTGAAGGGTGGCGGGGAGCAAAATATCAAGAATATAGGGTGTTGCAAAAATTAAGTGCCAAACTTATGGATTTTATTTTTGGGGTGAACATGTACCTATTAAGGCTTTATTTTTCTACATGAATATGTGCTACAGATGTTTCTCTTCTGAGCTAAAGCCCTCCAAAATTTTGAAAACAAAAAAAAAAAACAAAAAAAAAAACAACGCCTTTGACTCATCTCCTTATAGATACATCTGATCTAAATTTATTTTTTTTTATAATTTCTCACCAAACAAGCTCAATTGGACAGCACTTCTCACAAAAGAACTGAGTGACATTTGTGATAAAATTGAGTTATTGATTGATAGACCTAGCAATACTGAATCTCGAAGCAACAAGTGCTTCTTCTAATAACAACTATTTCCCGTCAAAATTCCAGGTAAGAGTGAGCTGGTGAGCCTCATTGAAGTCATTGTCCATATGATGAAATTAAATGAGAACTTGGTTCCTTTTTCTTAAACCTTAATCCGAGTCACGTAAAGGGAAACCCAAATCCGACTTGGGTTTCCCTTTTTTAGAATTGGGAACGGACTTAAGTCCGGATTAAAGGATTTTAAAAAATCAACAGTGTAAAACCCAAATCTGCCGTTTGGTTTCTCTTAGAGATTCGGTTTTCGTGATTATGCCAAACAAAAAGAAGAAAGGAACCAAGTCACTTTAAACGCTAAAAATTAAGTAGGTACCTTTCCTGCATAGGAAATTCCTTTTTTCCGGTGTTGAAATGCAAAAACATAACACGGTAGTTGAATGAAATCAAAACGTAAGTAATTTCGAGTTTTTTGTTTAAATGCTAGCTCTTCAACTTTGGACTCAATTTTCTCGAGATCAGCTCCATGTCAAGTGGTTCCTCTTTGATGAATTATCATTGCTAGCAAAAGCATTAAAGCTGTTCAGACTTTAGTGGCACGCTTTTCCAACACCTGCGTGTTGGAATTTTCCCTGCTTGTTTTTTTTTTTTTTTTTAAAACTTTGGGGGGCTGTAGCTCCGAGGTGGGACATTTTCAGACACGTGTTCCTAGGGGGGAAAAAGTCTTATTTCGGCCCAAAAAATACGTGGTAAAAATATTTACTATGAATTTTGGGACACCCTGTATATATGCGAGGAAATGAAATATTAATGGCACGATCAAGATAGAGCTGCACTAACTCCATTTGTAAATTGTTTACATGCAGATGATCAGGGAAGCTTCGTTAATGGAACAAAGACTACAAAGAGATCCATTCCAGTCTTTATTGAAAAAACAAGAGCCATGTTGGAATTATGCTGGACCAAATCCTCCCAGATACCGGTCACAGCTTACGAGTAAGGAAATTGCTGCTAATGAGGAGGCCTTAGATGCCTGCGAAAATGCCCGAAAGAAGTACATGGAAATTCCGCGAAATAAAAGAGATAACTGTCCGTACGCAAGATCCTCTTACTGTGCACCTGTTGCTAAGCCCAAGAAGAAAAACCAAGACGCCGATTTTGATGGAGATTCGGATGGCACCGAGTATCGGTGCGTCTTTAGAGTTTATGAGAAAATATGGTGCCGCCTGTGCTGGTGCTCCGACTCTGGTTACATGGGCGATTTTTCGCTCAGTGATTGTCAAGAAGGGCTTTCAAGGTCATCGTCCAGTGCCCGGTCGAAATCTAGTGCGGGTTCGAGGTCAAATTCGGAGAAGAGTTCCAGGTCAGGGACACCAAAAACTCCAAAGACTCCAAAGACGCCAAAGACACCAAAAGATAAGGACCAAGTCGATGTCGCGATAGTTGGCGAGAATCCGCCCTCGAAAGCATCTGCCTCAAGTTCGAAGAAAGGATTTACATTTAACCCTTAAGGGAAGAAGACAGACGAACCAATTTTTATTCTTCTTCTTTTTCTTCCGTAGAGAAAAAAATTTCCTGAATAAAACGGTATAATATAATATATACTTTCGGTTTTAAGTATATTTTTTATAATTTTTTAAAAATTATGATCTCCTGAAAAACCCCCCTTTTTCACCCAAAACCTGCGGATTTGAATCGAGTTTTTTTTTTACTTTGTCGTCTATTCAAGTTAGCAACTTAAGGCGCATAAAGTTGGGTCCATTTTACGTGGGTTTAAATGGGGTGGTCTATCTCCCCTTATCACTCTTGTGCACAGACTGTTATTTGTAACCAGCCTCCCCCCCTTTCTTTACTTTTGTTCGAAACTCAATTTTTAAATTATTTTAGAGGATATAAGAATGTTATTCCAAGTTTCCTTCATGTGCGGCCGCTTCTTCGCAATGTGCTCTCTCAATTTAGTTAAGACAGAGCAATAATATTCTTTATTGACTGTCTGTCGAGCAGGGACAAAGTGCTGGTAAATCACGCCTTGGTAGTCGAAGAATGCAATAAGCATGACTTCGGTGGCAGATTTTTCCTGTCCACAAACATGCTAAAAATCCTGGAGGGGTCAGCTCGACTTTTCATTTTCAAAACGCTGAAACTCAGCGAATATTTAACTTACAGAGCTGAATTTTATCTTGATTTGTAGGTAATTAGTAGGAGAACAGTATTTTATATACCGTTTTTTGATATCTTGCTCCGTTCGCCCCCAGACAAACGGGTGCAGTACTTTTGGGACACCGCTTGTATATCTCGAGTGATACATCATTTAGTATAGAGTTAACATGGTAATGTATTTTTTTCTTAAAAAAAAAAAAAAAAAAAAAAAAAAAAAAAAAAAAAAAAAAATTATTAACTCCCATACAGCGTGGGGGTATAATTTATACATTGTGACTTCTCCCGGGGTAAAATATTAAAGGAATTCGTGTTCATAAATCTTGAAACTCCGCTCACTGCGACAGAGGTATATTGAGTATGCAACCGTATTCACTTGAGTGTAAGACGGGCTGCGTCGCGGGGATTTTAACGACGAGCGGCGAAATCGTCTTGAGGATCTTCTTCGTTAAATTTTCATAAATTATTACCTAGAGAGTCCAAGTCAGAGTTGGAAACGGAGGAGGTGAGTTAGTCCGGAGCTTAAGTCAATCTCTAGTTCTGTGGTTCTCAAACTGTGGTCCGCTGAGACCGTCTAAGTGGGCCAAGAGCCCCGTTTGCAGTAAAGAGTCCCTATATTCTATGAGAGTTGCGCCATTGCTGAATCCATTTCTGATTGGCTCTCAGATTTAGGCTGTCAAAAAAGCTCCAAGAGGCAAATGAAAATAGCGGAGGGTTTGTTTACTTTTCGCGAACTCGCTTTCATTACACATTTGAAGTAACAGTGACTGCGGTCATTTTTGTGAATTTTTCCTCTACTTGAATATTATTATGGAGAACATTATCTCTTTCAATAACGACCGATTGTCGAGAATCTGAACCTAACCTATAAGAGATAGCGAAATAGTCGCAACAGCGCAGAGGCGAATGGCCATCCGCCATTTGCAATTTGCCTCTTGGGGGCTCCATTGATCCGCTTCTTTTTCTTCATTTTGAGAGTCTTGTCGCAACTCTCATAGTATATAGGGACTCTAATTTGCAGAAAACGCGACGACTTCAGAAAAACGGCAATGAATGTTAACTGATTTCTCACACTAATTTTTTCATCTTTATGGTTTCACGATCGCATCGGTTTCGAAGATTTGCCGAAGACTGAAAGGTGAAAGCGCAGTCAGATAAGTTGACAGGGTTTTGATATTTTTGGATAATTTTTATAATCTATAGAAACTTTGAAGAAAGCCTTAAATTAGATAGGAATCTCCAAGCAATGGTACCCGCATAGCCCCAAACCGCCATTACTCATTTAACTTTAAAGTCACTTCGCAAGTCTGCAAAAGAATTTCGTGCGATTTTTTAAAGTGCTCATAGTAATTTTTGCTAAAAATTACTCAAGAACTATCTGTTCAATCGTTTATGGCAAAAGTAAACAAGAGCTCATTGGGGCTCTTACAAACTTTTACTGTTAGCAAATGAATGGTTCAAATTGAACCATTGAACCATTCAATATGATGTAAATACCGGCAGATATCACGAAAATCACACTAAGAAAGTCTAAAATTCAGTAATAAACTCACATAAGTGTTACAGCGGCAAGATCGTGATGGCGGTTCAACGCCTAGGTATCATGGGAGATTCCTGTCTAATTTTTCACTTTCTCTACGGAAACACAGAGATAAGTCTCATTTTATATAGAAATCTCCCATGATACCAGCGTCTTCTCCGCCATTACGAAAAAAAAAAAAATGGCGTCTTCTTACGCCATTACCCGATTCTGAAAGTAAAGTGGTTTTTAGTGTACTCATCGTCATTTTTACTGGTTTTTATGCAAGAATCAACCCTTCAATCCCCTAAAGCAAAATTTTGCAAGAGCCCCATTGAAGTATGTTTTTATCCTCTTTTTTTTTTCAATTATAATTCAACCAAAAAAGTCTTGTAGTCTAACCGGACGGCACGTAGTTCGTTGCTCTGAAAGTTTGGGAACCGCTGTTCTAGTTTATAAATTTCTCCTGAGTCATGCTTTCTGCTTTCTTACCTGAGAGACTGCTCTACGATTCTGTTTCTTTGTCTCCTCCGTTGACGCGGAAAAAGTTAAAGAGAGCAAATAAGATTTTATTCTTACGCTAATATTCGTTTCAGCCTCTACGAAGCATTTCTCTCTCTCACTCTCTTTCTCCCCCTCTTTCTCTTTCTCCCTCTCTTTTTCTCTTTCTCTTTCTCTTTCTCTTTCTCTCTCTCTCTCTCTCTCTCTCTCTCTCTCTCTCTCTCTCTCTCTCTCTCTCTCTCTCTCTCTTCTCTCTGTCTCTCTGTCTCTCTGTCTCTGTCTCTCTGTCTCTCTCTCTCTCTCTCTCTCTCTCTCTCTCTCTCTCTCTCTCTCTCTCTCTCTCTCTCTCTCTCTTCTCTCTCTCTCTCACTCTCCCTCTCTCTCTCTCACTCTCCCTCTCTCTCTTTCTCTCTTCCTCTCTCTCTCACTCTCTCACTATTTATTCGTAGAAATGAATGAGTTAAGATAGGAGTAAAGACCATCTTGTGACTTTACCCTCTACCTCCACCTTTCTTCAGACAAACGCATTTGAACCGACAGTGGGAGGGGGTGAGAGGGAGAGGGAAGGTGAAGGAGGGAGAGAGAAATAGAGAGAAAGAGAGGGAAGGAGAGAGAGAAACGACATTCTTGCAAGACTTTTTTTTATGAGTACTTCGTGACGCTTTGTCTTGTGGAGATGGTAAATAGTGCTCCTTCAAGCTACGTGAAAAATACTTTTGCTATCCTTTTGTTACTGTAGTGTTAAAAAAAGGGGGGAGGTATAGGTAAGGCGTTACTCTACCTCCGCTCAGAGCTGCCTGTGTTTGTATATTTAATTGCATTCTCCTCAAATATATCTTCCAATTCCAAAAGGAAAGATTTCACGACTTCTTATCTTTTTTTATTTAAATCGCAAAAAATGCGCTTGAAAACGAAACAAAAATAGCTGGAAAATTGCGTTGAGTGCGCGCGATCATGTGAATTTAGTAACCCACCGGCGAAAACTGGCCGCGTGTTGAAATCAGATGTTGTGATTAGACGTTAATGTGATCAGATATGAGCAATATTATTCTCATCTTGAGTAAAAACGACGATATAGTAATGTTTGTAAATATACTCTTGGTATTTTTGGTGTTGCCAAAGCGTGCTCTGGGGGGGGGGGGGGGCATCAGATAATTTAGTGCTTTGTTTCCCGTTATGAGAAAATATGCGCATGTATTTTAAAAACGCGTTAGGAGGCAACTTTTTTTCTTATTCAAACGCAGTCATAACTTCGTCAAATTTTAATCAAATGTGAGCAACTTAACCCATATATGTCCATTGGGTCATTAACGACCCACTTATAATGGTATTTTTGGACCAAATTACAGTAAATTTCGATCAATTTTACTCAAAAATCAATGCTGTGATCTTTCAGCACCTGTAATTTAGCTGGACCAGAAAATTTCACAATTTTTAAATTCTAAATTTTATTTATAACTCTAAGATGGCGTTTTTTGAGAAAAACGCCAAAAAACACCCAACATGTTCAAATAAAGTTGGGCATAAATGGGTTAAACTAAATCGATAGAATATGAGTTGATCTTTCGAACGTGACTAACATGAGCCCTAGAGTCCCTGGGCAGCAGTGAAGATGGTTCCATGAAGATGTAAACAAGAGGCGCGCCTCCAGGCTTCATAGACCCCTTCTTCTTCTTCACTTTTCAGCAGCCAATCAGAGATGGAACCTCGTATGGTGAGACTCTTTCATACATAGGGACTCTAATGAGATCACTATAGCTTGTTTGCGTTTGTAGTTACAACATCAGTCTCGGTGCTTTTGGGATACCCTGTGTCAGTGATGGGCAAATAACCGAATAACAAATAACCACGAATAATTAACTAAAATTATTCGCATTATTCTCGTGTTATTCCTATTAGTAAATTGAAGTTTTGACACTGCCAGCATATTCATCTGTCATAAGATGAAGGACTGGTAGTGTTAAAACTTTGATTTAATAACAGGAATAACACGAGAATAATGCGAATAATTTTTGTTAATTATTCGTGATTATTCGTTATTCGGTTATTTGCCCATCACTGCCCTGTGTAGCATGAATCGTTTTAGTGAGAAATCGCAAGAGCGGCGTAACAATCGATAGATTGCATAAGATTTAGGGGCGGGTTCGACGTAAGCAAATATTTGCGAACGAAGCTTTTTGAGGGAACATAGAATTAACATTTTCCGTAAGTCATCAATTGAGGATCCGAGGGACATTAAAAATAGTTTTACGTCAACTTTTACTACCAATCTTGTCTCCATCCCGCTATCGTAAAATGTTGAAATGGCTCCAATTTGATTCGTTTGCTTGTCGTATAGTAAAGCGTACAGATATCATCAAATGATCACACGTTTTACAAGGCCGTAAACTTGTTTTGATGGATTAGCTTGCGAGAATCGTCGCGGAGAGGGCACAATAGCGCGGGCGGGAAATGCGAACAAGAGGGTACCTTTTTCCTCGGACGATCCTCCCCCCTCCCCCCCCGCTTATCCTCCCCCACCCCCACCGCTCATCCCCCACCCTCGCTCTTCGTTGAAAAAGGAAACCTCTGAAAATTATGCAGAACCTAGCACGTCTGTCGTCCGTCGCATATTTTCCGTTCTGCAGTGACAAAGCCGCGCGTTATGGTGGGTGGACTTAATTTTTGGCGTAGGAATCAAGCGCGTATCGATTGATTACGTTCTAATTGAGTTCTTACGCTCATTCATTCATTAATTCGCATTCATAAAATATCGACACTAAAGAAAGGAAAAAGAAAAAGTCAGGTGTATTAAAAACTGTAAAATCAAAATTTATAAACATTCAGCCCCACGATCAATACATTTCTGCACGTGAAATTTTTTTTTGCTTTTGTTTTTTTGTTTTTTTTGTTTTTTTTTTTGTTTTTTGTTTTTTTTGTACAACAAGGCAAACGTACCAAGAATATGGCTGGAAAACGGATCAAACTATGAACGCAGGTGAAATGATACTCCAAGGAAAGAAAAAAAAAAGAGAGAGAAAATCTTTATTTTTTATCTTTTTTTATCATTTCTTTTATTATATTTATTTGTATGTATTTATTAAACATAATTTTACTCATTATTGATGTATTATTATTTTTATACACATAATTTTATTCATTTTTGGTATATTGAGATTTGTATAAATCTTGGCTCCGGGAAAGAAAGGACTACACAAGTCCTATCGTGCTGAATAGAAATCGAATTGAATTTCTCCCTCTTCCTTTCCCTCTCGCTATCCGGCTATCCCTTTCCCTCTCTCTTTCTCTCTCTCTCTAACTCTCCCTATCACTCACTGTCTCTCTCTCTCTACCTCTCTGCCCATTTGAAGGATTTGTGTTGGAGAAAGAGGAGAAATTCATGTGACTATCCAGTGCCCCCGATCTCGCGTATATAAATGCACTGAAAAAAATAAATAGTTAAAAAAGTACAGAACAAAATGATTTGCTAAATTAACCTATAATTTTATAAAATTAACGACTCAAATGCTAAACCAGCAATTCATTTTGTTAGCTTAACAACTATTTTTGCCGAACCAGCAAATCAAATAGTAAAAATAACAATTTTCATGCTGGAATAACAAATTAGTAAGTAAAATCAGCAATTTATTTTGCTGATATAATAAGCTGAATTGTTAGATCAACTAATAATTGGGTTAAGTTCTGTAATTTTTTACTATTTAAAATTTCTAAATTGACAATGTCTATTTTGTTAAAAGAACACCATTAAGTGGTAGATTTAACAACTATTTTTGAAAACTCAACAAATAAGTTGTGAACTTAACAGAAAACGCACCCTGGTTGATTTATCAACTTTCAATTTTTGCTGAATCAGCAAATTTTGTATTGTTGCTTTAACTATTGATTTTTTCCAGTGTGGCCAAAGAGTGAGACGTATACATTTCTCACTCCACCATAGTCCCTGTACATGTAGTCTGCGACTGTGCGCGTGTAACGTATGCGGCAAATCACGAGTCGATTTTCCACAAATTTGAAGGTGTCGTTCTTAAGTTGGCCAGGGAATAACTCCCTTTGCGACAAAGATTATAAGGCTCCGGGCCATAAAGTTTATCCTCCGAACTTTATAATATTACCATTTACCACCCGTAATCTTTCCAACAGTTTGGAGTAACGGAGCCTCCGGTGAATTTCAGAACTCCTCGTCCACACGGTTCAACGCGGATGAATGGAAACCATGAATACGTAAATGCGGATGATGAGCGTCCAATCTCAATCGGTATATTTGGGGGAAGTCGCGAGACGGGGCGAGGGATGGGTTGAAAATAGACCGCGGCGTATTTCACCCCCACCACATGTTCTTGACCGTTACAAATTCATCGCTAGAGATGTAAAGGGCCCAGTGCAGTGTTGCCACATCAAGGGTAAAAAGCCGTATCGTCCCCTATTTAAATCAATGTAAAACGTACGGCTTTTTCACCCCAATCTGGCAACACTGGCCCAGTGTTGCCAGATCTTACGGTTTTTCCCTTAAGATCACATATAAAAAGCCGCCCGATCTGGCAACACTGGTAAAGGCAGGCCGGGGTGTCTTCGTAGATCGTTCGGTGGTGGAAGTGCGGGGGGGGGGTTCTCTTTTGTCTTTGATGTAGTATCAGTGGATATTGCTATATACCACCGGTTCAATTGCTGTTTGCATTTCCGATTAGTTTGACCTCATGCATTGCAATTTCTAAAGCGTTCACAGGGGAGAGAGGTTACGGTGGATTGGATAATGCGAATGACGGAGAGGGAAGAAGAGAAATAGAGGGAGAGAGAGAGAGAGATGGGGAGAAGGGAAAGTGGGAGAGAGAAAGATACCTACAGGGAGAGGTACAGAGAGACCGAGAGAGGAATCGAGATAGTGGGAGAGTAGGAGAGTTGGAGAGACAGAAAATGAGAGGAAAAGAGGAAGAGAGGGAGAGAGAGAGAGTGGATGAGTGGGAGAGTAGGAGAGTTTGAGAGAGATGATGATGCTGATGAAACGGTTTATTCAATAATTATACAAAACTGATCAAAATTAAAACTAAGGAAAGAGAGAGAGAGAGAGGAGAGAGAGAGAGAGAGAGAGAGAGAGAGAGAGAGAGAGAGAGGAGAGAGAGGCAGAGGGAGAAATAGGGGAGAAAGATACAGAGAGAGCGAAAGAGGGAGGGAGAGAAAGAGCGAGTGTCTGAGTGGGGGAAGGGGAGAGAGAAAACAAATGAGAGAGAGAAAGAGAGCGAGAGAGAGAAAAAGATAGAGAAAGAGAGAGAGAGAAAGAGGGAGAAAATAAGAGAAAGTGAGAGAGAGAGAGGGAGAGAGAGAGAGAGAGAGAGAGAGAAATAAAAAGATGCAGAGTAAGAGAGAGAGAGATGGAGAGAGAGAGAGAGAGAGAGACAGAGAGAGACAGAGAGACACAGGGAGAAATAGGAGAGAAAGATACGGAGAAAGATACAGAGAGAGTGAAAGAGGGAGAGAGAGAGAGAGCGAGTGACTGAGTGGGGGAAGGGGAGAGAGAAAACAAATGAGAGAGAGAAAGAGCGAGCGAGAGAGAGAAAAAGATAGAGAAATAGAGAGAGAGAGAGAGAGAGAGAGAGAGAGAGAGAGAGAGAGAGAGAGAGAGAGAGAGAGAGAGAGAGAGAGAGAGAGCGGGGTGAGAGGGCAGGGCTGAAAGGGCAACACGAGCCTCTGGCTATCAATTCGAAAAACGTCGATCACGATCCGTGATCCTGATTAAGGACTTTGAGAGATATCGGCCGAATGAGAGGGGAAACAGAGCCAGTGATGGACCTTTTTGTTATTCCAATCTAAAACAAGTGTAAAGACTAAAGAGTCTATCTACAGGTAAGCATCAGATCTAATTATCCGACTATTCCGATTTTTCTAACTTCCCGCATCTCTGCGGTTGACAGAGCAAAGTCTCCAGCCTCCGGGTGGTAATTTAACTGAGCTGAGCCATGTTTTATGCAGAGCGCGCACCTGCCCTATGAGATTCCATGCTTTTGCGAGGAGAATGAAAATAATTGGTCGCATAAGCTATGCAAATCATGATATCGCAGTTCTTCCGGGAATGGAGTCTTTTGATCATGAGCTAAATCGGAGGAATTCAAAAGCAAAATTGTCTAGTTTTTGATCACAATAGAAATGTGGAATGCATGCGGGTCTAAACTATAAAGCAAATGAAAGTAATAGAAGAGCTGAACATACGGATGCCTTTGCGGTTTGTTTTCAGACTTTATAGTTCCCAAAGATTACTAAGCCTAAGAGATATGGCTCTTCCAGGGCTGCCGTTTTGCGTATAATCAATGCTATTTTTCAATGGAGCTGTTGCAAACTTTTGCTACAGGCTTATTGATAGTTGATTATGGGGTAATACCCTGTAAAAATAACGATTAGCGCACTAAAAAATCACGAAATCCACTCCTAAACTCACAAAATGCTTTTAAACGCGAGACCGTAATGGCGGCCGGAGGCCGCGGTTTTCTTATGGCAATTATATGCTTCTTCTTCTTCTTGTGTGGTGTTGCGAGACTACCTCCTGTAGATGGCGCTGATTGAAGATAGGGAAACCCAATGCAAACCGCGGCCCCATCCGCCATTACGGTCTCGCGTTTAAAGGCATTATGTGAGTTTAGGAGTGGATTTCGTGATTTTTTAGTGCGCTAATCGTTATTTTTATAGGGTATTACCCCATAATCAACTATTAATAAGCCTGTAGCAAAAGTTTGCAACAGCTCCATTCACCGATGATTCCACTGGTTGAGCAAAGATTACACAGTTCAGTTCAGTGTATGACTGTAATGCACGAAAATACTCTGATCTGTAATCTGTCCTTAATCTGTGGAGACTCCGTTGATTAATTAAAATATCCGCAAAATTTTTAAAGTCATCGACGACGCCACCGATTGAGAAAAGATTACATATGCGATTGTTTTAGTTTATTACAGTCATGCACTGAACTGGACTGTGTAATCTTTTCTCAACCAGTGGAATCATCGGTGAATTGAAAAATAGCATTGATTATACGCAAAACGGCAGCCCTGGGCTCTTCCTATCTCCGCCGTGTTGAAAAACTGTTGGCCGGGCTCCGTAAATAACGCCTGCAGAATGGCCGTGATGCAACGTGCAGTACGCTGGTGACCGTAAACATTGTTTGTTATTCATATTGTTAGAAATGAGGTTAGATTCTCTGCAGCATCTAAATGTTTGACATTTATTTGCCGATGGGATGATTAAAGTGACTTGGATTTTCAGATTCACGTTCAATATATACTCATAGAGCTCATTAAACTTCCCAAACCTTTTCTTAATCTTATTAATTTAGTTACTGGCGTTGCCGTCAAACCTCATTTCAAACAACAACAGTAGTAACAATTATACGGTCACCAGCTCGTACGCCACATTGCATCCTTCGTAGGAGACGAACAACACTCTTGAATCGTTATGCCACATCCCTTAGGCTTAGTGGCTAATCTCTGATAGTTCCAGAGATGCAGTTTCGCTTAGGTCCGAAATCAACATAACTATAACTGAACATAATAATTTATAGTTATATACTGCATTATAGTAAACTAATTTAAATTAGCACCGGGTAAGGTGGGGTGACTTGAAACACTTTGATATATATATATTAGGTCCTCAGTTTGTGGCAGCTTGGTGGATGTTTATATATTTTAATTGAGGTTTTAGGTGCTGGGATGCGTCCATCCAGTAGACCAGTACTCAGTACTGCCACGTACTGAAAACCTAACTTATATCAACGTGTTTCAAGTCACCCCACTGTGCGTTATTTAGAATTACATTTAAAATTCATTCATAATATTTAAATATTTATAAGAGTATTTACTATAAACGAACTACTTAAGATTATTTAAATATTTTATATTAACCCTTCATCGCGCAGCGTCCCTCCTGAGGAACAATTACTTTATTACCCACTAGCAGCCAGTATAATCTAAATTTGACGTTGCTGCGCGTTGGGTCACTTACGGCACATAAAAGAGCATTGAAAAATAGTTCTCAGTCCTAAAAACAGAGAGAGCTACGTATGAGATCTCACATCAAATCATGAAAAATCAGGTCAACCGCAAAATTGTCCTTTGAATCAAAAAACGTCTTTTCATTATAATGACTGTCAATTATTTTTCGGTAATCATTTTAAAACTCCTCTCAACAATTTCTTTTTTTTTTACCAAAAAAAAGCAACTTTTAATTGAAAAAGTATATAGAAATCTCGTTTTTTTTTATGTGTTCCAGCATGTTAAAAAAATGGCGGAAAATTACATTTTTGAGCATATAGATCAAAAGATAACACACCGGTTTTTTTTGCTATTTTTCCCCCTATTAGGGAGACTAGATGAATTGCAAAATTCTTGTTTCGTCAGAAAAGAAAAAATTGAGCAGTGAAGGGTTGGTTTTAACTAAAAAATAAATTTCGTAACGCTAAGTTAATTATTTCTTTTTATTATAAATTTTTTTTTTTTTTTTTTTTTTTTTTTTTTTTTTTTTTTTTTTTTTAGAGGAGCTTTTTTCCTAAACCAGAAATTCGAAATTTCGTACGCGTATTCCGCGGAATTATCAAAAACTGAGTTGAAATTTTTCCAGAATCCAATATAGTTTTCTAACGCAAAGAAACGTGTTCTAAAATTTTAGCTCTTCTCTTGTTGGCCTTAAAACAAATAAACGTGAGTTTTTAATAAACAAATTCTGCGGCATTTTCGGTGCTTCCGAGGTCAATGGCTGGGGCGATTTTGATGTACTAATAGGCTAGTTTTATACTCCTGATTTTGTGCGTTTTTCAATGTTTTGAAAAAAAATTGTTACAATTTTTTTCGGGTTCAGAGATACAGATTCTCTTGACTACATATATATTTTGTTTATTCGAGAAATAGTCGTGAGTTTAGGTTTGACTTTCAACCGCTCGCGACCCTCACAATTGCCGTTAATTTATTCAACGGTGACAATGACGTCACAGCGTTCTAAAATATTGATCGCGGCTCCAGAAAATGTATAGCAAATATTAATCACAAGTTTACTTTATTTAGAGCCACGATTTCACACACAGTCATTATGTCACACTATGATACGAAAGAGGCTATTCATGACTCAAAAGAAAACAGATGATAAAAGCGAAAAATAAAATAAATAAAAAATTATAGCTAAATCAAGATATGATTCTTTGAAATTCGAGCTGCCACTCCGTGTATATTGAATTTGCTTTTCAATTCACCGATATTTCTACACAGTCCATTTCCGTTTATGACAGTATAATGCACGAAAATACTCTGATCTGTAATGTTTTTTTTTTCTTTGTTTTTTTTTTTTTTTTATTGGTTGGTGAAATAACCGTGAAATATCATAATACCCAAAAACGTTTTCATGTTAGCGACGACTCGACAAATCTTCTTCTTGAAAAAAGATTATATATGCTGCGGTATATTTGCGCATTACATTCATATATACTGAACAGTGGAATATATTTTTGTCATTCAGTGGAATCATCGGTGAATTGAAAAATGTCATCATTTAAGTGGCATAGCCGCGCAGGTCCTGTCAGATTAAATCAGTGGAAGCTCGTGAAATGCGATATATAGATGTTTACTGCATTTAAAATTATAGAAATGTATCGATCGCAGTGGCGGGTCGTGCAATCTGGCAACCGTGCACTTTTGCCATTTAAACGTATGCAAAAAGATCGATACTAGGTGAGGCGCTGCGCCTCACCAAGTAATCGATTATTTTACACAGTTTTAAATGGAGGAAATCCATTGTTGCCACATTGCACGAGCCGCCGCTGATCGATCGTCAGGGGGTGCAATTGAACCCCCGAGAAATCGAACTTTTCTATAGTTTTAAATGGAGTGGACATCGATAAATCGCATTTCACGAGCCGCCGCTGGATTAAATACACACGAAACGGAACAGCTTTGTTATTGTTTTTGGTCTTGTTTTTTCAGTTTCATGGGGGGGGGGGGATTGAGACTATCTCTGACATGAGTCTTCTTCCTCTTCTTTTGCTTTCAGGTGTTGCAAGTATTTTCAATAAACTCACAGGTCTTCCATTTGATGACAATGACGAGCAGCTATTTGAGGTGAGTTCATTACAATTTCAAAGGCACCGGATCCAGCAATTTAAAAACCACGAATCTATCCCACTTGAACGTATGAGAAACAATCGATTGGTAAAAGGCCCGCGGTCATATGAAGAATATAGATTGTTTCTTACACGTTATAATGCGGAATAAATTCACGCTTGCCAAATTGCTGGATTCGCCCATGTTATGATCCAGTTTTTTGGTACATGGAAAGCAGAGTTATTGACAAATCGAGTTTTTCATCCCTGATAAAAATCCTCATCAAAAATCAACGAAAAATCTCAGCGTGGGATTTGGAACCTGATTTCAAGTTGATCTCTTCAGAATTTCATGATGATCTCATGCTGAGCTGAATTTGGTTTCTACTCATCATGAGATCAACATTACACGGAAAAAAACTACGGTGAAAATAACCATAGGGATACGTGATTTTGGCACCTGCTAGATGTTATGGTAATGTTAACCAGAAGTATACTATGTTTTGACTAGGTACTAGGTGATGTTACCTGATTGCATGTCGACTTTACTCAAAGTATCGGTAAATGTATACCACACTTCTGGTCAAGTTTACCATAACATCTAGCAGGTGCCAAAATCAGGTATCCGTATGGTTCTTTTCACTAATCTTTTTTTTCCGTCTAAGTCAGGTTCCAAATATCATGCTGAGATTTTTCTGATGATTTTTAATGAGGATTTTTCCTAGGTGATTTTTAATTAGGATTTTTACCAGGGATGGCACTGTTACCGCACGTTACTGTCGTTTGATTCCTTCAAATCCTCACTTCAGGTGATTTCAGGGTCGATTATAGTTCCGAACATTAGCATCAAGTAGCTTCGTGCTGCTCAAAAAGTCTTCGGTTTTTTGGCCAAAATTGATGAATACACTCAAAAAGAAGATTTTAGATGCGTCGGCACCTGCAAACATATTCCAAGAAGGTTATCTGAAGTTTTCAAGCTAAAAACACTCAAAAATAAAGCCGGCATAGTGGGAATAAGAAAATTCCCATAAGCCCCAATGAGCTCGATTGAGTTAGATGGATAAATATAGTCTCGCCCGCAATCACTATATAAGCTTATAGGGAAATGAATTTCAAATATTACGGCTTTAATTCTTAGCCAATTTCGTTCATTTTGGGGCTCAAAAAATCCGAAAAGAAATTGACCCAAGTGCCAACGTTCTTGGATTTCAAGTCTATAATTTCTAATTCCAAGATCCCGCCTTTCCGGGAAAGTGACCATCCAGCGGATTGAAATAATCTGGGAGAAATTCACCGAGAATCACCTGAAGATTGTTCGACGATTCTCAAATTTTGATTCCATGCGATCAAACATACGATAAAAAATCTGAGATTTTTGATCGATCCATAGAATCTTCGTTTCTCTAAATTTTCGATCGATCGGAACCATGTTCATTTTCTCAAAGTTTTGATTCTATAATGACCCGGGGCTCTTGCAAACTTTTGCTGTAAGCAAATAAATGGTCCAATCTGATGAAATGACCAGCGAAAATTACGAAAATCACTCCGAAAAAGTCTAAAATTCAGTAATAAACTCACATAACTGCTATAACGGCAAGATGGTAATGGCGGTTCGAGGCAAGTATCATGGGAGAGATTCCTGTCTATTATGTCACTTTCTCTACGGAAACACAGAGATATATCTCAATTTAGATAGGAATCTCCCATGATACCTGTGTCTCTCCGCCATTATGAGCCATTCATGAGAGTGAATTTCGTGATTTTTCAGTGTACTAGTCGCCATTTTTACACGTTTTCATGCAAGAATTAACTCTTCAATTTCCCGTAGCAAAAGTTTGCCAGAGCCCCATTCAAACTACGATCAACAATTCTAAATTTTTTGATCGATCGATACCTGTTCTTCTAAAATTTCGAATATAGTTTCCTTTCAATCGTATGATCGAAGATAAATAAACAAAAATCCTATCGAACACACAGGTCTAACTCTGTGTCTCGAGTTCAAAATGCTTATAACCAAACCAGCGTTGCCAGATTTTAGGGAAATATCAGTAGATTTTACATTGATCCTTATGGGAAATCTACTGATATTTCCCTAAAATCTGGCAACGCTGAACCAAACAAAGTCATAAACCAAAAAGTCTCCGCTTTTCTGACATATTTTTCGAGACGACGCGCGACGCGACGCGACAGTTTGATTAAACGGATCAAATATTCCATTAAGCGAGATTAAAAGCTCAGGCAGAGTTGTTCGATATTCGATGATGATTTCAACGCTGCGGGCTTGCTCGAGGTATTATCGCGTGCGTGCGATGAAGCTGCGTCTATCGCCTCGAAGAAAACATACTCGACGCGCTTTCGGCAGCTTCTTTCCCTTCTCCGCTCTCGGCTCGATTGCCAAATAAAAACGCCGAACTTTGAGAGAAAATCCTACAATACAGGGTGTCCCAATCTTATCATTCCGGCGCGCTGGGCTGTTTTTTTTTTTTTTTTTTTTTTTTTTTTTTTACATGGGAAGCTGGTCATCGTGTAAAGTCGAAATTTATTATAGATACTAGCGAGGAAAAAAAGAAACTGTAAGGAAAACAGACCCTCAGACCACTCCTTAAGGGGTTAATTTTACAGTGGGCTAACAGCGCAGAATTTTTAGCAAATGATCAAAATCAAAACAGCTACATTTGGAATATTTCAATTTTATTTTATTTTTTATTTTTTTATTTATTTATTCCCCCCTCTATGTTCACCCATCTCTCCATTCATTTTAATGGAAGCCTTTTATTCTCCATAACTTGCTCATAATTTAAAATTTCGAAAACCGAAAAATGGAAACCATGGATGCATATGAAGCAGAGCTGCCGATTTGCGTAGATTTAATGACACTTTTAAATTCACCGATGATTCCACCGGTTGAGAAAAGATTACATAGTTCAATTCAGTATATGACTGTAATGAACGGAAATACTCTGATCTGTAATCTTTTCTGGATCGGTGGAAACGCCGTTAATTCATTAAAATATACCGGTTGAGAAAAGATACAAGTCGCTAGTACTTTCGTGCGTTACAGTCATACACTGAACTAAACTCTGTAATCTTTGCTCAACCGGTGGAATCATCGGTGAATTTTAAAATGCCATTAATTCTACGCAAATCGGCAGCTCTGATATGAAGCATTGGTTTAAAAGTTATGCTGGGATACAGACGCAGACAGACAACTGTGCCAATGCAATACTTTCTCAATTTCAAACTTCGTTAAATGTGAGAAAATGAAAAGACAGGCAGAATCTACCATCATATGCGCTGATTTTGGTACCAGCTATCAAGTAGATGGTAAATGCAACGTACATTATGGTAAATTAAGTTAACTTGTTGGTAAATTTTAACATCATTTAGTGAAATTTACCATAGTTGATAGCTGACTCCAAAATCAACTATGCAGATGGTAAGTTCTACCAGTTATTTTTTTCGTGAGCGCACAGTGATTGGCAGGAGTCATTTTTTGAATGACCGTGATTATAATTATAACTATAAAATTATTCGCATCATTCTCATATGTTATTACTATTAGTGTACATCAAAGTTTTGACACTGCCAGTCATTCATCTTATGACAGATGAATATGCTGGTAGTGTCAAAACTACGATTTACACTAATAGGAATAACATGAGAATGATGCGGATAATTTTAAGTAATTACCCTATTCATCGTTATTCAAAAAATGACTTTTTCCCATTGCTGCTTGCACAGAGCACCTTCTTTTTTTCTTTTTTTTTAATCTAACAACAGTGGCGGTCCGTGGGTGGGGTTTGGGGGCTCCAACCCCATCACTTTTTTAGAAAAAAGGCTAAAAAAAATGGAAATGAAACGGCCCCAGCACTCAAAAATATAAAGAAGGGAGCAAGAAAAGTGAGAATAAATAACGATACAAAGGTAGGGGAAAAGAGAAAAAAAGAAGACAAAATCATATTGTATTTAGATTTGTTTCGTAATTTTCGCAAATGCTAAAAGCTTATGCTTATGCTTTTTTTATCAAACCTACGGCAAAACCTTGCAACAGCTGAATCTCCCCTGTGACCCGGCAATTCTGCAAAATTGAGTGCGTCAAATCTTGTAACTTCGGCGTCTTGACGCACGTTCACTTCTGCTCTCAGCTAAGGGGATCAAAGGCAAAAGGTTTTCGTTACAACGGCTGCTTTTGACTCTTCGCGGTGCAGCCACGCCACACAATGGGTCAAAGCGTCGATTTCTCTGGACTCGAACAGTTTCAGTTTTTCTTTATACCAGGGAAAGTTAAACTCTCGATATTATCTTACAATAAATCAAGGATTGGGGTGACTAGTGATTGATCGATTATATCGACCACCATTCAATTTTTTTAAGGGGGTTTAACCCTTTAAGGGCCAGGTTAATTCTAAAGAACGCCACTCCTCCGTTTATGTAGGGTAGGTAGATAACTGTTCGTACTTGGGAGAGTTGGAATTGCCTATACGACGCATTGAAGGCGCCCGAATATGAAACCTATCCTTTAAGTGTTTTTATCGATACTTGCTTTTATCTGGAATGAAGACTAAAACAATGTGAAATAGACTTGAGAAGAAAAACGGGTATACTCGGGCTTGGCCCTTAAAGGGTTAATTACGCACCTCCTGGTCTTGTAAAAACAGATGTTTTGCATACGCTATAGCGTATGCAAAACATAAGTTCCTCGTATACGAGGAACTTATTCATGCTCATCGCACAAGCAGTGTGTTACCACTTATATTACCTTCGGGAAAAACGAAAAACAACAGCAACAACAATAGTAATGTCATTTGGGGTGAAGGGGTGATTGCCCCCCCCCCTTGGTTTGGCACATCCAGAAATTTTGGCTCACACAGAAAATTCAAAGAGAGAAAAAAAGAAGAAAAGAAAGGTCAAATTTAGTGAGTGTAGGTTAAAGAGCTTTAAATATCCTGAAAAATTGGGAACAAAATCTATTCCCCCCCCCAAATGTGTCCAGATAGTAAGTGATTGTGCCCATTAGGGTCATATCAAAGACCTCGAAGGTCGGAGTTCCGTTAAGAAGCAAAGAAAAAAATAAATAAATAAATAAATAAAAAAAAATCATCAGATTTTTTTGCCCCCCCCCTTGCAAAACCTGAAATGACGCTACTGAACAACGATAACAAATTTATAAGTTCTGTTTTTTGGACGAGAAAAGACGAGATAGCGCGCGGGAAACCACCAATCCCATTGCTTTAAACAGTTACATGATAGATTTCGAGTGATTCGAGGGACGAAGGATTCATTTGACTGGAATGAATGACTTGAAAGACTTCAATCCTATCACGTGACGCCGCTTAACCCTTTGTGGGCCAAGCCCGAGTATACTAATTTGTCTTCTCTTCGCTACTTCACATTGTTTCAGTCTTCATTCTGGATAAACGCGACTAACTATCGATGAAAACATGTACAAGATAAGATGTCTTTGGGCGCCTTCAATTCATCGTATAGGCAATTCCAACTCCCCCGAGTACGAATAGTTAACTACCTTCCCTTTATAAGCGGAAGAGTGGCGTTCTTCTGAAATAACCTCTGGCCGTTAGAGGGTTAAATCAATGGGATTGGTCAATGGGTCTCTTGCGTTCTTTTGCTCCATCAATATAACTCATTGTTTCTAACGTAAAGTTCGGAGAAAATAACGATGCGCACATTAAAAACTTTCAAAATCCACTCATTAACTCAGAAAATACCTTCTATTTCAAACAACCCGCGCTACACTAGACACTATATCACCTACTTATAACTACATAGATGGAATCATCTCGTTTATGTAAACATGAACAGAACTTACAAACATTGGAATGTTTCGTTTGGATGCGTACATTTCTTATATTATTTTGTAATCTTTGATAAACCGAAAAGACCAGACAGCAAATGCAGCTTATATTTCACGTATATTAAAAAAGAAATTCCAAAATTTGGTAGTTACGATGTTGTTTACTTATGCACGGTAGTGTATTACGTCTGTGTAGTAGTATACTGGTGCAAATAGTGTCTAGTGTAGCGAGGGCTGTTTGAAATTAAAATGATTTCCAGAGTTAATGAGTGGATTTTGAACGTTTTCAATGTGCGCATCGTTATTTTCGCCGAATTTTACATAAGAATCAAGGTTCTATATTGTTGTAGCAAAAGTATGCAACAGACCCATTCCCGCTATCTCGTCTCGTCTCGTCCAAAAGAGCAGAATCGGCCTTTTGGTGTTTTATAGGTCTCTCTTCCAGAGACGGCCTCATTATTTTGATTTTTGCTCGTAGTAATGTACGTGTTCTATAAAATCGAATGTTCGGCCCTTAGAGCGGCAATGTGTACATACTCTCGTGTCAAAGTCGATGTCAACATGACGATACCGATGTAAATATTAACAGAATGAAACTCGATGGTCGATGGATGAACAAACTCCTTCTTCTCCTTCTCCTCCTCCTCCTCCTCCTCCTACTCTTCCTGATCCTTTATAAGCTCCTCTTCCACCGCACTATGGTCTACAATCATCAAAAAGCGGTAAAAAACCAGAAAGTGAATTTCTCATCAATTTATCATTTATAAACTTTCAATGCCTATTTTAACCAGAGAGAACACTTTTACTAAGCAATTTGAACCTATAGTAAATGTCACTGGAAAGTTTTAAATTGAGCTGAAAAATGTCGAAAACGATTATTTTTGTGTGACTTTTTCCATTGATTTTTGGCCTTTCTTTTTTTTCGATCATAGATCGAAAAAGCGTTCATATTCTGCAATCGTCAAAAAGTGACCAAAAATCAGAATGTAAGTATTTGATCAATTAATCATTTATAAACTTTTAAGACCAACTTTAATTACAGATAACATTTTTATCAAGTAAGTTAAATCTAGTAAATTTCACTGGAAAGTTTAAAATTAAAGCTGTAAAGGTCGCAAACGGTGATTTTTGTTCACTTTTTCCCATTGATTTTCAATCATAGTGCGCCGGTTCTCATTCTCGTGTCTCCAAGAATTTTCGCAAGACGGACAGTGGATGAGTTTGATTACTCCCGCGTTCTATTTTCGTTGTCCCCTTCCGCGAGTCGCCCGATAGACACAAATCCCCGACAATAATTTTTCGCCTTTTTTTAATTCATCAATTTTTTTCCCTCTAATTTCTTAGACACGATTTATAGCGATGACGTTACAGGCGTTGAGTTTTTCCGCTACAAACGTTCGACACCACAGTTGCCGGATTGCATCTAATAAAATTCACCTATACCTATACTTTATATAGAAATGAATCTGTTAATATGGAGAAAGTATACAGCTATTTTTGACACCATCTGGCAATTATATTTGACACATAGAAAAGATCGGTGTTGACATCACACAATTTTCTGCGATCGTCAAAAAGTGACCGAAAATCAGGATGTAAATTTCTGATCAATTTATCATTTATAAAGTTATATGACCAACTTTATCAATCACAGCAAACATTTTAATCGAGTATTTTAAATCTAGAAATGTCACTGGAATGTTTTAAAATTAAAGCTATATATGAAGGTCAAAAACGCTGATTTTCGTTCATCATTTCCTCACTGATTTTTGGCCAATTTCCTTTTGATCCCAAACCATATTTTGCATCAGTTTCAAGAGATTCCATACAACCCTAATTCGACCAATATACGTCCAATATTTTCTCCCCCAAAAAAAAAATCGTCCATAGTGAATTCGCCCATTAATTTGAATATTTCGTTTATTCTATTTGGGGTTGGAAGAAAATATTCAAAAATAAATATCCAAACTGATAATATCCACGGATTAATTATGTTCAATCCTAAAAAAAGAGTCCAAATAAAAAAAATGTCAAATGGGTTTCAAATGTCCAGACAAAAAACGACAAACAACCTTGAACATAAATGTCCATCAGAAATAATTTCCAAGAAAAACGTTCACAAATAAATAAAAGTGCCCGCTAATAGAAAGCTATGATTTAAATTCAGGGGCGTACCGAGGTTCCCGGAGAGGAAGGGGGGCAAGATTACAATTTTGTCGCCCTCTGCGAATTACCGACTCTCAAAACTGTAAATAAATTTGACGATTTTTTGTTGCTTTTTGTTTTTTTGTTATATGGTTTTGGTTTTGTTTTTTGGTTTTTTGTTTTTTGTTTTTTTGTTTTTTGCTTTTTCACCCTGATTTTGCCACCCCCGACGGATACCACCCGAAGCAAAGATACCCACTGCAACATATAATCGAATATACAAATAGGCTCGTTATCGTCCAAGGAATGGATTCGATGATCGGTAAGCGTATTGCGTAGGTGAAGTAATCTACACTCACGCTCAGCCCTGTCTCATTAATCCCAGGCAACAAAACGACCCCTGAATAGATACGTCTAGCATGGTGTCACAATTCGACGTAAGGATTTAGACGAAATGGAATTGGTCACGGCCGATACAATATAATTACAGGCTGGAATACTGGGTCGATGTGTGGCAACGTTTCGGAGTTCGGATTTCTTGTTCTCCCATAAGGTTACATGTTACTGCCAACAAAAATATTTCATTTACTAAACTGTCTAATAATTTGAAATTGTTGAGCATTTATTTTAGCTCTTTCTCCTTCTATTTCCCTTGAAAATTATTTTTTTTAACTGCATAATATGGGTCTAAAGTTACCATGTTTTGCCCATGTTATCCGCCATAAGAATTCCGGAGTCTTTTTAAACCGTACTAATGGTCGAAAAATGAAGTCAAAGTGAATACAGTCGAAAATTTGAGGGCCTGCAAATTCGTAGATGCCAAGTTTACATTTTTTAATAAAGGACTTTTACGGAAGATATTAAAGGGTTACATTTACATATGGGGTCTTATTACAGAATAATACAATCAGAACGGAAACTCTGTCGGATTTTGAAGCAAATTCACTTCGCGTACGCCATGTTGGGATATAGGATGTTCACATCTGGATTCGCGCGCGAAAAAAAAAATATAGGACATGATTCGCGAAATTTTCATTCTGAAATGCCAATAGAATAAAAGTGAGGCCGGAAACTAAAGATTTATTTCCAAAATTGACAGAAATAAATGAGTTTCAACACAAATCACACATGTCCGCCATGTTGGGATATAGGACCACAGCGTTGCCTATTGGTGCCGTTAAATTCCAAACTTGCTTCCATTGGCTCTTATGGGAGTTTTCGTTCAGATTTGTATTATTCTGTGGTCTTATGGCGGCAACGAGGTTTCCGGACTCCGACCTTGAGAGTTTTCAGTGGGACCACATTCAGTATGTATAATTGTATCGGCCGTGAATTGGTGCATTCAAGTAATAGAGCAACATAAGCAAACTTTGTTTTTGTTTTTTTTGTTTTATTTTGTTTTTTGTTTTTTTGTTTTTTGTTTTTTTGTTTTTTTGTTTTTTTTTTTTTGTTTTTTTTTTTACAAATAATGTTAAGGTAAACTTTTAGTTCAAAGTAACTTTTTTACAATGCCGAAAGCGTTGATCTTATTTTAATGGACTCGTTTTCAAAATTCAAGATGCGGTTGTGCTTTCTCAAAATTCCTCGTTTTAGTGCTCAAGAGGAAGATTAGTGCATGAAAAAATAGGTGTAATAAAGTTCTAAAATTGAATTATGAAAATTATAACTACCTTCTACCAGAGCGGTGGCGCGATATGGTCTGAGACCAAAAAGAGTGGTAAATAATCATTGAGTAAAAGTAATCGAAAATCATAGTTTTCAAGCTTTTAAAACCCCAATCGTGAACTCTCTATCAATTCAGCTTCAAAAATGGAGTCGATCGCCCTCAAGGGTTTCCATATATTTTGTAATGGGTCTGTTGCAAACTTTTGCTACAACGATAAAGATTGTTTCATCGCATGTAAAATTGCCCGAAAAGTCTATTGGTGGCATCAGAAAGTCATGAAATGCGATAATAAACTCACAAGAGACGTATGATGAAATCCAAGATGGCGGTAAAATATCGAGCAATCTGTAAGCATACACCTTTAACATCCAAGGATTGCCAACGTTGACAACCTCACAGCTTCAGAGGTTATGTGTTTATTTACGTTGTGATTGCACGGAAAAAAAACTACGGTGAAATTAACCATACGATAGCTGATTTTGGCATCTGCTAGATGTTATGGCAATGTTAACCAAAAGTATACTATGTTTTGACTAGGTACTAGGTGATGTTACCTGATTGCATGTCGAATTTACTCAAAGTATCGGTAAATGTACCATACTTCTGGTCCAGTTTACCATAACATCTAGCAGGTGCCAAAATCAGCTATCGTATGGTTAATTTCACTAATCTTTTTTTTCCGTGTGGGTGCGATCGAGATTGTGAGGTTGGCTATCCTTGGATGTTCAAGGTGTATGCATACAGGTTGCTCAATATTTTACCGCCATCTTGGATTTCACTAAACGTCTCTTGTGAGTTTTATACTGCATTTTATGACTTTCTGGTGCCACCAATGGACTTTTCACGCGATTTTACATTAGATTGAACACTCTATAGCGCTGTAGCCGAAGTTTGAAACAGACTCATTAGGCCCTTTCACTCATATGACACATGACTCATTCCATGGACAGAAAGGTGATGTCGCGAAAACCCCGCTCGTAACCCCTCTAACGATTCAGCTTTGAAAACAGAGTCGATCGCCCTCAAGGGTTTCCATATCTTTTGCAACTCGGCCGTTTCACTCATAGCAACACATGACTCATCCCATGGGCAAAAAGGTGATGTCGCCGAAACCCCGCTTATGACCCCTCTAACGATTCAGCTTTGAAAACAGAGTCGATCGCCCTCAAGGGTTTCCATATCTTTTGCAACTCGGCCGTTTCACTCATAGCAACACATGACTCATCCCATGGGCAAAAAGGTGATGTCGCCGAAACCCTGCTTATGACCCCTCTAACAATTCAGCTTTGAAAACAGAGTCGATCGCCCTCAAGGGTTTCCATATCTTTTGCAACTCGGCCGTTTCACTCATAGCAACACATGACTCATCCCATGGGCAAAAAGGTGATGTCGCCGAAACCCCGCTTATGAACCCTCTAACGATTCAGCTTTGAAAACAGAGTCGATCGCCCTCAAGGGTTTCCATATCTTTTGCAACTCGGCCGTTTCACTCATAGCAACACATGACTCATCCCATGGGCAAAAAGGTGATGTCGCCGAAACCCTGCTTATGACCCCTCTAACGATTCAGCTTTGAAAACAGAGTCGATCGCCCTCAAGGGTTTCCATATCTTTTGCAACTCGGCCGTTTCACTCATAGCAACACATGACTCATCCCATGGGCAAAAAGGTGATGTCGCCGAAACCCTGCTTATGACCCCTCTAACGATTCAGCTTTGAAAACAGAGTCGATCGCCCTCAAGGTTTTCCATATCTTTTGCAACTCGGCCGTTTCACTCATAGCAACACATGACTCATCCCATGGGCAAAAAGGTGATGTCGCCGAAACCCCGCTTATGACCCCTCTAACGATTCAGCTTTGAAAACAGAGTCGATCGCCCTCAAGGGTTTCCATATCTTTTGCAACTCGGCCGTTTCACTCATAGCAACACATGACTCATCCCATGGGCAAAAAGGTGATGTCGCCAAAACCCCGCTTATGACCCCTCTAACGATTCAGCGTTGAAAACAGAGTCGACCGCCCTCAAGGGTTTCCATATCTTTTGCAACTCGGCCGTTTCACTCATAGCAACACATGACTCATCCCATGGGCAAAAAGGTGATGTCGCTGAAACCCCGCTTATGACCCCTCTAACGATTCAGCTTTGAAAACGGAGTCGATCGCCCTCAAGGGTTTCCATATCTTTTGCAACTCGGCCGTTTCACTCATAGCAACACATGACTCATCCCATGGGCAAAAAGGTGATGTCGCCGAAACCCCGCTTATGACCCCTCTAACGATTCAGCGTTGAAAACAGAGTCGACCGCCCTCAAGGGTTTCCATATCTTTTGCAACTCGGCCGTTTCACTCATAGCAACACATGACTCATCCCATGGGCAAAAAGGTGATGTCGCTGAAACCCCGCTTATGACCCCTCTAACGATTCAGCTTTGAAAACAGAGTCGATCGCCCTCAAGGGTTTCCATATCTTTTGCAACTCGGCCGTTTCACTCATAGCAACACATGACTCATCCCATGGGCAAAAAGGTGATGTCGCCGAAACCCCGCTTATGACCCCTCTAACGATTCAGCGTTGAAAACAGAGTCGACCGCCCTCAAGGGTTTCCATATCTTTTGCAACTCGGCCGTTTCACTCATAGCAACACATGACTCATCCCATGGGCAAAAAGGTGATGTCGCCGAAACCCCGCTTATGACCCCTCTAACGATTCAGCTTTGAAAACAGAGTCGATCGCCCTCAAGGGTTTCCATATCTTTTGCAACTCGGCCGTTTCACTCATAGCAACACATGACTCATCCCATGGGCAAAAAGGTGATGTCGCCGAAACCCCGCTTATGACCCCTCTAACGATTCAGCGTTGAAAACAGAGTCGACCGCCCTCAAGGGTTTCCATATCTTTTGCAACTCGGCCGTTTCACTCATAGCAACACATGACTCATCCCATGGGCAAAAAGGTGATGTCGCTGAAACCCCGCTTATGACCCCTCTAACGATTCAGCTTTGAAAACGGAGTCGATCGCCCTCAAGGGTTTCCATATCTTTTGCAACTCGGCCGTTTCACTCATAGCAACACATGACTCATCCCATGGGCAAAAAGGTGATGTCGCCGAAACCCCGCTTATGACCCCTCTAACGATTCAGCGTTGAAAACAGAGTCGACCGCCCTCAAGGGTTTCCATATCTTTTGCAACTCGGCCGTTTCACTCATAGCAACACATGACTCATCCCATGGGCAAAAAGGTGATGTCGCCAAAACCCCGCTTATGACCCCTCTAACGATTCAGCTTTGAAAACAGAGTCGATCGCCCTCAAGGGTTTCCATATCTTTTGCAACTCGGCCGTTTCACTCATAGCAACACATGACTCATCCCATGGGCAAAAAGGTGATGTCGCCGAAACCCCGCTTATGACCCCTCTAACGATTCAGCGTTGAAAACAGAGTCGACCGCCCTCAAGGGTTTCCATATCTTTTGCAACTCGGCCGTTTCACTCATAGCAACACATGACTCATCCCATGGGCAAAAAGGTGATGTCGCTGAAACCCCGCTTATGAACCCTCTAACGATTCAGCTTTGAAAACAGAGTCGATCGCCCCCAAGGGTTTCCATATCTTTTGCAACTCGGCCGTTTCACTCATAGCAACACATGACTCATCCCATGGGCAAAAAGGTGATGTCGCTGAAACCCCGCTTATGACCCCTCTAACGATTCAGCTTTGAAAACGGAGTCGATCGCCCTCAAGGGTTTCCATATCTTTTGCAACTCGGCCGTTTCACTCATAGCAACACATGACTCATCCCATGGGCAAAATGGTGATGTCGCCAAAACCCCGCTTATGAACCCTCTAACGATTCAGCTTTGAAAACAGAGTCGATCGCCCCCAAGGGTTTCCATATCTTTTACAACGGGGTTCGAGACAATTTAGGAAGCCCCAATATGCAAATGAAAATGGCCAGAGTTTGTTTACTTTTCGCGCACTTGTTTTTATTACACTTTTATAGTACAGTACGAATGACCCTGGTAATTGTAACTTTTGATTTTTCCTCTGCTTAGTTGTAATATTGGAGATCATCTTCTCTTTCAATAACGACTGTTACTCGCAAGAATCAGAACCTAATCTATTTCAGCCTCCGTTGTCTGGTGGTCATCGCAATTGGCCACTAACCCACAGGTCTCGGGTACGAATCCCGCAGGGCTGCCGTTTTGCGTATAATCAATGCTATTTTTCTATTCACCGATGATTCCACCGGTTGAGAAAAGATTACACAGTTCAGTTAAGTGTATATGACTGTAACGCACGAAACTACTCTGATTTGTAATCTTTCCTTAATCGGTGGAAACTTCGTTGAATAATTAAAATATCCGCAAGTTTTTTAAAGTCATCGACGACTCCACCGGTTGAGAAAAGATTACAGATGCGAGTATTTTAGTTTATTACAGTCATGCACTGAATTGAACTGTGTAATCTTTTCTCAACCGGTGGAATCATCGGTGAATAGAAAAATAGCATTGATTATACGCAAAACGGCAGCTCTGGCATCCCGGCCGAGGTGACAAGATTTAATGTTCTCAGATCTGGTAATCTCAGAAGGACATGGGTGTTACTCTCCATTCTGTTATCTTTCCTTCTTCTGCTCTCTTCCATTTCGTATTTTGGGCCCTAGTTTGCGAAAGAGAACACTGAAACTTCCCCCAAAAAAAACCACACAAAAAACTTACAAAAACCTGACCTATTGAAGGTACCGAAATAGCGGCAACAGCGCAGAGGCAAGTGGTCATCCGCCATTTGCAATATACTTCTGGAGACTGGAGCGCTCCATGAACAGTTTCTGTGTCTTCATTTTTGATGAAGGAGAACATGACAAGGCGCAACCCTCATATAGTATACCTACATATAAGGTCTAATGTGCTATCAACGAATTAAAGATTGTCAGGAGATTTTCACGATCTGTAAGTTTTGCCTACAAGGTATCAGTTCGGCCACTCTTCATACTTCTCATCAGTCCCACACCCAGACGCATAACTGCGGCAGAAGTCGCTAATTAGAGCCTCTTGATGGAATGTGTCCTTGCACAGGGTGTATGTATACCAGACCATGGGCGCCCGCAGAAAAATTCCCAAGGGGGGGCAAAGTTTTTGAACCCCAATGGAAGGTCAAGGGGGACCCCCCCCCCCCCGAGGAGAAAGGGAAGACCTTTTTTTTTTTTTTTTTTCCCTCCCCACATACAAATAGTGTACAATTATTAAGCCATTTTAGGTGCATCTGAATAGTAATAATAATTTTGACGTGTTAGATTTTATGAATAAACGGACAACAGATGATAATAATGGTAAGTAAATGTATAATTCTACTATTCCTTGCAAAAAGTGAGTTAAAATTACAACATAAACTAATAATAAAGTTCGTCAACTATATTACTCCTTAGATTCATATTTCATTTTCTTTCGGTCCTTTAATTTTTCTTCGCGAAATTTTGACTGTTTTGAATTCCGGGGGGGGGGGCAAGTGCCCCCTTGCCCCCTCCTGCGGGCGCCTATGTACAAGACCATCCGGATATGGCATTTTTCTCAAAAACTACTGAACCGAATGATTTGAAACAGATAAATCAGATAGAGAATTGACCATAAATTTGTCATTTTTGATATTTTCAAAAGTCCCCGACGCGACAGTCCTTTGGGGGCCTTGGGGTGTATTTGGGGGGGATTCAAACAATTTTTTTAAAATTTAAAGGCAAATTCATCCCTTGAAAATCTCAAGACAGTCTTTAAATCGTCGATAGTACTGTATAGTAATACTGATATCACGCGCCTTCATTTTACATAGATGCAAAACGATATCCGGTAAGTAGGATTAGTTCTCGCGCAAGCATCGATTTTCGGCGAAATTCGAAATTCCCGGGCACGTCCGTTTGTCGTCGCGTCGGCGTTGAGACGCTAAGTCGTGCACTTTATGTAACCAGTGTTGCCATATTGGGGTGAAAAAGCCGTACGTTTTACATTGATTTAAATGGGGACGATGCGGCTTTTTACCCTCGATCTGGCAACACTGTATGTAAGACATATTTTCCGAAGAGATAATAAGCGCACCGCTCTCTCTCTCTGCAGCGCCTTATTAGGGATGACAGCTGCTGCCATTCCACGCCAAGTATACTTAACATTTGTCACGGGAGCAGGCGAGGAAATATTCGAAACGTGTCCCGCAAACACACGGTACATAAACGAACCACAGCAGAAGCATTTTGGTTTCAAGCTTTGCGGTGTGTATTTACCGCCCTTCTTTTCCTGCCGCCAGACCGGCGGTAAAGAAGTTCGTATTTACTCTCTAGCGTAAAGCGTCTCGACGCGCTGCACCGCACTATGGTTAAATATCGTTAAAAAGTGGCAAAAAAACAGAGAGTTTCATCATCACAATAAAATCATTTTTTAACTATCACGAACAATTTTAATTGAAGAGGACACTTTTAACAAGTGCATCAAACCTGAAATGTATCGATGACAAGTTTAAAATGGGGTTGTTGTAGTTTTTGATTGCAGACTCTGAAATTGCTCGCCAAGAAGAGAATTTTTGATTTTTTGTTTTTATCCTACGACCAATAGAAGCCGAGATATTCGACTTTGAAACATCGCTAATTATTGCATCATATACATAGGTACTATAATTATTGCGCAATCCAGTGCACTACGGTTCTCATATCTCTTAAACTTAATCCAAAAATAACCCCATTGACCTATACCTTATTTTGAAGCAGGTGTCAAACGGAATCGTTCTGTGCAAATCTTAGGTATCTAACTGCTGTCGTTCCAAAATGGCAGCTTTCGCCGGGCGCCTTCAATTAGTCGCATAGGCAATTCCAACTCACCCGAGCACGAACAGTTAACTACCTTCCCTATATGTTTAAACGGAAGAGTGGTGTTCTTTTGAAGTGACCCGGTCATTAGAAGTTTAACAGTATGAAGTATTATGAATCTCAAAACAAGAATTGACATGCACATGAAATAGCATGGGAACAATTCGTCCGTTTCACTTGTCTATGTGTTGAATCTGTTCGCTGGAATTTGATACCGATGTACATTGAAAGGATTCATGAGCGATCTTAATATTGTTGACTCAACTCATATTGTTTTCACTTCTTTATTGTTACTTTCAGGCATTCACAATATTCTGCGGTCTTGGAATTCACAATACACTCATCTACAGTGAAATAGAAAAAGCAATGGCCCGGCAGAAGGTTTCGATTGAGGTAAATAAACATGCATATACTTTAATAGCAGATTGGCGTATGATATAATAAACACCAAAAAAAAAAAAAATATGCATCCATTTTCGCAAGGTAAAAGATACCTGGAAAGGATATGCAACACGCAACGTGTCATATGTTAAATTGGTTGGTGTTGCATCAAGTGACTCTATCCATCGTAGATCATGGATGCGGATTGTTGTTTGTCGCAGAGTTGATGCATCCAAGAGTTCCTGCAATGGCTTTTGGATAAAAGGAAGCAATTCTTTTTCATCCAAAACCGCCGAAATCCGAAATTTCCAGTCACTGAAATTGGAACCATCAAATAAGGGAACTAACCTCACCTTATCACTTTCCATTTTCTTTTACCACTTCGCGATTCCTTTCCTCAGGACTTTTAAACTCTTGTAGCAATGCAGAGCAACTGAATCTAATCTTTTTTAACTAATAATTAAGGGCTGGGCCCATAACCTGTTGTTTTATTTACAGAAGTTAATAAGCACGAATTAATAGTTACAGAGAAAAAGATTAGATTAAAGGTTAGAAAGATTGGCAGCTCATCAGCTGTGCATGTGTAACCATAGAGTGTAGATTTGTGAGACGGGAATCTCAACACGGATCAAGTATAAGGAAAGAATCTTACCTGATTTTCTAACCTCTACCCCCTTTCCCACCTACCACCCCCTCCCGAATCAAAATATATTGAAATAACGCCCATCTCTCTGTTTTACTATCCACTGTTGTGAAGGGCATTGAGAGAAAATTAAAAAACAACCTGCGAATCCGCGCATGTGTTTTTGTATCACCAAAAGGGTCGACAGGCAAAAAAGCAAACGCAGAGGACACGATTTCACCTAGTGTATGCGCCTACACTTCTGAAACAAACTCTACGTGTTGAATTGATTGAATTCGTTAATCATTGCATTGTTGTTGTTTTTCAGGTGCTGTCTTACCATGCAACAGCGACTGCTAAAGAGGTTGAATCTTTGATGGTAAGTATACGTCTCTTGATAGGAAGACAATATTTTAATACTGCGATACGTTCTATTTCACTTCTTTATACTGAGTCTTTTACACCTCTTTAAGTGGAGTCTTCCCGTCCAAGTGAATCCTTGTCCGATGGTGAATGTTCCCTGATTTTTTTTTTCTTTTTTCCTCCACTATAAATAGTCTCTTCCCTTTTACTCGTCGCTTGTCATTTCAAGATGATCCTGCTAAGAAATGAAGAATAAACATTCAGTTTTCCACAAAAATGAAGAATTTTATCAGTAATTGGAACTTTTAAAAATTGCTGTATAGGGTTTCCCTGTATTTTATTATAGCATTACTATTGACGAGAGCCTATACATTTAGAATTCGGATTTAATGAGTTCAAGAATGCTTAAGTTCGAAAAATGGCAGTAATCCAGTTTTGGATCATGACTGAAAAAACTGGGAGGAGAGCTTATTATTTCAAGGTGCCGGAGTAAATTCCTGCCTGAAGAAAATCCTCAGGATGTTCTTGAGAATTTTCTCAAAGATTAAAATCTCTGAAAGAAGCAACGAAAAAAAAATATATGTATATTTTGAGTTTTTAATTAATTAATTAATTAATTAATTAATTAATTATCGAATGGACACTGAAAATGTGTTGGCACCCTTCCGGACACCTTGCAGAATCAACTGAAAGTAAAACATTGTTGCCAAATTGCATGAGCCGCCACTGAGAAGAGAGAAGATGAGCAATGGCGGCTCGTGCAATGTGGCAACAGTGTAATCCCTCCATTTAAACTTATGTAAAACAATCGATCTTCAGGAGGTGCAATGCACCCCCAAGATATCGATACTTTTGCATAGGTTTAAATGGTAAAAAAGCATGGTTGCCAAATCGCACGAGCCGCCACTGAAGATGAGAGAAAGAAAGAATGGATAACTTCAGTTCTGAGAAGAGAATAAGTATAAGTATTTTAACTTACACAGCCGTAGAGAGGAATTTGTCTTACTCTCTCTTATTTGCCATTTGAAAACGTGTGCTAGATAAGGACGGAAATAGGGGCTGAAGTCACGTGATAGCTCCTCTGCTCCTCGCTCCTCACTCCATCCTTTTCTAAAACATATGTTCATATAGGCAACGAGAGAGAAAGACAAATCCGAAAAGAAAAAGGACAGAAAACAGTGACTGAAGTCACGTGACAGCTCCTCTCTCCATCCTTTTCTAAAACGTGCGTTCAAATAGGCAGAGAGAGAGAGAGAGAGAGAGAGAGAGAGAGAGAGAGAGAGAGAGAGAGAGAGAGAGAGAGGCAGAGTGAGAGAGAGAGATTCAAAAAGAAAAGGACAGAAACAGGGGCTGAAGTCACGTGACAGCCCCTCTCTCCATCCTTTTCTAATACGTACGTTCAAATAGGCAGAGAGAGAGAGAGAGAGAGATTCAAAAAGAAAAGGACAGAAACAGGGGCTGAAGTCACGTGACAGCCCCTCTCTCCATCTTTTTCTAAAACGTAATTCAAATAGGCAGAGAGAGAGAGAGACAGAGAGAGAGAGATAGAGAGAGAGAGAGAGATAGAGAGAGAGAGAGAGAGAGAGAGAGAGAGAGAGAGAGAGAGAGAGAGAGAGAATGACTAATTCCTGGCTTCCTTCGGCTATGAGAGAGTAGAGATATACGGCAGGGACAATTGGAGAGAGTGAGAAAGAATCCAGCCAGTCGATCACTGTCTCGGAGTAAGTGTCTCCTTTTCAGGATTATTGATTACATTAAATGTATCTAATTTCACTTTTCTCGATTCTTGATTCATCCACCATTCGCCCTGTTCCTTTGTTTCAGGAGCTGGACGTTCCCGGGGCGGACGAATTGAATTTATATTCACTGTCATTCGACGACTTCGCCTTGAATGAGAGACAAATGTTGCTCGGAGCAGTTAGCATGTTCCTTGAACTTGGACTTGTCAAGAGATTCTCCATCGATAAAGAGGTACGACACCCAATCTCCGATTTGCTTTTACGTCTTGTTACATTCCACCATTGACCGTTTTATTTTAATCGATCGAAGAGTCGAAGGAGATCCCCTCGCAGGAAAGGACCTCGCAAAATGAACTTTGTTTGGAAAAAAAACAACAACAACAAAAAACAAAACCACAAAACAAGTTGCTATTTCAAACATTTAGGTGCTTGAACACATTGTGAAAAACAATTTTTCCTTGCACTTGTTAAATATTTGGTGCAACAACGAAACATCTCTACACTGAGAGAATTCTTCTTTTAATCCAATGTGTATTTCGTTTGTGTTAAAGGAACTGCACAGTGAAATATTGACTGAGGGGAAATTCCTTTGACCTACAAAAAAAATGTCTGCTGCTAAAAGTAAAAGATTCCCTGTTGTGGCAGTGATTCTCCTTCATGCAACAGAACTCTTAGTTCGCGCACGGAAAACAGTCACAAGTAAACGTGTTCCCTTGTTTTTAAAGAAGTGATTTCTCTCAGTGTAGTCTGGTTAGTTTTGGTTCGCTCATGCCCTGCTTATGGCGGTTATCGAGTATTTGGTTGGTTTTTTGAAGTTCAACCAAAATTAAAAGAGTCCGTTAGGAACAAAAATTACTCATACTCCAGATATGGCACTTACCTATCTCGCCAATGTTAAATTTTGTCAAGCGCCTTCAATCGCCAGTGCACACAGAAACACATACACTGGCCCACGGTTTGTTTTCGTTTCGGCGAGCGAGACGCGCGGACGGGGTGGGGCCAGTCGTGATGGTTCTGGGCAAGCCGACTGGCCCCACCCCGCCCGCGCGTCTCTTACTCGCTGAAACGTAAACAAACTGCGGGCCAGTGTATATGTTTTAGCAATGAAGGCGCTCAACAAGATTTTAGCAAGTGCCAGATTTGGAGGATAGGTCATCTTTGACTATAGGAATGACAGTTTCGGCCTTACTGTTAGTTACTACTTCAAAGAAGTAAACGAGTTGAAAATTGCATTTAGAGAGGATGAATCAAGATTTTGCATTTCACCCTCCATAAGCGTACGTATACAAAAGAAGACCCTAACCTCAAAAAAGCAGCTTGGTATGATTATAGACGGTGTAATGGCCTGAGCAAAAGATTGATTAACCAGCAGGCTGATTATGAGCGATCGTATCTTAATGCTGTCGAGTCGATGATCGAGTGCGTTTTTCTTATGGGTGGAGTCATTCTGATAGAAACCCTTACATCCCTGCGGAAATTCGCCGATGACTTCTAAGCTATCGGAGAATTTCCGCAGGGAGGGATGGGAGGGTTTCTATCGGAATGTAAAGGACACTACCCAAAATCCGCCTTTTTACACCTGAGAGCGAAATGTGAAATACTTTTAGGGATGATAGAGGATTAAATCAGCGTTCCGAATCTGGCCTATTTTTTGATTTTGGACGAAGGAAATGGAGGGAGGGGGGTCCAAAGTTATACACTTCAAACTCCCATATCATTTAAACGAATGAAGATATGATGATGTACTTTGCGCGAAAAGATAGATCTTTTAAAGACCTTTTGATTAATGTGTATGATATTTGCCTCATTTTAATTTTTAATCGATTTATCGAAGTTTTTCTGATTTTTTTTGGAATCGGGTTTTTAGTTTTTTTAATCATGGAAGTTTAGCAGCGCACAAATCACCACAAATTGTTTTCATGATAAAAGAAGGCGCAATTTGCTAAAAAATGGTTTAAACCGCATGATGGGGAAATGATTTGAAGTGGAGTTATGAGGGTTCAAAGTTAGCGCTTTCGCGAAAACGGCCGCCCCGAGGCCCGATGAGGGGCGTGCTACAGGTGGTAAAAGTTGGCATAAACTGTTTTTCCAGTCCAAATGACTTGAAATTTGGTGTTCAAGGGTATTTTTTAACGCTGAATTCAAATTTTGCATCAATTTTTCAAAATTCAAAAATCCAAGATGGCCGCCGACCAATTTTTGGCAATTTGGTCGGCAGCCATCTTGGATTTTTGAATTTTGAAAAATTGATGCAAAATTTGAATTCAGCGTTAAAAAATACCCCAGATCACAAAATTTCAAGTCATTTGGACAGGAAAAACAGTTTATGTCAACTTCTACCACCTGTAGCACGCCCCTCGGGCCTCGGGGCGGCCGTTTTCGCGAAAGCGCCAACTTTGAACCCTCATAACTGCACTTTAAATCATTTCCCCAGCATGCGGTTTAAACCATTTTTTAGCAAATTGCGTCTACTTTTATCATGAAAACAATTTGTGGTGATTTGTGCGCTGCTAAACTTCCATGATTAAAAAAACTGAAAACCCGATTTCAAACAAATCAAAAAAACTTCGATGAATCTATTAAAAATTAAAATTAGGCAAATATCACATACATCAATCAAAAAGTCTTTAAAAGGTCTATCTTTTCGCACAAAGTACATCATCATATCTTTTTTCGTTCATAAGTTATGGGCGTTTGAAGTGTCTAACTTTGGACCCCCCTCCCTCCCTTTTCCTTCGTCCAAAATAAAAAAAAATAGGCCAGATTCGGATCGCTGATTTAATCCTCTATCATCCCTAAAAGTATTTCACATTTCGCTCTCAGAAGTAAAAAGACCGATTTTGGGTAATGTCCTTTGCGGAATAACACCACCCATAAGATAACACGCATTCGATCATCGACTCGATACACGGAAAAAAACTACGGTGAAAATAACCATACGGATACCTGATTTTGGTACCTGCTAGATGTTATGGTAATGTTAACCAGAAGTATACTACGTTTTGACTAAGTACTAGGTGATGTTACCTGATTGCATGTCGAATTTACTCAAAGTATCGGTAAATGTACCATACTTCTGGTCAAGTTTACCATAACATCTAGCAGGTGCCAAAATCAGGTATCCGTATGGTTATTTTCACTAATCTTTTTTTCCGTGTAGCATTACGATACGAATGTTCATAATCAGTTTGCAGGGACTCAGCAAATCCCGTAAAGATCGATTATTTTGCGAAGGTTTCAGTGGAAATGATCCGTTGTTGCCGAATTGCATGGGCCGCCATATACACAAGAGAAGAAGAATCTTAAAACGTCGCAAGGCATCGAGACCCGTTTGAAACTAGAAAACTCATCAGTTCGAAGTCCGACCGCCTGAAAGTCATCAGTTTGTTGAGGGGTGGGCTGCGGGGGTGAGGAAAGGATAAATGGGTCCTTATTGTTCTTTAGAGTAAGGTTGCCCATCGTCTGGTTTTGATCTCTGTACTCTGTATAGCGTGCATCCCGCGTTGTCTGTAAATCGAATGCGTATGATTGATCTCGTGAGTAGGAAGGGGCAAGGGAAGATGGAGAGAGGGAGAGAAGGAGAGAGAGAGAGAGAGAGAGAGAGAGAGAGAGAGAGAGAGAGAGAGAGAGAGAGAGAGAGAGAGAGAGAGAGAGAGAGAGAGAGAGAGAGAGAGAGAGAGAGAGAGAGAGAGAGAGACAGTGAGTGATAAGAAGAGTTAGAGAGAGAGAGAGAGAGAGAGAGAGAGAGAGAGAGGGGAGAGAGAGAGAGAGAGAGAGAGAGAGAGAGAGAGAGAGAGAGAGAGAGAGAGAGAGAGAGAGAGAGAGAGAGAGAGAGAGAGAGAGAGAGAGCAATATAAGCACACAGAAAGAGGAGAGAGAGGAAGCGACAAAGTATGATTCGTTGTCAGATAAAATTACAAATCGACCTTTTAACTCCACCGTCTCCACCTTATAAGTTAGACCCCCGCATATTTTACTTTTCTCTTCCGTCGACGCAAGGTCAAAGTCAAAACGAAATTGAAGTCTTGACAACTTTCAACTCTCCGCGCGGCAATCCGATATTCTCTCTCCCTTTTCATTGGTTCCGCTCTTCTAGAATCTGAAGCATCACGAAGTGCGGATTCTTTGAATTTGCGAGACAAAATTTCTTGTTTTTTTGTTTTTGTTTTTGTTTTTTTTTCAACTTTTGATCCAACAATATAAAACCTACGTAAAATTCGGCTAAAATAACGATGCGTATACATTAGAAGCGTTAAAAAACCACTCATTAACTCAGGAAATCACTTCAAGTTCAAACAGCCGGCGCTACACTAGACACTCGGGTTGAGATCTCTCGCAAAAACGAGGCAACAATAGACATTAGTGGCGGGGTCTGTTTGAAATTGAAGCGATTGGTGAAATTGAAGTGTTGATTTCCTTAGTTATAATAAGTGGTTTTTGAACTTTTTAATGAACGCATCGTTATTTCCACCAAATTTTACATTAGAATCAATGTATCATATTGCAGAAGCAAAAGTACGGAACAGACCAATTGGCTTCAACCAATTTCTTTTATAAATTTTTCTACTGATTTTGTCTTTTAAAGGAAATTTCTGTATTAATTTTTGTCTCATTCGAACGCATCTGTAAGAAAAGGATATTTATTGAACTAAGAGTCATGCAGAAGCGTCACGTACAGTTAGGCAATTCCATACTTCGTCCTTTTAAACCAATCAAAAAGGCCGAAATATTGGGGGGTGCAATGGTGCATAGTGCAATCCTTTGAATCGATCATTTATTTGTACATATACATGGGTTTAATTATTAAAGACCAATGGGGCTCTTGCAAACTTTTGTTATAAGCAAATGAATAATTAAATCTGATTTTAAAAAACGGCAAAAATCAAGAAAATCACACTGGAAAAATGAAAAATTTAGTAAAAATCTACAAAACCCACCTGTGACGGCAAGACAGTAATGGCGGAGCAAGTGCAGGTATCATGGGAGATTCCTGTTTAATTTGTCACTCCATCCACGGAAACACACAGATACGTCTCAAAATAGATAGGAATCTCCCGCATGATAGATCTGCGTAGCTCCGTCATTAAGCCCTGAGAGTAAACTTTGTGATTTTTTAAGTATACACATCGTCATTTTTACAGGTTTCTATGCAAGAATCGACACTTCAATTCAGGAGTTCTTCGGTAAATGGGCGGATGAGCAAAATTATAGTTGTGAGAAAAACGCGTCTCTTTGTTAAAAAAGCCTGTAGTTTCAAAAGTTTCTGGAATGTTTTCAACAACTAAAATTTTTTTTGATAAATCAAACCATTAGAAATAAAATGCAAAAAATCGCAAACCTCCAGCACTTTCGGTTTTTTCACAATTGCATTTTTCAAAAAACAGTTTATCCCCCCCCCTTTTACCGGCGATCGATTTTTTGATCAATTTTTTTCAGACTTATAACGATTTTTTTTTTCGCATTTAAAGCAGAGGTTGAATATAAAAAATGAAGCTTGATGTTACTTACGTTGTTTTGCCGCATCCTCTGATAACCATGCGTTCGCGGTGCGCGGCGTATCGTTGATGCAATCGGTGCGATAGTGATACTTAATTTGTGCACAACTACAATAGTGTTGCGAAACGTATTTACAATGAAGATAACTTCCGCTAAACTCCCAACAAATATTTTGTATGCTTTTTCCCTGTTTTCAAACGATTCTTAAAAAGAGAGAGAGAGAAAAAAAAAATAAACAAAAAATCATCAGACCCGAGTCTGCATTTGGAATTTTTCCGGATGATACGTGATTTTCGGCCAATATTACTTGTTATTCTTGTGAGAAACGTTAGAAACATGTACACATAAAATATATATTCTGGTAGCTTAGGGCTTAAGGATTCCAGTAATGCGATCTCCGCAAGAAGGGCGGATACGCGTATCCGCCCTTTTACCGAAGAACTCCTCAATTATTACCTGTAGCAAAAAATTGCTAGAGCCCCATTGGAGAGTTACTAGTTTACACGAGACAGCACCGAAGTCATGTTGTGCTGGATTCCTGAGTCCTTTCTCTGTTTGTTTCTAACACACGTCATGTGTTTCCGTCGAGAATTACATTACATCGAATGAAATCAAAAGTAAACGACGTGGGAAAATTGAACGGGCCGGAAAAAAGGGAACTCTTCGATCGCCGTCTCACCCCCCTCCCTAATTCGTAATCTTCATTTTTCTTCCTTCTCTGCCCTCTCCTTTCCTGACCTCTCAAATATTTTTCTCGCTGGATCTGTTTCTTTTTATGGAAGACATAAAATCTATTTTTGGAACGAACGGGAAATTCTATCCGACGAGCTCACAGGGCTCAAACGCGAGTCATTTTATGTGAGTAAATTCGCAGTTCATTCCCCTTGATCATATTTTTATCTTTTTTGCTCTCTCCCCCCCATCGACTCTATTTTTTCTCACGTAGCCTCTCTCTCTCTCTCTCTCTCTCTCTCTCCCTCTCTCTCTCTCTCTCTCTCTCTCTCTCTCTCTCTCTCTCTCTCTCTCTCTCTCTCTCTCTCTCTCTCTCTCTCTCTCTCTCTCTCTCCTCTCTCTCTCTCTCTCTCTCTCTCTCTCTCTCTCTCTCTCTCTCTCTCTCTCTCTCTCTCTCTCTCTCTCTCCCTCTCTCTCTCTCTCTCTCTCTCTCTCTCTCTCACTTATTGTCCATCAATAATTTGTATTTTATTATTTTCTGTTCCAGACTTTGTACAAATTTTTATTGACTGTGAAAAAAAATTATAGGGACGTTCCGTATCACAACTGGAGGCACGCCTTCAACGTGGCTCAAGTAATGTTCGCAATTTTAATGGTAAGTTAACTTGACTCAGTATTATCATCGATATGTATGTATTGTTATTCTTTTTTGGCGATCTAAGTATGGTAAATTCAAGAATACCCGCATTTTTTATTTTTTATTTTTTATTTTTAGGGGAGAATGTAACTCAACAGGATGCTTTGAGAGTTGCAAGGGATGAAGAAAAGGGTCTATATAGAGAGGCGCATTGCGCCTCCCTCACCGCAATTCTTCATTTTAATAGGCTCATTAGGCCGAGGAAATAAACGAGCCAAGAAAACATCCCCCGCAGCCTCTTCCAGTTGCCCCGCAGCTCATCTAGTTTATCTCGATTCGCAGGAAACGGATGATAAATTGATCCCTAAAGCCGCGAAACTTATACGCTGTCGACAGCTTTTTTATATTAAATTCACACAATTAGTCTGTTATGTGCGCCTAGCCTTTTTTTTATTATTTTATTTATTTTTTGTTCGTGTAAAAAGTACAAACCCTCGCGTTCTATTTTGCCTCGTATACTTACGATTCTTGCTGTTCTAGGAGAGGAGGGGTAGGGTGGGTCGAAAAAAGTTGTTTTCGATGTATCGATTTCTAATACCCGGCAAAAGTTGTGACTTTACATTACTTTTAACGTAGTGAAATCGGATTTTGAAATTTCGAATGGCTTTAGCTGGTAATTTCGCCTTGAAATTTGCCTAAATTGACGAATTCTGACGATTTTTGACCCTAATTCAGACCTTTGTGAAAAAAGTCGTTTTCAATGTATCGATTTCTAATACCCGTCAAAAGTTGTGTCTTTGCATTACTTTTAACGTAGTGAAATAGGATTTTGAAATTTCGAATGGCTTTGGCTGGTAATTTTGCCTTGAAATTTGCCTAAATTGACGAATTCTGACGATTTTTGACCCTAATTCAGATCTTTGTAGATCGACTTAAAATGCAAAATTCTATGTAAGTTTTTGCTCAGTACACTTCTTACAGACAGTATTAGCGCCGCTGAACCAATTTTGGGACCCACAGAGGTATCAGGGGGCGGGGGTGGGGATCCGAAATCGGAAGTTTTAACAGTAAATTTCACTGAATCCTCGAGAGTTCAAACTGCATTTGAACACTTTGTTTTTCACATTTTCAACATAAATCCAGCTTCGTGAGCATGCTGTTAAATAATTTACTAACTGTGAGGCCTTCATTGACAGAGATGAAGGGGGAGGGGTTCTTGAGAACCAAAAATTATATTTTAACAGAAATATTATACAGGTTCAAGGCTTAGCGCTCGGTAAATTTCAGTTCATGAAACTTTCCATCAGGACTCACCACGCGGCGGTGGCTGGACATTGAGTCCCTCCCTCACCCTCCCTCCAATCTATGTATCGCTTGATAACTGCAGAGCAGTTGGACCCACAAAAAAATTGGCCTCCTGACTAGCCGCAATTTGTGTACAAGTTATGTTACGACCAAAGAGAAATATTTGCATGAATAGAATTTAGTCCAGTGACCAATATTTTTTGGGCCCTGATACATGGTGTTATGCTTGTTCGATTTATGATACTATGTGAGTAGAGATACGTTTGAATAACTCAGTTTGAAATTGAGCCTTGTGCTCAAAAGAGCTCATGACACTTCGACTATTTAAAATCGCTCTTATGTATCCATCACGCGTTTTTTCGCCGTAAACATGTGTGGAAGCTTCTGTCACCACTTTCACACATCTTTCAACCGCTTGCGTGTGACACGGAAATTCAAAGACGTGTGATAGTAGGTTTGGACCATCTATAAACTTCTTAAGGTCGTCTTCAGGTAAACTACGAGTGACGGGGGGCATTCTGGCGTCGACATGCATCGACCAAAATGGAAGAGCACATCTCGATAATAAAAGAAGTTGGTTCAGAGTACATTGGCCACTCCACTCCTCCATTAGGTCATGCGAGAAGTATCGCAGACTCTATAATGGAGTGTCTTTCCGAAAATGGAGTATTATTGGATAGTTTAGTAGCTCTTGGCTCGGATGGAACGGCCGTAAACACAGGGTGGAAAGGAGGAGCTATTACCTGTTCCAAACTCTGAACCAACTTCTTTTATTATCGAGATGTGCTCTTCCATTTTGGTCGATGCATGTCGACGCCAGAATGCCCCCCGTCACTCGTAGTTTACCTGAAGACGACCTTAAGAAGTTTATAGATGGTCCAAACCTACTATCACACGTCTTTGAATTTCCGTGTCACACGCAAGCGGTTGAAAGATGTGTGAAAGTGGTGACAGAAGCTTCCACACATGTTTACGGCGAAAAAACGCGTGATGGATACATAAGAGCGATTTTAAATAGTCGAAGTGTCATGAGCTCTTTTGAGCACAAGGCTCAATTTCAAACTGAGTTATTCAAACGTATCTCTACTCACATAGTATCATAAATCGAACAAGCATAACACCATGTATCAGGGCCCAAAAAATATTGGTCACTGGACTAAATTCTATTCATGCAAATATTTCTCTTTGGTCGTAACATAACTTGTACACAAATTGCGGCTAGTCAGGAGGCCAATTTTTTTGTGGGTCCAACTGCTCTGCAGTTATCAAGCGATACATAGATTGGAGGGAGGGTGAGGGAGGGACTCAATGTCCAGCCACCGCCGCGTGGTGAGTCCTGATGGAAAGTTTCATGAACTGAAATTTACCGAGCGCTAAGCCTTGAACCTGTATAATATTTCTGTTAAAATATAATTTTTGGTTCTCAAGAACCCCTCCCCCTTCATCTCTGTCAATGAAGGCTTCACAGTTAGTAAATTATTTAACAGCATGCTCACGAAGCTGGATTTATGTTGAAAATGTGAAAAACAAAGTGTTCAAATGCAGTTTGAACTCTCGAGGATTCAGTGAAATTTACTGTTAAAACTTCCGATTTCGGATCCCCACCCCCGCCCCCTGATACCTCTGTGGGTCCCAAAATTGGTTCAGCGGCGCTAATACTGTCTGTAAGAAGTGTACTGAGCAAAAACTTACATAGAATTTTGCATTTTAAGTCGATCTACAAAGATCTGAATTAGGGTCAAAAATCGTCAGAATTCGTCAATTTAGGCAAATTTCAAGGCAAAATTACCAGCCAAAGCCATTCGAAATTTCAAAATCCTATTTCACTACGTTAAAAGTAATGCAAAGACACAACTTTTGACGGGTATTAGAAATCGATACATTGAAAACGACTTTTTTCACAAAGGTCTGAATTAGGGTCAAAAATCGTCAGAATTCGTCAATTTAGGCAAATTTCAAGGCGAAATTACCAGCTAAAGCCATTCGAAATTTCAAAATCCGATTTCACTACGTTAAAAGTAATGTAAAGTCACAACTTTTGCCGGGTATTAGAAATCGATACATCGAAAACAACTTTTTTCGACCCACCCTAAGGAGGGGTTCAAACGAGTGTCTGATGGAAGGGGGTTTTTTTCTTCTCCTTCACTATTACATCACTGATTCTTGGGGCCGTGATTGGGTTGAGAGCACAGAGCAATAAGTTTAAGGTCGTTCAATGCCAAAGTGTTAGATTTGGCAACGTTGCAGTATGTCCATTTAAACCCGCATGAATAAATACCGAAATATTGAGTGAACTTCTTGTGGACCCGTTTCAAGGGTTTAAATGGACTTATTGCAACGTTGCCAGATCGCACGACTGCACAATACACCATTGATCCTCAGAAATTTCTTAAAACAATTTTTACAATTTTACAATAAATTTTTAAACGATTTGAGTAACAATAAGTGTTTTTGAAGTTTTATTCGGTTTTATTCAATAAGCTCTGTATCTCCTTTGCTTAGTTGTTCTAACTTTTATATGCATACTTTTAACTCGATTTACCATGAATCTTTCATTTCCCCTTCCATTGTGTACTTACACCATACATCAGCAAATTTGGAAATGTGTGTCAATTCACATCAATTTTTTTGTCTCCCTTGCTTTGTTTTTCTTCAGGGCTGTGAAATGAAGGGCACATTCAGTGATCTCGAAGTTTTGGGGATGTTTGTAGGATGTTTGTGTCACGATTTGGACCACAGAGGAACTAACAATTCCTTCCAAGAAAAGTAAGCATCTATCTTCGAAATGAAATGTTTAGATTTTTTCGAATATTTTCGAATTTTGTTAAATCAATTTCATTTTAATTCATTTATAATATTATGGAATAATGTTATCTAAATCGGTAAAGTAATCAGTTTTTGTCCAACTTAACATTTTTCAGTCTTCAATTGCTGAAAACTATGCTTTTAATATGAAAGGTCTATTTTTGACCTCATGAGACGCTGTCCTAAGGCACTGACAAAATTTTCGGTTACCTTAACTAGAATTCCCTGTTTAGTTCCTTCCTTACCTGAGTTCTAGTAAATGTAACATTTAAAGGAATTCCGGTTCAATTCACAGGAACTTTGGTTGTTTTTACAATTAAATTACAGTTACATTTACTGGAATCCCACGGTTCGACAGAATTCTCGTCACAGTAACCGGTAGTTTTAACTGGTGAAGGGACTAAAATACTTGACCAGTAGGTATATGCAACATGCAACGCAAAATCTAGCATTTAAAATACGTAGGTAGGTGGATGTATGTGAGTATTTTTCGCCCAAATATGCACCGTTAAAAATTTACCAGCGCTCACATTCGAGGACGAAGTCTCAAACGAATTTCGCATTACTCGACCATATGAATCACCCTTTTTGTGACTATGTTTACTCTAAAGAGACTCGTTTCCCTCTTTGTTTGATGTCTCCGTCTTTTGCTTCAGGGCTGGGTCAGCGTTGGCACTTCTCTACGGTACAACGAATACAATGGAACACCATCATTTTAATCATGCCGTTATGATCCTTAGTAGCGAGGTGAGCATATCACAATACACTTAAAATATAATTTGATAAGATAATCTATGTGATCGCATTACAGATTATTTGTATTATATATAATAAGATTACGAATTTCCATCGTGTAACTTATCTACATATTTAAACAGCAAAAAGAGCAGAGCTGCTGTTTTGCGTATAATCAATGCTATTTTTCCATTCACCGATGATTCCACCGGTCCAGTAAAAATATTACACAGTTCAGTTCAGTGTATGACTGTACTGCAAGAAAATATACTTTGATCTGTAATCTTTTCTCAATTAGTGCAATCGCCCTTTGATTATTAAATATCAAGTTTTTGAAAGCCATCGACGACTTCACCGGTCAAGAAAATATTACAGATTAGTGTTTCATCGTGCAGTACAGTCGTACACTGAACTGAAATGTGTAATATTTGCTCAATCGGTGAATTGAAAAATGACATTAAGTATACGCAAAACGGCAGCGCTGAGGAAGAGCGAGAAAGAAAAGTTCCTGAATACGCTAATACGAACCTACAACAGGTAGTGCATCGATATACACGCTGGTGTTGTATTTGCATACACCCTAAAATGAAGGCGTTTTAAACATGATTTTACACATGATATTCCAATCCTGCAGGCGCTAACTTTTGTGAGTTCAGAGTTATATCCAAGACTATAAGAGAGTTATTAAGTGAGATCCATTTCCAATTTCGATTGATAAACTTACGTCACTTCTTTTATGACTTCGGTTGCATCTCAAATTGTCAACTTCGAGTTTTATATTTCAAGTCCTGAAGAGAGAGTTAATTTGCGAGGATGATAATCAGAATAATCCTATTATTTTGTTTCTTCCCCCATCATCATCTCCGTATTTATTCTCCCAATTCTTCTATTTCTTCTCTTCTCTCTTTCTCTCTTCATTTTCTCTTTCTCTCTTTTCCTCTCGATATGAACTATCTCGTCGAGTGGAAGAAAAAATAACCGATTTTTAGATTATTACTTGAAACGCACAAGTTATATAATCATCAACCCAGACGTTTTTTCCTGGAATATCCATCATATTTATCCCGTTTGCAGTTGCAGGAACCTTGAAATCTTTCTCCTCATAAAACTGGCGGAATGAGAAATCCTCTGTCTTTCTCTTTCCTCCATTGTAACATTTGTAACACGTATGTTAGACAATGATGTACAAGGGGGGGGGGGGGGGGGCGGGACGGGGACCTCCTCTCTCTATCCTTTTTCTACTTACACTTTCAAATGGAAATTGAGAGAAATGAAAGATATCTTGCCAACGCCACTACCTCACCGTATCTCTGATATTAATCTATTATTACTCTATAAGAGAATTTATAGATTCAAATGGAAGTCAGGGGAGGATAGAATTACTTAAATTGTTAATAGATCACTTCCATTTAATGATCAGGAAAGTCGATTCTAGTTCTTAAATATGTGTCATAAAAATTTTAATTGGACGTGTACCTTAGTCTCGATCAACCTGAAGTAACTGTACAAACTATGTAAAAGTGGAAGTCAGGACAGGATAGAATTACTTAAATTGTTAATAGATCACTTCCATTTAATGATCAGGAAAGTCGATTCTAGTTCTTAAATATGCGTAGTAAAAATTTTAATTGGACGTGTACCTTACTCGATCAACCTGAGGTAACTGTACAAACTATGTAAAATAAAAATAAAAATATCGTCGTATAATCTAAACATTCTCTCCAGAATGGGTCTGTTGCAAACTTTTGCTACTGCACTATAGTGTGTTCAATCTCATGTAAAATCGCGCGAAAAGTCTATTGGTGGCATCAGAAAGTCATGAAATGCTATAATAAACTCACAAGAGACGTTTAATGAAATCCAAGATGGCGGTAAAATATCGAGCAACCTGTATGCATGCACCACGAACATCCAAGGATAGCCAACCTCACAATATCGATCACACCCAATCACAACGTAAATACATGTATACACATAACCTCTGAAGGTGTGAGGTTGTCAACGTTGGCAATCCTTGGATGTTAAAGGTGCATGCATACAGATTGCTCGATATTTTACCGCCATCTTGGATTTCATTAAACGTCTCTTGTGAGTTTATTTTCGCACTTCATGACTTTCTGATGCCACCAATGGACTTTTCGGGCGATTTAGTTTATTATTGGTTACAAGACTTTTCGTCCCGTTTTTTTCGTCCACTTTTTTTTTTGTCCTTACTTTTCCGTCCACGACATTTAGTCCTTGATAATTCTTCCAATCAAATTTCGTCCTATAGAAAAATTGGTCCTTTTATTATTTTCGTCCTCGACTGAGACGTCCATGAATTTTTTGTCCAATTATTTTTATGTCCAAAGTATGTCTTTGTCCTGTAATTTTAGTCCAATTTTTTTTTGTCCTCAAAAAAAAGTTTGGTTCGTCCAATACACATTTATGTTCCTTTACGTTGGCTTACAAGTAAAATTTGTGAGTCTTTATTTCAATACCAGAGAACGTTGTCAATTGGATTTTACCACTTTATTCAATGCAGTAAAGTATTTCTTAGAAACTATTTTTAAAAGAAACGATCCCACTCAACATTTTACAAAAGTAGGTTCTACATTATTACCAGTAAAATACAGTCAGACTTAAAATCTGAATTTCTCGAGGTCATTAATGAAATTTACATGTAGGTATCAAATGTTTATTTTGAAACACCCTGCATATGTTTTAATGGTGGGATGAGAGTTGTGGCGAATTTTTCTTTGCGTAACGGCCGCGGCGCAGGCGAACTCATCATAACGATCTCGATTGATGTAAAAAGTATCGAATAAAAACGTGCTCGAAAAGGAGCATTGGACGAAACCAAATTTTTTTAAGGACAAAAAAAATTGGACTAAAATTACAGGACAAAGGCATACTTTGGACATAAAAATAATTGGACAAAAAACTCATGGACGTATCAGTCGAGGACGAAAATAATAAAAGGACCAATTGTTCTATAGGACGAAACTTGATTGGACAAATTATCAAGGACCAATTTTCATAGGACGAAAAAAAAAGGGACAAAAATCGAGCGGACGAAAAAAACGGGACGAAACGTCTGTTAACCTTATTATTAAACACTCTTTATCGTTGTAGCAAAAGTTTGCAACAGACCCATTTAACTGAAATAAGAACCGAATTGTAAGTGATTGAAATAACGCTGCTTGCACTTGTTTCAGACTTTGAATATTTTTTCATCTTTGTCTGCTGAAAATTTTGCCACCGTCATGAAAGTTCTCAAACACAGTATTTTAGCAACGGACCTGTCAACTTACTTTGAGTAAGTACCTTTTCGTGTCCATCGCGTTAAATTTAGACGATTTGCTTTCTAGTGTGTTCATCAATTTCCCAACTAATCCGGCATTGATATATGTAGCTATTTTTAACTATCATTGGATAATAAAATCACTGAGCAAATTCCCATGAGGCTCAGTAGATTGAAAAAAAAACGGCAGCTACCAAATTTTCATCGATCGGCCTCGGTGAAATATTTAAAACCCTTTTCCTTACCAAGGTACGAAGAATCATTCGAACAGTTTGTTTACCCAGCATCCTAGTGAATATAATAAATATTTCTCACATAATTTTATTTACGACTCTTCTTTTTTGGAAGGGGGGAAGTTTAAAAACAATGGGGCAGTTGCAAGGGTCTAAAATGTTGTGTTTTTTATAAAGAAAATTAAAGTACTTGATGAGCTGAGAACAAAGATGCCTTTGGTTTCTAATTAAGTCCTATTGTTCCGGAGATAAGATTTTGACCGAACATACATTGTTTTAAATGGGAATTCCGCGTAGTGACGTCATTACGCCCACGATTTTTTACAACTTTACACTTGTGTATCTCCAAAACCGTGACACTTATGAAAAGACCAAAAGCATCACTGTCTTTAGCTCATCAAGTACTATCATTTCCTTTATAAAAAACCCAACATTTCAGACCCTTGCAACTGCCCCATTGTAGTGCCGATAGTGTGGAATCTGGTACTTACTTTAAATCACTGTTGGTCAGGGAATAATAAAGGGCTAAGTTTCTGATTGAGCTCGAGGGGCTATATTGAAAATGTTTCCTCCATTTGAATGGGGCAGTTGCAAGGGTCTGAATTTGCGTGTTTTTATACAGAAATGATTGTACATACTTGATGAGCTGATTAGATCAATGGTGCCTTTGGATTTTTCCTAAGTGCCCCAGTTTTGGAGATACCCACGTTTAAAGTTGTAAAAATCGTGTATTAGGCAGAATTTCCATTTAAAACAATGTATTTTTGGGGCAAAAACTCATCTCCGGAACAGTAGGACTTATGCAATTAATAAAAACCAAAGGCATCTCTGTATTCAGCTCATCAAGTACTTTCATTTTCTTCATAAAAAAACATAGCATTTTAAGACCCTTGCAACTTCTCCATTGAAAGTCGTTGTGATAATCTGATAATCATATGCAAGCCAGCATATAACCGAGAGTTATCCTTAAATCTTCCGAAATTTACTTGTCAAATTGATTGGAGCTTTTGAAAAGTTAGGAGATAATGGTGACATAACATTACAAAAAAAATATTTAACTTCAAACACTCATGTGTTTGAATACATTTCTTAAATTCAAGACAAGTTTACCAACTCCCCCCCTCCCCCCCCCGCCACACTCCCTCGCCCTCTCCCAACTCAATTCTTATAGAGTATTAAATATTGATAAGAGATACAGGTGAAACACCTAATCCGAGTCAGCGAACTCATCGGATTGAGATTTGCGAATAAAACACCGAGGAGTTTCGAATTCGCACAGAAAAAACAGAAAAAAACGCTTTGGTAGCGCTGACAAAACCTTCGGTAGAAAAATGACCCAGCAAAAGATTTTAGTTGAGCCAACCAAATGTTGTAAACGCGTAACTAAAGAGATTTTGCTGGGTGACCCAAAGATTTGGTTGGCTCAACTGAAGTCTTTTGCTGGGTCATTTTTCTACCAAAGATTTTGTCAGCGCCACCAAAGTGTTTTTCTCTGTTTTTTCAGTGCGGGTTAACGCGGTATCGATGACACCGAAACGATTAAAACACGCGTCAAATATCACCGTACCGCACCGACCATCGCCGAACAGGGGCCTCTAGTTATATTTACATTTTCGACCGCAGCGCATAAACTTTTACAAATACGTCGATGAAAGGCAAAGAATAGTGTTGGCCGGTTATGTGTTTGTGTGCATCGCCCATTCAGCTTTTTAATATTAATAAAATGAATACAAGTGGACTTATTTTATTTATCATACAAATAGGAAAAGAAATCAAGGATACAATTATAAGAGAGATAAAAAACTGATGAGGTTTGCACTAAAGATGAAATCTTGTGACAGGTAAACCCTAAAGTAAAAGATAATGGATAAATGAGGTAAGTAATGGAAGAAAATCGGGGCAATAAATACATATACAAATGGAAACAAGTTGAAAGATTGAATGGATAAAAGAATGAATAAATGAATGGATAAGTTAGTGAGTCAGTGAGTTAATGAGTAGGAATGAATGCATGATTGAGTGAGTGAGTTAGTGAGTTATAGTTAATGAATGAATAAATGAATGAATGAAAGTATGATTGGCTGAATTCCATCCACTCATTCCATCCTCATTTCACCATTCTATTTTCTTATTTCCCTTATTTTCATGCCCCGGGTATGAAGAGGGTGGGTTTTTTTTTCTTTGTAAATTTATTAATGGTAATGGTACATTTTTTTGCTGTCTTTTTTTGAATTTTCAAACATGAAATTCAAAATTCATAAGAAAAGAGGAGAAGAAAAGAAAAAAGCATATTTATTATTTTTTTTCCTATTGACGTATTAGTTTCAGTTTAGTTTTATTGTTAGTCTTAGATTTAAGTTTCATTGTGTTTAGGGCAGAAAACCCAGCCACGGGCTTTTATTCAAATAAAGAAGGGAAAAATAGGGAATGAGGGGAATAGAGTATTAATTTATTTGAAAATAAACACCCTTTAGGCAGGGTTTCTGCCCGGAGGAATCTAACGATCTCTAAACGGACAACGGGACGAGCAAATAAATGGTTGAATGGTGAAAAAACGAACGACTGATTGTGAGTGTATAAACGAAAGACGCGAATAAAGGAACACCATATTAAGTATAAGTAGCAAAAATTGCAGGATTTGCAAGATTCTACCAGATTTCCTGAAACAGTGAAAATGATTAAAATACATAATATACACTGCTCATTTGCTGCGTACTCAGGTACGTTACAATGTTTTTGATTTAAAAAGAATAATACACCTAATGAGGCTCTGGAAAAGTAACATAATAATGAAGCATCACGATTTGGCATAGTCCAAGACTAGGTTTGAAAATGCCTGTTGATGATAGCATAGAATACCTTTTTTGTCATGGATCCATCCTCAAGCAATGTTTGAAAGCAATGAAATCGTAAGCTCAATTATAAAAACGAGATAACTGAAAATCAAGCCAAATGTCAGAGCTATAAATGCGGCTCCCAGGTCAGCTATTTTAAAAGGTCTCACTACAACTAAATAATTGAAATTGATTGTGTCTGACATATAGTGTAACGGTTCAGTGATCACTTCATCTATCAAACGTTTAAGGAGACCAACTTCTGTTAACATGAGGATATGGTCGCTGAATCTTTTTGCAAAAATAGAATACTTTGGAAATGCATAAGAGAAAGGTAATGTCATGACACTGTCATGAACGAAGTGCCTTTCATGCTCCTGCTCTCCAAGATTTGTAGGATAAGAATTTAACTTAACAAGTGTCTGTTTATTTTTATGATTCAACTGAAAAGGGATGAAGCACAAAAATGCGTCTGTTTCTCTTATTTCCAACTGTTTTTCTTGGAGTTTCATTAACAAATCCGACACATAGGGATTTCTTTCGAACATCTCTAGAGGATTGTAGCTTCCATTATTAAATGGTTTTTCCGCAAAGCGACATATTTTATCAATCAATTTATCCAAATTGAAAAATGTATCAGTAAGCCTTTCGGTAATTGATCGATATTCAGTTCCAAGTAAAACACGATCTTTCTCCAAGTCGATCGATTGTATTTGAATGTCTGATCTTTCTAGATCTTCAATAGTATCAATGTCGGGATATCGCACCTGCCTGCTTAACAATGTCACCATCTCGCTTTGAAGGATGGTAGCCAAAATCAATGTTGAAAAGGTCATGGTCAAGAAGAGGATTTTGCCACATTTCAAACGACTTAAAAGTATTCTCTGTTGACAAACACACATAAAGTAGCAATAAACACTCCATAGATGAGGAAAATGTTCGTAACTCAACAGCTCGCTTTCTTTAAAAAAAAATCGAAAGGACGTTGCCCAATAGCCAAACTGATGATGCACGAAAATACTTAACGCAGACACAAGTGAAATCATCACCCAAACAAGAGGAGTAAAGCTTTTGAACACAACTAAGAATTGGGGCATGAAACCACGCCGGGGAGTAACGAAAAGCAATGAGGCCGTATCCATGGTTGCCGAAAAATCATAATTTGCGGGCTCAGCAATTCTTACTCCGTCTCCAAACACAATTAGATCAACTTTTTTATTTAAACCTTTAGAGACGAAAGCAGAATGGAACTCGGCTTCTTCAGACATCAGTTCATCGATTTGAAACGAATTAATATTCAAAGTGCAATTAAAATATGCTACAAAATGATTGTCAAGTAGCTTGCGGAAGAAATTCTCCTGCATCCAAACACTGTTAGGGAAGCTGTCATCGATCTTTACGTAAGAACTGACATGTAATACAGATAAATTTTTATTTTCCATGGAGATGCCTGAGCTGCCAAAATACTTCCTTTTCTGGCCTCTGAATTGCATGATGGTTTCAGAAAAAGGATTGTAACTGTAACAGGTCCTCTCACCAGGACAAATGAGTGCTCCTAGACTCCGAAATTTTTGCCACATGAACCTAAAAAGCAATCGTACCTCAAAATTTGAAGATTTGTTTGTAATGAACGTTTCTGGTCCATTTTTTGGCAGTCCATTCCTTGAGCTTGGGAAAATCCTATTCGAGTCGTCCTCATTTTTGTCGTAAACATAGAAAATCAAGTTATTTTCACCGTTAAAAATACGATTGTCGTAAAAATTTCGGACTCGATGGAATGCTTCGCTGCGGGTTAAAGTATTTGCTACGGACTTGTCACTGTTCAAGTAAAAATGACAATCGTGAGAAGTGTTACGGTAATCCAATGAACAAAAGTCGCACTGACCTACAGTACCTTCTTCTTGCTCCTCTGGAAAAAGCAAAGTAATTTCACGACGTAAATTCCTTTTGTTCGAAATTTTTGAATCATTTGTGTTCTCGTTGTCAGTAAAGTCGCAAATTAAGCTAATAATATCCTCCAAAGCGTTCAACACAATCAGTATGTTCTTGACACGATTGTGGGTTCCATTTTCTACCAAAAATCTGTGATGATCGATCGATACTGTTGAAATCAAATTTTTGTGCATTAACTGAATGAACGGAGACATCGGATAGTTTTGGTTCCAATTCCAAATGTAGACGAGTGGATTATTAGAAAATTGTACAGTGTCATTACAAACCTTAAATATGAAGGCAAGATTTTTCGTTGAAGAATGAGACTGAGCTTGAATATTCAAAGAAAATAAGGCACAGAAACTAGCGAAAAAACCCGGTTTGAAACAATTGTTGTGACTTCCGAGCATTTCAAATTGAAACCGATTCCGGAAAAGTCAGCTACGCGACCTTCAGATAACTTTCAAATAACAATTCCTGAAGGGATAAAATACTCTTTAAAGAGTTTCAATCTTTTTTTGCTTCATGAAAATGACGAAAACTTTCAACAATATTGAACTAGCACCTCGCACTTTCTTTTAATCACGATAAATTGATGAATCATTATCCGTGTTAAGCAAATAGTACACGGATCACGGCTAGGTATGTTAAAGCATTACGTATTTTCTAAAGCATTTGCGAATATTTCTAGTGCAGATAATCACAGTCACTAAAGAAATATGCTGGGGCTTGCCCACTTTCCACGGCACGAATAATTTAACAATCTCGACTCGAGTATAATACCTGCTTACATGTTTCTGCTCTCAGTCATTGACAATTGACATGTAGTACTTGTATTGAAAATTTGCCTGCAAGAAGGCAAACAGAATTGTTTCTATAGTATACGTATACTAGAGGCCGGTGGCCGCTTGACGGCCAAGCGTTCCGTTTCGCGTCTTGCGCGTTATTTTTGTTTATTCCAGGTAAGACTTTTACTCGATATCATTCACAAAAGCCTCTCCTTCCTCCTTCCCCCGCAACCCATTCAACCACTCCCTAACTCCGTTTGCTATTCGCTCATCTCAGATTTAGGCTGTCAAGAAAAATGCAAATGGCGGAGAGTTTGTTTACTTTTCACGCACTCGCTTTTATCACACATTTACTGTACCAGTGACCGCGGTAATTATTGTTGATTTTTCCAATGCTTCAATTTTACTGCGGGGAACATTATCTCTTTCAATAACGACCGTTATTGGCAAGAATCAAAACCTAACCTCTATTAGAAGTAGCAAAATCGCGGCAACAGCGCAGAGGCAAACGGTCAACCGCCATTTGCATTTTGCCTCTTGGGGGCTCCATTGATCCGCTTCTTCTTCTTCTTTTTGAGAGTCTTGGCGCAACTCTTCTAGTGTATGGTAGCGTTCTAGAATTCAACCATTTGATGCATCCATGCAAAAAAGATTACATTATTCTATGATGTAGTATATCTATGTATATTGAAAAGTGCTGCTATTTGTAATCTTTTTTGCATGGATGCAGTAAATGGTTGAATTCTAGAACGGTACCTATAGGGACTCTACTTTTCCCTTGGCGTACCACGCATATCAATATTGGTGCATGACCAGCCAACAGAGAACTCCCAGAGATTATTTCTTATGTGTTGAATGTTTCAGGTTACGGCATAAATTTTTCGGCTTGGTCGAAGAGCGGAGTTACAGTTGGGACCGCGAAGACCATCGAGAGTTACTCCGATCCATGCTGATGACGGCGGCGGATTTGGCTGCCTCGAGTAAGCCGTGGCTGGTACAAAAGAGGGTGGCTACGCTGGTGACGACAGAGTTCTTTTGTCAGGGAGACAAGGAGAGGAACGAGCTCAAACTCCAGCCCCAAGCTCTGATGGACCGCGAGAAGCAGCACGAGCTACCGCAACTCCAGATTTCTTGGATTACCGAGATATGTTTACCACTCTATCGGGTGAGTCTTACGTTCTTCATAATAGACCTGTTTAGTGTTTAGTGATGACGTCACGATCAATATTGGTTCCAAACAAATGCTCTATCTCGCTCACTCTCGTAGATTTATTTATCCATAAGAAATCAGATCCAAATCTTCGAACGCAAATTCATGCTAGTTCACCACCAGTTTTCTAAAATTTTATTGCACCGTTAGATTCCACGTAACTTAAAGTATCTTTTCACTCTAAAACAATTCCTAATATATCACAAACGAATTTATGATCACAGTTATACCGAAAGATGTTCTATTTTTTGTCCTTGTCTTACTCACGGTCTCTTATGGGAGTATTACCGCCTTGACACTCAATCATACTAACCTCTCTTCGTATCGAAGCTATTGTTCGAGGTATAAAACATGGTGTGATGGTGCCGCTGAGCCTACATCCTTGAATTTTGTGCCCATAAGAAACTGTGAGTGTGACAAAGACAAAAAAAAGGACTTCGTAATTCTTCTGACACGGGTTTGCTTACCGGAAAATAAACGTATTTTTACTAGTAATTCCACTTTCATCGAACAGTTTTGCACTTGTGGCTCCGACTGGCACTAAATCCTGAAGCGTTCACCTCCAATGATATAATTCTATACTCTAGTCAGGGGCAGGCATTGAGGCCAATTCTTTATATTTTGTCTTAGCGCTCTTTAATTTCATGTACATTTCTATCATTTTCAGTCACTGGGTCTGATGAATCCAAAATTGAATGTGATGAGTGAGGGTGCTGCGGAGAATATCAGACAATGGGCAAATTCAACGTCAGAGTCTAAGACTAGCGAACCTGATCAGCCTAGTTAGAAATCATTTCATGGGTGGTTTTGCATGGATATTTAAGGCCCGAGTTTCGAGCAATTTTTTTCTACAGGTGAGAATGACATATTACATTTTATGGGTCGTCAGAAATATTAAATAAAAGTTTTTTCGTCGAATAATTTTTAAATGTAAAATAAGCACGTCCTCATTGGTGAGGCAAATGAAACATAGACCTGCGAATACTGTGGTGCTTGTGTGGTGAGGGGGGACGGGGGTGCTTTCAGAGGTGGTCCGAGGCACCGAATAATTTTTCAGTGGGCTGCGGCCCAATTTGAGTCAACCAGGCCGTGAGAAAAATAACGGCAAAAGAAAGGAAATAAGAAAAAAAGGAGAGAAATGAGAGGTAGAGAGAAATATGGCCGACATCAAAGAATAGATCAGCTTTATTAGAGCCCGGGCCTTGTTTGGTCTGAAAGAGGGAAAAAGTGGGGAGGGATCATACGACATACGTCGACCAGATAATAACCACGCACAGTTCCAGGTATTCAATTCAAATACTCCGATCGGAAGATCCCGCACTTCGATTACGAAATCGTGCCTTACTTCTTAGTTGTACCACTTGGTGCGCCTTCATTTTGTAGGAAGACTAAAAGGGTACAAATCAGGCGGGTGCGAATCGTTGACTACTTTCCAACCCACGCCACAAGGTTGCCCAATTTAAATGCTCCTCTCGAAACTTGAATCCAACACCCGCTATTCCACCGATTAGTCAGTGATTTTTCCGAAATCTGTTCCTCGGACTTTGAACAAACCCGATTGTTCCGGTTCCATTGCCGATTACAAGACAACAAAGCTTTCGATCGATTTGCGACTACTCTCAATCGATTTTTCAGGTCTATATAAGTAGGAATCGATGGCTAACTCGAAATTTTATTCGCCGGTCAAAATCGAAAAAAGCAGAGGGGTAAACGAAAATTGTTTTTCGAGACTTTGTGTGTGTCTCAGAATGAATTTAGAGGTTAGCATGCCGACGTAGAATTGACCGAGGAATCGATTGAGAGAGTTTTCGGCAGGATCGGATTAGCCGTTTTCGATACATCGTACTTTGAAGTAAGTGTAGTGATTTTGGCAATTGAAAGTGCTCGGAGTGACCCGAAATATCTTCGATAGCTCGGCCACGAGTCATTTGATCCGGAAACGGTCGCAATCGATTTCTCGGGTGGATTTACGTAGGAATCGACCGCTAACTCGAAATATTTTGCTCCTCTCAAATTTGAAAAAAATCGTAAGGGTTACATCGTCGAAATTTTAGACGACATTTTTTTTCGAGACTTTTTGTCTCAGAATAAATTTAGAAGTGACACTTTCGACGTAGAATCCACCGTTGCGGTTTCCATCGAGGGAAAACAAAATGGTGAGTAAAGATTTCTCCGTGAACGAGCCAAAAGAATCGATTGTCATCGTCGCGGCGGTCACATTTCGATCAAATGCTCTCTCGAGGAGTCAGGGACGGATTTTGTTTTTTTTTGGTTCTTGGTCTTGCTTCCCCCTCCCAACCAATCTCTAGCTACCCCTTTATATCTATTGGTAGGGTTTTGCTCACCTAGAAATAATTTTCTTCTCACCATTTATTCCACTTCCATCAAACAGCATTCCACTGGTGCCACCAGTCTGGTGGCTGTAAGAGGCACTATAAATGCTGAAAAGATCGGTGTTTAATGGCCATTTAATAGACTAAATGTGTGATAGGCCTGAATGCTTCTTCTATTATTTTTATGCATATTTTTATTCTTTTCAGTCATTGGGGCAGATGAATCCAAAATTGAATGCGATGAGTGAGGGTGCTGCGGTAAATATCAGACAGTGGGCAAATTCATCGCCAGATTCTGAAACAAATCAACTTGATCCGGTGGACAAGCTTAGTTAGTTTTGCATGGATACCTAAGGCCCGAGTTTCAAGCAATTTTTCAACTGATGAGAATGACTCATTCCTGTTAGCAGGTTTTCAGCAATGTAATATACAAATTATTTTTAAAATTATGTTTAAATGTAAATTAAGAGATTTTAGTTTTTACTTCAATTCCGTTTTATTTTCTTTCTGCACCTGTAATTGTGACACGACTTATGGGCTCGCTCCACGTTAAATGATTAAAAGGGGGGAGGACCATAAAGTGTCTGGTATGGAAACTTCAAAGATATATTTCAGGGTAGAGATTTTTACTCTTAATGAATTATATTACTCACACAGGGAGGCCGAGGCTCTCTGAAACAGCCTCTAAATGTAACTGTGGAGTCAGAGCAAAAGAAACAAAACACAGAATTTCATATAATGACAGGATTATCATTACTTCTTTATTTCTTAATTTGCTTAAATACTAATATTTACAACATATGTAGGTAGGTATTTTGAATTTTTGGTTTCAGTAAGTATGATAAAATCTAGCTTAAACTGTAAGTAAATTCATTAAAATAAAAAAATTAACATAAGATCGACGAAACTTGAAGAAAATATTTGTTTGCAATTTCAAGGTATTAGGACTGAATTTGAGAATTTCTGTCTAGCTCCATTGGAACATTAGTTTCGATTTTTTTTCTGGGTTATCTCAAGAAATTGGACTTTTTATAAATCTTTGGAAAACAAAATTAAAATAGCTCATGGATGCTGGGCGTTGATGTTTTCAAAAATGTCACTTTGAAGAGACTAATAAGGACAGAGGACTTTCATCAAATCCTCTTCATTTAGTTAGTCTCAGGTTTTTACTGTATGAGGATGAAATGTGAAGTTGAAGCAAGGCAAAACAAAGATTCCCCCAACTTGATGCTTTTGAAAGACATTTTCAAAATTATTCGGGAATCAGGATGACATTTTTTATTTTTTCTAACAATTGAGTTGTCACTGAAGGGCTGAATGGAGTGGGGTATTCAATTTTGCTTGTCTTTTCACAAAATCTCAGTAAAATTGTTGAGTAACTTTAATCATTTTTGGGAGTCGTTATATTCATCGTGTTTACCAGGGTCAGGGTCCTGCTCACTGCTCAGGGCTAAGTTCCACTGTTATATAAGATACTTTCGATCAGATTGGTGTTCAGTGTTCACTGCTCCCAATAGATGTCCAGATCCAAACTACTTCAAATATTACTCGTATCTATCATGATTTTAGTTGATTATTCAGTAGATTTATTTGGAGGCAAAGCAGGGTGTCCTTTGCAACTATCCATTTTCATTGTAAAGAGAAAGACAGAAATGACAGATGGTAAAAATTTAAAAACAAAAAAACAAAAAAACAAAAAACAAAAAAAATATTTAAGAAAGGAAGAAAAAAAAGAATAATTTATGGGAATTTATAAAAACAAAATGATAAAGTAAAATTAAAAATAAAATATAAGACCTACGTAAAATTAAAATTGACCAGAAAAAAATTCATGCAAAAAAGTTCACATTCACAATACGTTCACAGCAGATACAGTAGTGGATTAGTACATTCAGTTTCTTGCTAGACTATACAAATGGCTTGAGAATAAATTGATTTTATCTAAAAATTAGGATATTTCATTTATTGGATGCTTTTGGAAAGAAAAGATAAGCTCATTTTTAATTTTCCTCAAAATAAATTACCTGGGTGAAATTAAGATTGGCTCTTTAAAAAGTTTGTGATGAATAAAATCAACGTTAATGAGGTAAAATTGAATCCAATGAAAAACTTATGAATACCATTTCTACAATCTATCTGAATAAGAGCACAGCCTTCAAAACATACACCATCAACATGCTTATACTAATTCAATTCCAGTAAGTAAATGAGTAACGGAGTTTTAAGAAAGAATCAACCAATAAACTTGATAACAGAAAAATAGTTAATGTGAACGGGAGTACATTACATTACATGAAAACAACACCATAGTTAAAACAAATGATTCTGAGGGATGGAGGTAAATTTTATGAGTCGATTTCTTTTAAAAAAGTACGGTTAAAATGGAAACAAATGAAAACATAGATAAGGAATATGGTTAAAACTGAGAAAAAGAAAATCAGTTTTTTATTTGGACTTTAGAAACATTTGCTGTACCTGTGGCGCTGCCATTTTTCAAGATACTACAAAGACCATTGCCATTTTTGGAATCCGATCCAGACTTAAATTCTCCATTTCGCTTGGAATTAAAATTAAAAGTAACAGAGTTCTTATTGGAATCACAGTTACTTTTGGAGTTCATTTTAAGATTGGCTTGGCCATTTTTCAACGCCGATTTATCAATAACAAAAATATTCGAATGTCCATTGTGTAAACTCGAATTATTACTAATGTTAACATTATTACAAAACCTATCTGATAATTCTTCAGTCTTTAAACATTTATTTTTATTTGGAAAAAGGTAAAATGGATTTTGATTAGATTTGCAATTTGATCCCGAGTCGACGACTGTGCATTTTGGCTGCTGTGAATTGATGGAAATTGTGACTTTATTACCGTTCACAATATTTGACGAGGAGCCGTTGCTTTTTTCTAGACCATTTGCCTGAAAAATGAGAAAAAATAACAAATGATTAGATTCTGATCCTGGATCACTGAATTAAGGTGATGCCAGGCAATACTTTTCCAGATCCCAATCCGAAAGATAGCGCCACTATAGTCGCTTTTGGGGAAAGTCGTGTTTTTGGCATTTTAAATAAAAAACAAAGAAAATTCAAGTACGTCAATACCAACGAAATTCTTTTATGGATTTTTTGAGCCCAAAAAAAGCAAAATTGGTTGAGAATTAAATCCGTAATTTATTCAATTCATTCCACCCTAAGCTTGGTGAGCGTGAATGAGAGGGAGTAATACTATATCTATCTGCCTCACTCGAACTCATTGATGCTCATAAGAAATTTCGTATTTCATCATTTGCTGCTTTATTTTTGAGAATTTCAGCTTGAAACTTTCAGGATATCTTCCTGTTTCGAAAATTTCGAAAAAAAAAAATAAATCCTCTAAAGAATGTTCAAAGCAACTTCTCTGCAAAATTTGGATGTATATGGGCCATTGGTTCAAAAGTAATGCTGGAACAGTGGCGTTGCGTGCCATCTGGCAACAATGCAACTGCTCCATTTAAACTCATTAAATATATCGAATTTTCCTTGTGCACTGTGAACCCCCTGAATTCGATCTTTTACATGAGTTTAAATGGATAGAATACATTGTTGCAAAATTGCACGCGACGCCACTGTGCTGGAATAAAGACGGACAGACATCTGGGCCATCGAGATATACTTTCTCAATTTCTAACTTCGTTAGAATGAGGAAGTGGTAAAAGTTTTTCATTGGTGACCAATAAAACGGTTCCAATTCTCCACTGACCAATGAATTTTTCATTGATGACCAATGTAATTTCATTGGTCACTGGAGAATTGGAACCGTTTTATTGGTCACCAATGAAAAACTTTTACCAGGGTAGAAATAGTCAAAATGGGTCAGTTGGAAACTTTTGCTACAGCGCAGCGTTATGGAGGGTCGCTTGATAAATAAAGTCACTTGAAAATACTGTTCAGATCATCAGAAAGTACCGAAATCCACTCACAAATTCAATAATTGCGTTTAAAAAAAAATTTGAAGTTGGCGGTTGAACGACCAGGACACAATGGAGGAGTCCACTCTAATCGCAGCTCTCTCTAAGATAAATGACTTTCCTTAGCATATAAAGTTTCCATTAGATTGAACTCGCCCATTATCACCCATTTATGGAACCGCCAAATTTGAATTTTGTAAAACGCTTTTATTGAGTTTGTCGAGTCAATTTTGGAACTTTTTAATGCTCTCATTGTGAATTTCACACGATTTTACACCGCAATAGACAACCTGTATCGCTGAGGCAAAAGTTTGCAACGGTCCGATTAAGAAAGGGACACCCTAGCATTTTCCTCCATATTTAGAAAGAGGGACTTACACTTAATTTAAAATACCATTTAACTAAACCCACCTTCGGCTCTAGGAACCTCTTGTTCAAATTGGATCGAGCTAACGTTTGGAAGAGTTCCGTTTGTAATCTAGAGGATGGCTCTGCCCCTGGAGGAAAATTAGTTTCTCCTGACTTGGGGAGGAATTCCATTCGTGAAGGCTGTTTTCTGTTCACGGAGGAGGGGTACTCTCGTATCGTCACTGCTGGTTTGCCATTCATAGTTGAGCTAGGCCTTTGACTGCAAAAAAAAAAAAACAATAAACCAGAATAGAAAATAGGTCGATAAATGTGAGTTCTTATGAACTGGAGATAAAATTAGGATAAATGATATGGTCGAGGCACTTCTGACTGAACAGAAGAACTCTCTGCATGTGCATAAAAAAAACAAAACAAAACAAAAAAACATGCAGCTATTTCAAACACATTCATGCCAGAATACATTGTTAAAGATTCCCGCCTACTTTTAAAGGCAATGTCCTCGATAGATGTGCTCACACGAATTTTCTGATAAATTTATCTCGGCGAACAACTACCCCAATGAAATTGTCATCCAAAATAATGAAGATTACTCGAAACAGCTGCTTTTTATCTCAACTCGTTCAATAAGTAGACGAAAATCAAGGCACCACGATTTTTGGGTAAAGGGGAAAAATAAGACTATATACAAGCAAATAAATAGAATTCGAAATAATGAATATTAATAGAAGCTGCAACTTTTATCTCAACTAGTTCAAAAGTTAAACTAAAATGGGGCACGGTGGGAAAAGGTAAATTTGAACTCCCCCAAAAAATCGTCATCAACAAAATGAAGATTAAAATAGGTTTGTAGTTTTGTTAGTGCTTTTGCATTTTACCGTCATAAGATTTGCTGGGATATCAAAATGAAAACAAAACATCGTCTTTAACAATGTAAAAAATAGCAAAGATTGTTAAGAATTCAGATCTAAGGCACTGCACATCTTGGCTGTATTAAAATTCGTTAGGCACCTTCAAAAAAATTCAAGAAAACCATGTGTCTTTGCTAGACGAAAAAAAAATATTGGTACAGAAATTGATATTGTACTTGTGGTTGACTTTGGTATATTCTCCAACAGTATGACAAACTTTACTGTAGACATCTGATTTTCTGAATTTCGAAATGATCCTCTCTGATTGGTCATGACTTTAGCATGAAAGTGACCTGAAAATCACGTGGTTTGTTTGCTGATCAAAGTATTGCATCGACACAAATTGAAGGCACTTGACGCCCAAGAGGAAAAGAAATGGAGAGAAATGGATTTTTTTTTTTTTTTTTTTTTTTTTTTTTTTTTTTTTTTTTTTTTTTACCATTAAACTGCGCCTAAAGTAAATCTCAGATGAAAAATTCTTCTTTTGTCAATAAAACGAAAAAGAATATGTAGAATCCACTTTTAACTTTTGTAAATTTGGAGCAATTTTTATACGATGAAATTGATGAAAATATCGTCTTAGAGAACATTCAGAGGTCCCCCCTGTAAAAATCAAGTTTACGCCAATGTTCTTAGAGTACATAGGAGCGTCGGTTATAATTCTTAAATCTTTACTTTCGAACGTTTGATTATCTTTAGGTTGAAGCTTGTACTGTTTTAATGAATGGAAGATGCTTCCATTGTAAAATAGAGACAGTACAAAGAGACCACGCACTACCTATCTTGCCCATGTTAGCGTGCGGTGACAACTTTTTTTTTCGGGGCCTTAACAGAGCTCCGCAAACATGGTCCATACGTTGACTGATGAGAAAAGTTGTTGATGTTTTTGCCTAATCAGACTGAAGCACCGAAATCGCATCAGTGTTAATTCCTGTTGAGTTCCGAAAAAAAAGGTCTGCCATCGCGCGCACGGCTAGTTCGTGGTCTCTATTATACATATGTACACTGCCTCTGTTACACAGAAAAAAATGGACGTGCTCCAGACACAAACTTTCCGTGTTCTAGACACGAATGTACACACCAGTACGGGAACGAGTTCTGAGCGCAATCTATTTAGGTTGAGTTTGCGTCTGAAACGCATCCCGTCGTGTCCAGAACCTGAAATGTTTGTGCTCTGAGCACGTTACGTACTGGTACCTATGTATATAGATCGTGTCTGGAGCACATCCTTTTTTTTCTGTGTATAAATCGTTAGAGCTCGTTTCAGAAGTGTAGGCGGACCTAGACCGATAATCTTTGGAATTTGTCAACATTATTTCTGATATTACTCGATGAAAATGAATAAAAATGAAATCGAGCGTTCACTTTTCAATGAGTAAAACTTTAAACACAAAAGAATAAAGTCAAAGTCAAAGTCGGTATTGATTTGAAGGAATAAAAGTTGAAAATTCGCCAAAGATTATGGTTTTGGTCCGCCTACACTTCTGAAACGAGCTCTACGGCGAAATTTATGAAACCGCACAAGCGCTGAACTCACCTTACGCTAGAATGATTAGAGTTGGGCACAATTTTCACTTGGGGGACGAAATAGGTGGACGGCGGCTTGGGTTTGACCGACGCCGGGTTAGTCAGCTTGAAGGACTCTATCGACTGCATCTCGACTAAATCGGCCGGATTTTTGGCCACCCCGTTCACCCCGGCCACCCCATTCATTTTGGCAACGATGCTGTGTTTTTTGCGCGGGTCTTCGCCCCTCATAATTCCAGTTCCGGTTCCTCTGGCACCTATCCCTACTCCGTGATTGTGGGTGTGGCCGGCGGCACTACTCGAGACCAGACTCAGCGAGTCGTAGTCCGGCGTTGGACAGTCAGGTGGAGTCGGAGGTCCAATGATGTGATGAGTCGAGGGGATCGTCTCCGATATCGAGAACTCCTTTGATGTGCCCGACGAGGTCTCTGAAGGAAGCTGAAATCAATACAACAATCAATATAACAATCAATATAACTATCAATAAAACAATCAAATCAATAAAACAAATGGAGGGTATAAGTAAAAGGATCGATAAAAGAGAAAACGTCCTAGCGGGGACAAAGATACCTGGCCAGAGTATGCAACACGCAACACACCTAATACACGCGTTGAATGGGATTCTGTGTGTTGCTTATTGCATACCCTGGCTAGGTATCTTTTTCTCCGCTATTACATTCAAGAATGGAGCTGTTTCAAATTTTTACTACAGACTTACGAATAGTTTATTAACCCAGATGTTCCCAACCGGTGCGGTGGTCCGCGAAGATCTTTCCGAATTTTTCCCGTTTTTTTCGCCCGAAAGTGGAAACGTTGAATTTGTGACCAATATTTTCTTACGTAGCAAAAAAAAAATAAAGTTATCATTTGAACGAGTCATAACCTAATTTTTTATAAGTTTGTAAAATTTTTCTTTCGAGGTTTTCGTTTTTCGGTTTTTTAAATTCAAAATTAATTACAAAATGGAAAATTTTCAATTATTGTTTTTGCTCAATAATTATATTTCAGTGGTTCCTAACCGATTATGGATCAATGAATCTCATAAGGTTTATAGAGGTATAGCTCTATAAGTGAATTGTCTTTTAAGACAAATGCCTTGTAAGTAGGTAAATAAGTAGTGTAGATTGTATGCACTGTACGTATAAAGTGTAGGCAAAATGTGTGCAGGTATAGGTATATTTCTCTAGGTTTACGTATAGTAGTTCAACTTTCTTTCAGGAAACTGACTTGAAACCCTAATTTTGAAATTCGCCCATTTCCGTACTTCTGTCGGACATTGGAAACCTTAAGCCTGAAGTCTAGCGGTGATAAACAAAGAGTTTACAAGCATTACATAAAATCCCTGGTACCTGACAATCTTCCTTTCTTCTTTTTACGACTCAAAAGCGAAACATATTACAGAACAACAACCAACAAGGTGCATGTGCGCAGCATATAATAATCCGTTCGCATTTCGCAGAACTTTACACGGAGTCTTATGGAAGACTGTGGATGACTGTAGACGATTAAGGACAAGAAAAATAATATAGTTTGGGATTCTTGGGGATGTTTGGCACAGTTTGTAAAAAAAAAAATATTTTGAGCAATTGGAAAACAAAATATTTCGGTTTAAATCGGCCACATCAAGCCTCTGCGTATACGTATAAACGATAATCGCGATTAATCGCTCGCAGTCAGTGGCGAGGCGTGCGATTTGACAACGTTCCTCTTCCCCCATTTATACACATTAAAAAGGTCGAAATGCGTGGTCAACGCCGATGACTGAAGCGTTCGACCTTTATAGTGATTTTAAATGGAGGAAATACATTGTTGCCAAATTTAACGCTTCGCCACTGCTCGCAGTGATTCGCACTGTCCGCAAAACACCATAAGATTCCGTGTGAACGACGAAAATAAAAAAAGGCAACTACATCGAAGTCAAAACACGCAACTAAAGGGATGTCTCCACCTGCGAATTTAAAAGCGCGAATAGCCTGATTGAGCCAATGAGCTGCCTTGAAGTCGATAGGTCGAGTCCGATGTATCGACAACGAAGAAGCCAATTGGCTCAAGCGGTCAATTCGCGCTTTTAAATTCGCTGGTGGAGACACCCCTTAAACGCCGAGTCACCTTTGATGAGGCTGATGAGTGATGAGTGGTGAATGACGGCAGCGCGGACCGTCTCACTCGTGTGTCATGTTTGTCACGTCTGGAGTCCGAAAAAAAACAGGTAAGACAACTTTTGTTTTCCTTCGCCCTATTAGTAAATACCTTGGCGCATGCGTCTGAGGCTGAGCTGAGAAACAATACTCGCTTTGCTCTGCATTAAACGCGGTGTCATAATCGTGGCATAATTTGTGATAAATTGTACATACTCATACATCTATGGAGTGAGTACAACATACTGATCCCCAACGACGCGACACGAAGCAACCAGCAACGCAGGGTTGTCAGATTGCAACATGATTGTTGCAACAATGATTGTTGTATACAGGCGGCAACATACACCAATCGCAATAAAACTCGTGACTTACGATGTATCGATTACAACTCCTCCATACGAACCAATGAAAAGAATCGATTCTTCAGATGCTCAATCGAAACTCCGATTAATAATGCAAAAGTTTCACCGAGCTCTTTCAATGGGGCAGTTGCAAGGGTCTGAAATGTTGCGTTTTTTATAAAGAAAATGAAAGTACTTGATGAGCTGAGAACAAAAATGCCTTTAGTTTCTAGTTAAATCCCATTGTTCCAGAGATGAGATTTTGGCCCAAAATACATTGTTTTAAATGGGAATTCCGCGTAGTGACGTCACTACGCACACGATTTCTTACAACTTTACAATTACGTATCTCCAAAACCGGGACACTTGTGAAAAAACCAAAGGTACCATTGTTCTCAGCTCATCAAGTACTGCCATTTTCTTTATGAAAAACACAAAATTTCACACCCTTGCAACTGCCCCATTAGCGATCAGCGATTCAAAAATCGATTTTTAACAATCAATATCGATTGCGAAAAACGATATCGACCTCCGATTTGCGCCAAAATGCTCAGTTTTTAATGCCCTTTCCATCGATGTATCACTCGGTAGGAGTCGTCACACGGAAGTTTTGAGATATCCACCCCTGAGGGGCCAAAATGTCAAAAACTTGTGGGGGCTCTAAAACCTACTTTTGTCTACAGTTGTATCCAAGCTATGATTTTTTTTTAAAGAACTTGCTTTTTAGAGTATTTTGGGCTCCTACTTTTTTAAATTCCGACTTTTCAAAAAGTAGTAATGATTTTTTGAAAATGGGTCCAAGTCGAACTTTGACCTTCGATAAATCAAAAACTAAAAACGATATTGACCTGCGGTTTGCGCTAAAAGTCTTGGAATTTTATGTCCTTTCAAACAAGGTATCACAAAATGGGGGTTGCCATTTGAAAATTTCGAGTTGGGGGGTGAAACATCCCTTTACGGGCGCCCCTTGGAATTTTCGGGTACGCCAAAAAGTAGTTCCTATTAAGTTATAAACAACACCCAAGTTTGGTTTTTTTATCTGCAGCCGTTCAAAAGTTATGAAGCCGTCCCGGGACTTTTGGACCACCCTGTATACATAATGATATGAGCCAGCAAGCGTTACTCACCGCTAGTAACCGAACCTTAAAGGGGTAAAGAGTATTTTGCGAAGAGCAGTGGCGTAGCGTGGGTCAAAAAAGTGGGGGGGCTGAAAAGTGAACCTTTTTTTTTTTTTTTTTTTTTTTGCTTTTCCAAACTACAAGTGACCAAACTCTAGCCTCCGAAGCCGCGAGCCCGGGGCTTCGGAAAAAAGTGGGGGGGCTTAAGCCCCTAAAGCCCCATACACGCTACGCCACTGGCGAAGAGAAGAAAAGAACACAACCAAAAAGTTCTGTCGAGCAGACGAGATATACGGCTTTGTGAAAGATATTAGATAATAGACGATAAACGGATTTAGTGCGAAGTCAACTGTTAGCCAACAATAGCCAATAATACACTCATCGGTCGCAAGTGACAAAAATTCGAGTTGCAATCTAAACTATCTCACTTACTCTCCCCGCCACCCTCATACACTGCTTTCTCTTTCTATTGTGACAACATTTTTATACAGGTCAAGTACTGTTCAGTGTATTAGCGGGGACAAAGATACCTGGCCAGGGTATGCAATTTGCAATACACAATATAGGTACCATTCAACTCATGTATCACGTGCGTTGCATATTGCATACTCTGGCTAGGTATCTTTGTCCCCGCTAGTACATGTCCAAGTCGCAATAGAAATGACTCGCGGATTTCATTTCTGCCAAAAAATTCACTAAAAATATCTCTGTATACGAGTTTAGCGATAAAAATAAGATAGCAGTACATGGGGTTCAAGTGAGATTGAGAGAGAAAGTTCGGAAAGATTGACTAACTGTCCCACCTGATGACATCATCACTGAAACCGACATCATCAACGACTTTTTCGGTCGAAAATCGGGAGGTCTTCTAGGCGGAGCTACAAATGCAACCGTCGGAGAAGAAACCACGATATATGGAAGGTAATGGGGCTCTTGCAAACTTGTAATTACTATGTGAGCAAAGAAATAGTCCAACTTGATTTAACCCTACACTGCATAGTGTATCACTGGTGATACATGATGTAAAAAAGCCCTATATCAGACATTGAAATGTATATTTTGACTTATTCCAAATTGTATCACCAGTGTCACATTATAAGAAAACATAAAAAGGGGCGCAAACATTTTTCAAAAGACCACCAGCACTCATTATATGCATTTAATAAAAGAAATCATGGTTGGGGGAAAATTTGTCCCCGTATCCAATTCAACCCCAATTTCATTATTTTTACCAAGCTTCTGGCATTTGCTCTTTGAAAAATCCAATTAAAGGAAAAAATTCTTATTTTTTTTAAAATTTTGAAAAAAAAAATTGTTTTTTTTTCTCGCCATTTCTTATGGTGTTATAGCACTTGTAAAAAACAAGACAAAAATGGAAAAATGAGAATTTTCACCGAAAAACTGTCTAATTATTTTTTTTGCTATTTTTCCCATATATGTGACCACTTAATGAATCGAAAAATCCAGTTTTGGTTGAAAAAAAAAATCCCATGCAGTGAAGGGTTAAAAACCAGCGAAAATCACGAAAATGGGTCTGTTGCAAACTTTTGCTACAACGATTAAGAGTGTGTAATCTAATGTAAAATCGCCTGAAAAGTCTATGTGTAGCATCAGAAAGTCATAAAATGCGATAATATACTCACAAGAGGCGTTTAATGAAATCAAAGATAGGGGAGAAATATCGAGCAATCTATATGCATGCGCACCGTGAACGTCCAAGGATGGCCGCAACTTTGACAACCTCACTGGAGGTAGAGGTTATGTGTTTGTTTACGTTGTGATTGGTTGTAATCGATATTGTGAGGTTGGCTATCCTTGGATGTTCGTGGTGCATGCATACAAATTGCTCGATATTTATCCGCCGTCTTGGATTTCATTAAACGCCTCTTGTGAGTTCATTATTACATTTTATGACTTTCTGATGACCCCAATGGACTTTTCAGGTGATTTTACATTAGATTATACACTCTCAAGTGTTATAGCAAAAGTTTGCAACAGACCCATTGCAATAAAAAAGTCTAAAATTTAGCAATAAACTCAGAACACAGATGTAACGGCAAGATTGTAATGGCCGATCAACGCATGGTATCATGGGAGATTCCTTCCTAATTTGTCACATAGAGATATGTCTCAATGTAGATAGGAACCCCCCATGGTACCTGCGTTGAACCGCCAATAAGCCCGATTCCGAGAGTGAATCTGGTGATGTTTTAGTGTACTCATCGTCATTTTTACTGGTTTTTATGTAAGGATCAACTGTTCAATCCCCTGTAGCAAAAGTTTACAAGAGCTCCATTATACAGAAATTAATGGGGATCTTGCGAACTTTTGCTACACGGGATTGAAGAGTTGATTCTTGCATAAAAACCTGTAAAAATGAGGATGAGTGCCCTAAAAAATCACAAAATTCACTCTCAGAATCGAGCTTAATGGCGGCTCGACGCAGGTATCATGGGAGATTCCTACATAAATTGAGACAAATCTCTGTGTTTCCGAAGAGAAAGTAGCATATTAGATAGGAATCTCCCATGATACCTGCGTCGAACCGCCATTACGATCTTGCCATTTATGTAGTTATGTAGGTTTATTACTGAATTTTAAACTTTCTCAGTGTGATTTTCGTGATTTTTGCTGGTTTTTACATCAGCATGGACTATTCATTTGCTCACAGCAAAAGTTTGCAAGAGCCCCATTATGAAATAAAACCACGATGCCGGCTAGTACTTTCTTCCGAACCATCGAGTATATGAGAGGCAGCTCCTATTAAAAATGCAAGAGTAATCTTACACACTACACAGTGAAAAAAACACTAAATGAATGTATATCACTAACAATAAGTAGACGCAATTTTGTCCTTATCCCAACATCGTGCAACGGTGCAAACCACTCGACGAGTTCCAGTTTCCGGTTTATGATTGGTCTACAGGAATCGTATAAAAATTAAACCGGGTGCATTAACATTGCAATTGACACAGAGATTATATAAAAGTTATAAAAGGGCCGCGAGTCGCGAGTGAAAATGAGGATACGCAGGAGCTTTTTATAATGTATGCAATTATGAGTGCGTGAATAGAACAGGGCCTTTGCTTGAATGCGGTCTACATATACATCTTAGAGCGTTCGCGTGCTCTGCGCGTGCGCATCGAATAACTAGTGACGCTCCTTTTCAATCGCAAGAAGTCGTCTGGTATAAATAAAATTAACATTTTTGGAATCACACTGAGATATCTATGAATGAGCTAATTTGGATATTCATCAAACTTCCTGAGACAAAATCGATATTTTAGTGTATAAGTTCTCGAAAAGATCCGCTTAAGAGCTACCTTTTCCAGACCAAAATTGTTAGTAAAATACAATGGGGTCTGTGATATCCCAAGCCAGCACTGGCGTTATTTTTTAGAAGTATCGAAATAGAGTCACCAAAACTCAAAGAAACAAAGTCTTACAAAATCATCGTTTTTGCCCTTTTAAGATTAATTTAAAACTTTCTAGAGGCATTTCGAGGTTTAAAATATGTACTTGTTAAAAGTGTTCGCTGTGATTAAAATTGATCTTGAAATTTTATAAATGATAAATTTATGAGAAATTTACGATCTATTTTTGGCCAATTTTTTGAGGATCTCAGACCATAGAGTGGCGCATAGGCGGATCCAGCAATCTGGCATCTGCGCATTCCTCTCATTTGCATGTATGATCAACAATCGATTCTTGGAGGGGCTACAGCCCCATGACAAATAGATTATTTCTCATGCAATCAAATGGGGGAGAATACACTGTTGTCAGATTGCTGGATCCGCCAATGGAGCGGCGGGATTAGGGTCTAAGAAAAATAATTTCGTTGTTGATATTTTGATAAATACACGCAGAATATTTTCTTTAGTAGAGCTAACCAGATATTTTGTACGCGTAACTAAGCATATTTTGCTGAGTGAACCAAAGATTTCGGTTGGCTCAACTACAATCTTTTGTTGGGTTACTTTTCCACTGATGGTTTCATCAGCGCTTCCTTGGTGTTTTTTCTGTTTTTTTTTTTTTTTTTTTTCTGTGCAAGGGAAATCTTGAAGAGTTCTGGTTTTCAATTCAAAGATAAATTTAGTAACGCATCTACAGACACAGTGAATGCAAGCATACAGAAAAAAGAGGGAACAATTCTTCGATAGCGCCGATTTCAATCTTATTTCAATCCGATTTCAGAATTACCTATGGGGTAGAGAAATGACCCAACAAAAGACATTATAGCAGAGTTAACTAGAGGTTTTGCACTAACTAAAAAGATTTTGCTGGGTGAGCCAAAGATTTGGTTGGCTCCCTTAAAGGCTTTTGTTGATTCATTTTCCTACCAATGGTTTTTCAGAGCTACCAAGACCAAGGTCATGGGCGGATACAGGGAATTGTCTTTCTCTCTCTCCTCCCATTTGAAAACGTACGTTAGAAAAGGACAGAAGAGGGGGCCAAAGTCACGTGATGGCCCCCTCTGCTGTCCTTTTCTAACACATATGTTCAAATGGAGGAGAGAGAGACAGACAATTCCCTGTATCCGCCCATGACCAAGGTGTTTTTACTGTTTTTTTTTCGGTGCACAGGGAGTCATGATAAGTTTTTGTTTTAGATTTAGTGATGAATTTAGCAACGCATCTACAGAGAACACACACACACACACACACACTCACACACACACATAGTAGACGCAAATGATAGTAAATGACAACATGAATGAGCCGGGAGCTTTGCGGAAGAGATATCCAACCACAACCAGCACTCACCGAGGAAGAGAGGAGAGAGAAAGAGAGAGTGAGAAAGAGATTTAATTTATGAAAGATAGAGAGATAGAAAGAAAGAGATAGAAAGAGAGAGAGAGAGAGAGAGAGAGGGGGGGAGGGGGGAAAGAGAGAATGAGAGAGAGAGAGAGATTTAATTTATGGGAGGGAGAGAGATTTATTTCATGAAAGAGAGAGAGAGACAGAAAGAGAGAGGGAGGGAGCGAGGGTGGGAGAGAGAGTAAGAGAGAGAGAGATCTAATTTATGGGAGGGAGAGAGAGAGAGAGAGAGAGAGAGAGAGAGAGAGAGAGAGAGAGAGAGAGAGACTTACCGGAGGTGGTGGAGGAGGCGGCTGGTTGGGGAGCCTGGATTCGGTCCGCATTTCCAAATGGTTCGTCTCGGTCGTTCCCCCGCTGACGCCGTTGTGCCCCCCTCCCCCGTTGGTAATTCCGTTTATCCCGTTCACCCCATTCACCGTTTTTCCTCCTCCTGACCCGCCGCCGCTCTCGAAATAGTGAAACGCTGCTTTCGTCGATGACTGCTGCTCCTTCCGGTTCCGCTCCTGCGAAGAAAAAAAAAAAAAAAACACACATCAGATCACACCCATCAGAAATCGATCACTAATCAGTATTTACAGTAAACAGTGTACAGTACATATACATCGATCAAATCAAATTGCAGACTGTGAGCAATTGAGCGTGCGCATTTATATTTATTTATCGACGCAAATACGAGGGGAATGACCAATGGATCTGTTTGCAGACTTTTGCTACAGAACTGTGGACTGTGGAGGGTCGATTCCAACACAGCGCCTGCGCTGGAAAATAAACTGTAGGGAACACCCTACGAACACTTTCTCCCTCCATTTTTATCTGGGGGGCCCCCAGATCACCCTTAAGAATTCTGGGGGGACCCCAGACCCCCCTTAAGTATTCTGGGGGAGACCCCCAGACCCCCCTTTAGTATTTTGGGAGAGACCCCCAGACCCCCCTTTAGTATTCTGGGGAAGACCCCCAGACCCCCCTTTAGAATATTTAAATTTTTCTCTTTGTTGACCCATTTTCCGATTGATTTTAATGGAAACCATTTTTCATCCATAACTGACCTAAAAATTAAAATTTTAAAAAAACAATGTTTTTTTAAAAATACTCAACGATTCCACCAATAATAAAAAAAAAAAAAAAAAATTACATTCATCAATAAAAACATACAGCCGTATTCAAATGCAGCTGTTAAATCTGTAATCTTTTCGTTCACCATTGGAATCATCGTTGAACAATTGGAATCCATAAAAGTTCACTAGACCGGCAGCCCTGGCAAAATCATGATTAAGTTGTAAGTTGGTGCCAGCTGCGATTTTCACCAATGAGGGGGGGGGGGCACCAAACAACAAATGATTATAATGACGAGGACAAAACCGGTTGTCTTTAGGTTTGAGAGTATAATCCGGGATTGAGAAAAGTATTGTTTTCTTTGCAGAGTCAACTACTGATCGATGATACGACACGGGCACGCTTATTAGTTTTAGAAACAATAACACGGAATCCAGTTGAAGTCAATAAGCGATTGTGGACAAAGACAAAAGCAGTAGAAATAAAATGTGTTTGTGTCTGGGGTCTGGGCATACGAGGTGTCAGGTGAGAGCTCAAATGAAACAAGTGGCTTGTTTGTGAATCAACGAAATATCGCCCCAAAAAAAAAAAAAAAGTAGCAAGAAGGGGAGGGGGGGATAAGAGGCAATTTGGTCGTATAAAATTCTTAGACAGAAAACAGGACCATCAAACTAAATTGCAAACAGCCTAATTTTTATAGATGCATTCCTAATGGGGCAGTTACAAGGGTCTGAAATGTTGCGTTTTGTATATAGAAAATGAAAAAAAACTTGATGAGCTGAGAACAAAGATGCCTTTGGTTTCTAATTACGTCCCATTGTTCCGGAGATGCAATTTTGGCCCAAAATACATTGTTTCAAATGGGGATTCCGCGTAGTGACGTCACTACGCCCACGATTTTTCACAACTTGACAAGTGTGTATCTCCAAAACTGGGACACTTAGAAAAAAAACTAAAGGCGCCATTGTTCTCAGATGATCACGTACTATCGTTTTCTTTATAAAAAAAAAACACACACAATTTCAGACCCCTGCAACTGCCCCATTGTAAGGTAGGTCGTATCCAATATCATTCAATGGGGCTGTTGCACACTTTTGCTATAAGCAATTTAATAGGCCATACTGGTGTAAAAACCTCCAAAAATAACGATAGCAGCACTAAAAACTTCCGAAATCCAAATCCTTTTATTTGCGAGGGCGTAATGGTGGCATAGGACAGTGATAATGGGAGATTCCTATCTGAATTCAGCCCCCTCTCACTATGCTGACGAGGATGATTCACAGAGTAATTAGTCATCAGAGTAGTGCTCCACATCCGATGAATGGTACCGTGACATCTAGTGACACCGGTGTCAAATAAAATTCGCCTCTTATGGGTCACTTCTTGATATAGTTACGGTATTGTTACATGCGAGAATCACCTATTATTACTGCCCTCAGCCACCTTTACGCCCGCGCAAATGAAAACGTTTGGTGAGTTTAGGACTGAATTTCAGACATCGTGATTTTTCAAGGTTTTTACAATAGAATCAACTAATGAATTGCTTACAGCAAAAGTATGCAACAGCCCCGTTTTTATAGAGGCATTCCTAATTGTAAGTTAAGTCGTAATATCATTCAATTAAATACATTTAAAGATCTCTTAATATAATAATAGTCCTACTGTTTAGATTCCTGAATCATACTTTACACGACGCGTCATTTATTCAATAAATTACAAAAATGTATGCGTTCTGTCTACGTTCAAACTTACGTTACTAAGAACACAGACATTTTTAAATCATGACTCGAAACAGGCAATGTCATGCCAATTCTGAAAATGTCTAATCGATTAAAAAAAAAATAATCTAAAGTCATCGCTTTTGGTACGTCATTGTTCGGTGCCGCTGTTTTGAGTCATGGAGAGGAACCTACATCAAAATACTTTCTCAATTTTTCTAACTTCATTACATTAGTGAGAAAGTAAATAGTAAACACGGTTTTGAGTAAGAACGTTCGCAGGCCGATCGATCCTTTGAAATTGAATGGCTTTTGAATGGACTGGATTATTATTAGAATGAAAAAGGGCGACAGTTGGATACCTGGATGAAACCTGGGAGCGGGGGAGGGAGAGACAAGTTTTTATGAGACTGGATAAAATTAACTAGTTACAAATTCATTTGATTTGTGATGAATTTCGAAGAAGGGGGGACCTCAAAAACTTCCTCCCGAAAAGTACTATGCGATTATAGATTGTTTCACTCAACACTTCAACAGCGAGTTACCCACGCGACGTCAATTGTAAGCTATATAGATAGATACACTTATAGAAAGTTGAGGCACTTATAGATTATTGATTATCGTGTCGTGAGATCGTGATAATTTTTTAAATACTTTCTCAAAGGATTTAGCCGCGAATGAGGATCAACAAATCGAAAACTGTCGACGCGTATGATTATTATGAAAAATAATAAGAGCCTCGTCATCGACTGCGGCTATTTCAAGAACACAAGGATGTAAGGATCTCCTATTCTAGCTGTCTCATTTCTCTGACGAATCTGACGCTCTAAAAATCTTCATCCAGTCCATGGTATATGGAGAACAGGTATGGGCAACATTCTGAGGTTGGCTCTGATTGGTTGTGAAAAAAGCGACTCCGCCGCCATTTTTCTGACAGCGCGATTCAAATTTAGATTTCACATCTTGAAAAGGAAAGTGAACAACGAAATTGATGATGTTAATCCATTCTATAGTCACAACATTAACATTTAAAGATACAAATTACATTTCATTGTTCAAATAAATAAAGTATTGCTTCAGATAAACTTCCCCTTCAAACCTAACCACAAACAACAATGCAAGATACACGCGGTGTAAATTGGAGACAAGATGGCGGCGAAGTCGCTTTTTCCCAAGTGGCCACGCCCCATGAGTCAAGTGTTGTCCATACCTGTTCTCCATATACATTGATCATAACCGTAGCCAGGCTATTGGTATTTCTCTCTCTAAGCCCATTTAAACGCATGTGTTAGAAAAGGACAGAAAGAGGGGCTGAAGTCAAGTGACAGCCCCTATATCCATCCTTTTCTAACACATGCGTTTAAATGGGCTAAGAGAGAGATAGACAATATCCTGGCTGCGGCTATGACCTTGATCCAGTCGATCTTCGTCCTCTTTACATCCTCCATGTATTTCAAACGACACTTTTCAAGTCGAGAAAGTTTCGAAGAACCGTCAATGGAACGTGCTAAAATTCGACCCTTACACATGTTTGATCTAAATATAGTGCGCGTAAAAAGTCATATTGCTCGCGATGAACAAATTATGTCTGCAAGGGAATCGGTGAGAAAATACACGCGCGGGCAACGATGGTATATGTCGCGGTGAGAAATCATAACTTTAACTAATTAGGTCATCGAAGGACCGAAGAACACGGAGGAGGTAAAGAGGAGGTGGTAAGTCGTCAAAAACAGAACGAGAGATCAATTAAGAAAGGTGGAAAGAGAGGAAGAGAAACGGGGGGGGGGGGGGGAGGGAGATGATGAGAAGTTGAGAAAGGGTTAGAGAATTTGTGAAGAGCGCAGAGAATCCTAAATGCTCAACCGCCCATGTGGCATGCATGTTTGATTCGCGCGAGCAGCCACTTAAGTTTACCCAAAACCCGTGACGCGCGCCGCCCGAAACTGGTGCAGGTTATTAGGAGTTGCAGCGTAAGTGACGCGTTGCATCCACGGTAATGCGTCGGCAATGTTGTCAAATTTTGCGCACTCAGCTTAAAATCTCACGCAAGGAACTTAAAAAGCCTTCATTTTCCAGATCTGTTGCGTTACGCGGATTAACAAGCTGGTTATTCCACCGAGGGCCACATTTCAACTCGTTGCTCGACTTTGACCGAAATCCAAAATTGTCTCGAATTAAATGATGTCATTATAATCTTGTGACCTTTTTTTCAATCTTTCTGATGATCATATAATGGGTCTGTTGCAAACTTTACGCTTAAAATCTTACGCAAGGAACTAAAAGCCTTCATTTTCCAGAGCTGTTGCGTTACGTGGATTAACAAGCTGGTTCCACCAAGGGCCACATTTCAACTCGTTGCTCGACTTTGACCGAAATCTAAAATTTTCTCGAATTAAGTAAATGGTGTCATTGAAATCCTGTGACCTTTTTATCAATCTTTCTGATGATCATATAATGGGTCTGTTGCAAACTTTTGCTACGACTACAAAGAGTGTTTCATCGTATGTTAAATCGCCCAAAAAGTCCATTGGTAGCATCAGAAAGTCATGAAATGCGATAATAAATTCACAAGAGACGTTTAATGAAATCCAAGATGGCGGTAAAATATCAACCACAATGTAAACAAACACATCTCCAGTGAGGTTGTCGAAGTTGGCAATCCTTGGATGAATACGGTGCACACATTCAGATTCCTCGATATTTTGCCGCCACCTTGGATTTAAATAAACGCCTCCAGTGAGTTTATTAGTGCATTTTATGACTTTCTGATGCCACCTATGGACTTTTCACGCGATTTTACATGAGATTGAACACTCTATAGTGCTATAGCAAAAGTTTGCGACACACCCATTGAAGGAACGCATTACGTGTTCCTTCAATTTTATTATAACCCTCTATTGCATGAATTATTATTTTTTTTTTCGCCGAATTTTAGCGATTTTAGGGGGGAGGGGGGTTTTATGTTGGCACAACTGCATCATAATCAGCCATATTGTTAACATTCAGAATAAATAGCACCGCATTTCTTCATTTTTTTATAAATTAAAATACCCTGTGTTACCTATAGGTAACGCCATGCCTTAGAGGGATACATTGACCTCCCTGAGTTTGAAGATACTGTTTCTTCTCGGAAATTTCTCATTGGTATCCATTAAATTTTATTTAAAAACACGAAAGCCACACATTTCAGAAAAATCCAAATCACTATTTGACCGACGAGTTTTCAGTCATTTTGATCGACATAGAGGTAAACGACGAACTAAATAATGTCAGACCACTCTTTAGACTTTGGCTTAGGTAGGCCACCAGCAATGCTTAAAATAATTGAGATATGTATTGGTGGTTGCCTACCTCCAGGAGCCCTCTCGCACATTCTTTGCGTCCTCGGCTGTACTATCGACGAATTAAAGATTGTCGGGAGATGTTCTCACATTTTCAGTTATGTATGTGAGTGTGGGACTGATCTGCAATGGCTTTCCCGCCCCAACCCACGTTTGGCCTCTTACCTGCAAGGTGTGATGAGTATGGAGAGTGGCCGAACCCAGAACCTTGAAGGCGAAACTTAGCTTGTGAAAATCCTTCGACAATCTTTAATTCGTTGATAGTACAATGGACCTCTTATTAAAATGGCTGTATCTTGTTAGTGTCGTGTGCATAAGAGAACAGTGTTATACTAATGTATTCAACGCATTTTTAATCAACTGACAGAGAAACTGGCTGATAGTACAGCTAAATGGGTATTTTTTCGTTCGTTTTTGTTTTGTTTTTTTGTTTGTTTTTTTTTTTTTTTTTCAATAGGTATAGCGCTTTCGTCAACGTGAGACTACGTCAAATCACATCGACTTTCACTATCAAACTAATGGTCGCAGAAGTACCGATTAGACGAATTCAAATTCAAATTCAATTTTCGGGGAGCTTCCTTTTTCAAACTGACAACGTCGAAGCGCACCGATTTCCGCTGTCGAACAAACACGACGAAAACACCCACACAAACACTCTCCAAAACGTTGTAGAACTCAAACACTTAAAGCAGCGAAGCGATGCTCACGTTGGACATCACGTCACGTCACGTGACCCCTCACACTCACAGCCGCGGCCGTCCGATGCGTTATCAGGTCATCAAAGCGTGACATCGATGGGGCAATCACTGCAACACTTTCCTCCGCACCTGCCCTACACTTTGGAAACTCATTTAAAATGTGAGCCCCCCCCCCTCCGTGTGGAGGGGGTGGGGGAATAGTGAGGAAGAAAAAAGTTAAGATTTCCGGAATGAATGATGAATGTAGGTAAAAGCAACGAGCCGTACGGCGTAGAGACGCATTTAGCGTGGCGTTGGCGTCGCTACAGGTCAATAAATCGCGTTTTGATAGCTCGATTTTTTGGAGCAACAAAAGAACATGACCTTCAAATCGATGCACCGGTTGAAAGCAAAATGATCTACTGGCTATAGTTAATTCATTATTGATAATTAATGGATTGAGAATGCTCCTAGCTTTGTTTATAAAAATGAGGACTGAAACAGATTCATGAGTTTATAAACAAACAGTGACAAACAGAGAAAAACAGAGACAAACAGAGACGAACAGAGACAAACAAAGACAAACAAAGACAAACAGAGACAAACAAAAACAAACAGAGACAAACAGAGACGGTGCACTATGACTATGCACTGTGGTCTGAGATCGTCAAAAAGTGCCAAAAATCAGAAAGTAAATTTCTCAACAGTTTATCATTTTTAAATTTTCAAGACCAATTTTAATCACTGAGAACAATTATCAAGTCAATTTAACCTAAAAGTGCCACAGGAAAGTTTCAAAGTAAGCTTAAATGGTTAAAAACTATGACTTTAGATAACTTTTTGTTTCCTGATTTTTGGCCACTTTTTTTCACAGCGCTATAGTCTACGATCGAAAAAAGGGGGCCAAAAATCAGTGGGAAAAAAATAATAAAAATCATCGTTTTCGATCTTTTGAACTTAATTTATTTCCAGTGACATTTCTAGCTTCAAGCTATTCTCTATATCCCTAGATAGTTCGATATTTTTCATGGGTTTTAATGGGTCCTAATGCAACTTTGCCAGATTGCACGCCTCGCCACTGATTCCTTGATCAAAAATCTATCGACACATGAACGATACATCACAATTATTAAGCAACTGAAACTATCATTTATCACTGTGTTCTAGACTAGGGTTCTCAACTTACGTTTGATGCAATATGAGCTTTGTGTCACGGTAAGTGCACTGATGGCAAAATCAACATTTCAACTAAAGTTTGCAGTAACTCATTAAACACCGACCTTGACTCTTGAGTAAATCTCATCTCTCCTGAGAGAAACGAAGAAGATCAAAAATAAGTTTTAAATAATACTGAGTAGAATCGACTGTGGTTGACAAATTGAGGAAGGCAGTTTAAGCTATAGCAAACATGAGTATAAAGATATCCAACAAACACATGCAAATGCGCAGAGGCACGGATTTAAAACGATTTGCGGAAAAATCTTCTCGCAGTTCTCTGATCATTTCTATTTCCTTTTTTTTCCATCGTCTTTTTCTACAGACATAAGATAAATTGGACGAAGAGCCAATAGATGAGCGTGAACGTCGATTGCGGCGAGAGAGAGAGAAAGAGAGAAAGAGAGAGAGAAAAGAGAGAGAGAAAAGAGAAAGAGAGAGAGGGAGAGAGAGAGAAAGAGAGAGAGAGAGAGAGAGAGAGAGAGAGAGAGAGAGAGAGAGAGAGAGAGAGAGAGAGAGAGAGAGAGGAGAGGAGAGAGAGAGAGAGAGAGAGAGAGAGAGAGAAGAGAGGAGAAGAGAGAGAGAGAGAGAGAGAGAGGAGAAGAAAGAAGAGAGAGAGAGAAGAGAGAGAGAGAGAGAGAGAGAGAGAGAGAGAGAGAGAGAGAGAGAGAGAGAGAGAGAGAGAGACAACCACACCTGCGCTCTTTAAATAAACAAACATCGACTGGATGGATAGATTAGTGTAAGTAAGTAAGAACGTATATATTTTTGCAATAGGCGGACGATATAAAGGTAAACACTCCGTTATGAGCTCAGAGTCTAGAATTAATTTGCAACTGATAGTGAGCTAAGCAGATTGAGGCTCGTTTTCACTCAATTTCCCTTAGAATGAATTTCAGTTGTGAATCACTTAGGACGAATAGATCTCAGGTATGTTAGGGCCATAACTCATGGCACATTCAAAGTTAACATAAATCATAAATGAAGCTCTTGCAAACTTTTGCAAAAAACAAATAAATAGTCCAATTTGATGTAAAGACCAGCGAAAATAACAAAAATCACACTGAGAAAGTCTAAAATTCAGTAATAAACTCACTTAACTATTTCAAAGGCAAGTTCTTAATGGCAATGGGTCTGTTGCAAACTTCTGCTACTACGATTAAGAGTGTTTCATCGTATGTAAAATCGCCCGAAAAGTCCATTGGTGGCATCTGAAAGTCATAAAATTCAATAATAAACTCACAAGAGGCGTTTAATGAAATCCAAGATGTCGGAGAAATATCGAGCAATTTGTATGCATGCACCACGAACATCCAAGGATAGCCAACTTTGACAACCTCACTGGAGGTAACGGTTATGTGTTTGTTTACGTTGTGATTGGTTGTGATCGATATTGTGCGGTTGGCTATCCTTTGATGTTCGTGGTGCATGCATACAAATTGCTCGATATTTCTCCGCCATCTTGCATTTCATTAAACGCCTCTTGTGAGTTTATTATTGCATTTTATGACTTTCTGATGCCACCAATGAACTTTTCAGGCGATTTTACATTAGATTATACACTCTTAACCGTTGTAGCAAAAGTTTGAAACAGACCCATTCAACGCAGGTACTATGGGAGATCCCTGTCTATTATGTCACTTACTCTACGAAAACACAGAGATTTTTCTCAATTTAGATGGGGATCTCCCATGATACCTGCGTTATGAATCGCCATTAAGCCCGATTCTGAGCGTAAATTTCGTGATTTTTAAGTGAACTTATCGTTATTTTCACACGTTCTTATGCAAGAATCGACTCTTCAATTCCCTATAGCAAAAGTTTGCAAGGGAGCCCCATTGATGACGAATTTATATTTTCTTATTTTTGGCTACTTTTTGAAGATTTTGAATCATTGTGCGGTGACGCGGCGCGGATAGTGGAGTTGTGTCACGATCTCACCACACAGGAAAGCGTCACACACAAAGTACAGCAGCCAGACATCCCCGGGCCACCAGAGCACCACAGCACAGCCACTCAGTACAGCCCTACCTCAGGATCCCAGGTAAGTACAGACAGGTATCAAGACGAGATATCACAGACCGAATCATCACTCTCATTAATTGATACCTACACCTCACTCTGACCTATCGGCTCTCACTCCCCCCCCCCCTCATCTAGTCCAGTCTATCACACCTTTTGACCCACTAGCCCAGACAACAGAGCTACCGCGCGTTCCGTACATTTGATGGTATTTTTTCAATTCACCAATGATTCCACCGCGGTTGACCAAAAGATCGCACAGTTATGTTCAATATGTAACACGGAACACTGCAACGATCACAATGCACGAAAATAAAGGATCCAATAATTAATGATCCAGTGAATCAAAAAATGTCTTCGAATACACACAAAGTGGCATCTCTGCTATATACAAAGTCAACGCGAGTGTGATTTCGCTTCCTTTAAAAAAAAAAAAAAATGGGGGGGGGGGGGGAGGCGAATGGTTTTAAAACACGCCCAACGATTTTAAGATATTCTTGGCTGGGTATGCTCATACTTATATGAGCTTTCGATTTACGAGCGGAAGTTTTGAAATTGCTCGGTGACTGCTGATGCGATGGACTCAAGAAATTGCGCAGATCCCTGGGTCCTGGGTGGCCAATCCTTGAAATTCACGACTCTTGCGGATAGGCTGGATAAGGATAGACAACTGTGATTGGTGGAGACAAGTCACGTGGTTGCCAAATCTAATTAAAATGTTGATTTTTTGTTTTTTATTATTTTTTTTTTCAATATATATATTTATTTGAGATTAGTACAACAACTTATTTGCTTAAAGCTCAGTAAAGGTTAGGTACACATCATTTTGCTTGAAAATATACATAGCTATTGAAAAGAAGAATGCGAACAGTAGGTATATAAGTAGAAATACAACAGGTATTTGTCATAAAGGCGAGTACAAAGATTTGTCTATGACTTTTTTTTCCGAACTTGCGGGCTCACTTTTACTTTAGTGGTTTAAAGAATTCATTCAGATTACAGAAGAATGGATTTACTTTAAAGTCTACTGGTTCATCGGACGGCCTATAGAGCATCTAACAGCCAATCTAATCAGCTCTATATACTTTCATTATAGATTTGGCAACTACGAGCCTCATCTCGACCAATCACCGTTTTCCATTCTTATCCAGAGAATCCAAAAGTCGGGAATTTCAAAAATCGGCAGGCTGGATTAGATTAAAATCATCACGAAGGCCTATAGAAGAGCAAACAAGTGTATTGTGATTTTAACTATTTTCGAAATTGACAGACGGTTTTAGTGGATAAAAATATCAACAGAAAGTTTCCAAATCTTTGTCCCCCCCCCATCAAGTATTTTTTCTTGAGAGAACAGAAAAGTCACACAGGGAAAATATATAGTATCATGGATCAAGCGTGGATGATTCTTAAAAAAATGTCCTTGCTTTTTTCTTGCTTCAAACTAGGATTGTTGGTCATGAAACCACACAGGAAACAAAATTGCCAGATTTCATGATTAATTTCTCCCCATTTTACATTATCGAGTGGAATGAGAAAAAGAGCTTGTCCCCGCCATAAGGAAATAACTATGACTATAGGATCCAGAAGCAGTGTTACCAGATTTCTCTATAAATTATATTAACTTTTACATTAAGTCAAACGGCAAAAATCGGGTAAAGGGGCAGTTGTAAGGGTATCTGAAATGTTGTGTTTTTTTATAAAGAAAATGAAAGTCCTTGATGAGCTGAGAACGAGGATGCCCTTGGCTTCTAATTTTAAGTCCCATTGTTCCGGAATTGAGGTTTCCGCTCTGAATACATTGTTTTAAATGGGAATTCCGCGTAGTGACGTCACTGAGCAAACAATTTTTTACAACTTCACACGTAGATATATATGTATCTCCTAAACCGGGACACTTAAGAAATAACAAAGACACCATTCATTGCTCTCAGCTCATCAAGTACTCTATCATTTTCTTTATATTAAACACAAAATTTCAGACCCTTAATTGCAACTGCCCCATTGAGACTGTCTCCGGAAGAAAGCCCATAAAACAACAGCTCTGCTCTTCAGCTGAAAACTATCATTGGCTTACACTGCAAATTTCTCGGGAAGAGCTTATCCATTGTTTTATGAGCCCCTTTTCCGAAGATGGCTTCAATAGGTCTGTTGCGTACTTTTGCTACATCAATATATCTCATCGTTTCTAACGTAAAATTCGGCGGAAATAACAATGCGCACATTGAAAACTTTCAAAATCCACTCCTTAACTCAGAAAATACCTTCCATTTCAAACAACCCGCGCTACACTAGACACTATATAATCACCGACTTATAACTACATCGATGGAACCATCTCGTTTATGTAAATATGAACAGAACTTACAAACATTGGAATGTTTTGTTCAGATGCGTACATTTCTTATATTATTTTGCAATCTTTGATAAACCGAAAAGACCAGACAGCAAATGCAGCTTATATTTCAAGTATTAAAAAAGAAATTCCATCATTTTTTAGTTACGATGTTGTTTACTTATGCACGGTGGTTCCGTTTATGTAGTAGTACACCGGTGCAAATAGTGTCTAGTGTAGCGCGGGCTGTTTGAAATTGAAGTGATTTTCTGAGTTAATGAGTGAATTTTGAACGTTTTTGATGTTCGCATCGTTATTTCCGCCGAATTTTACATAAGAATCATAAGGTTCTATATTGTTGTAGCAAAAGTATGCAACAAACCCATTCTCTGAAAAATGGCAACATTGGACTAGGAGCCAGAAGTGATTAACTCGCCAACACCACGCTGTTCCGAGGTTGAATTTTGGGAGGTTCGGATTCACTTTGTTTTAAACGAATCGTGATCGGCGGATTTTCACTCTCAGTTCTCACAGAAGGATATTTATCATACTTCACCTGTTTGAATCGCATCCTAGATACTTTCACTGAAATTATTTTTTCTCTTACCGCACATGCACCATAGAGGCGATGGAGCCTATGGTTGGGGCGAACTTTATTTATATTTTATAGTAATTCCTTGCGTGTAGCGCATCTCACTGTTTACTGGTTTAGCGCAACGTAATTAACTTAATGATGAGAGGATAAAAAGATATGAATTCATTCCGCTATTCTGACCAGTGCTGCTTTTTCACGTATAGGTAATGACATTTTTTAATTCACCAAAGATTCCACCGATTGAGAAAAGATTATACACTTCAGTTCAGTGTATGACTGTATACTGCACGAAAAAACACTTATCTGTAATATTTTCTCAACCGGTGGAGTCATCGGTGCATTAAAAAATACCATTGATTACGCACGCAAAACGGCAGCCCTGAGTCTGACCCTACTTGAGAATGAAATGTTTATTACACACCTACATAATACATTTATTTTCGATATATTCACTGATCTGCAAATAAAAGCGGCGTGATTTGAAGGGGCTTCCCCCCCCCCACCCCCGCAAGTTTCGAATTTTTTGGAAACTTTGCATTTTCAGGAAATTCAGGGACACTATCCAAAGATTTTTCGGAATGATCTTGCACTCTTTTGCTACAGGCAGTGTAAGGGTCGATTTGGAAGAAAAAACTTCAGAAAATAGCAATGATGGCTCTAAAAACTTACAATACCTATCTGTACTTTTAAACTTATATAAAATGCTTTTAAACGCGCTATAGTGATGGTGGTGTTAGATACTAATAATGAGAGATTGATTTCCACCTGAATTTTGTAACATTCCTTCTACTGGGAAGGGAGATTTGCAGAGTAACTATAGTCACCAGAGTAGTGATTAACAAGCAATCAATGGTACCGTGAAACCTGGTGAAATTATTGCCCAAAGAAATATGTCTCTTATTGGCCCCTTCTTGATGGAGTGACAATATCATTAGATGCTAATCTCTCATCATCAGTGCCCAACGCCACTATTACGGTGGCATAAGTAAAAGAATTTTCTGAGTTTAGGAGTGGATTTCGTAAGTTTTCATTATTACTATCGTTATTTGTGCAGGTTTTTACATTCGAATCGACCCTTAAATTACCTGTAGCAAACGTGTGCAGCAGCCCAATTTTTAGGAAGCTCCAAAGTTTTTGAAAGGTAACTCCCCTCCTCCAGAAAACTTTAAAACTACTCGCCCTGATCATTGAACTTAAAGAGATGTAAAAATGCTTAACGCATAACTAGACGAATAACAAACATTTGTGTACGTAAAGTTTATTTCATTCATTTTGAGAGGCTACTCAATGATGGAAAGATATCTTTGACAACTTTTTTGACACACATTCGTCTTCATTCCAAAACAAGCAGCTACTCAAATACCGAACACACACATACAGATTAAAATCTAATGAAATGTTGATGTAAGCAAAATATGCGTAAACGTCAACACGCTGGATATTTAGTTTGTGTTTTAAACGAGCTTTGTTGATCTACAACTACAACAAACTATCTAGATACAAGATATTTCACGCCAAGTTGCATAACTCTCTTACAACATTCGTTCCAGCTAATTTCGTACTTCAAACTTCAAAACGGTCTACACATACGATTGAAAATGCACACTTAACGGTCGTATACTCGGCACTTAAAATTCCAAAATATTCAAGACAGGGAAAACAGTTGCTGTATGTCGAGGTCCGGGTCTGGGTCCAAAGGTTGCCAAATTTGAGGTTAAAACCAGAATATTTTATCTGGAGTTCTATGCATGGGAAACATACGCCCCATAGCCGTATCTAGAAATTTGTCTTTCTCTCCATATTTTCCATTTGACTGTATGTGTTAGAAAAGGACAGAAGTCTTGTGACAGCCTCTCAGTCCATCCTTTTCTAACAAATGCGTTCAAATGGACAAAGATAGAGAAAGTCTACTTCCTGGCTACGGGCTATGCGCGCGGTCGTACATCTGGCGATACTGTTGGGACCACCCCATTCATACGACCAAAGACATGTACGCAACTTTAAACTGTTTAGAATATTTTGTTACTTCATTGTAAAATTATTGTTTGGACTTTCGGAGGAGAAGATGACGCGACGTTCCAAATAAAACAATAGAGAGTTGGGAGCCAGCAGTAAATTTTGGATAGGAGACAATAATGTGGTTGGGAGGTCCAATCGACCTTGATTAATTTAAAAAACAAAACAAAACAAAAACTACTATTTCTTCTTTTTTGCCTTTTCTTAGCAAGTAAGACAACGATAAGTAGATACCAAGAAAAGAAAAAAAAAACGTTGGGGCAAACAGAAATTTCGTTTTTAATGTTCAGTGGGCCGATCATTTACTTCACCGTTAAATCGGTCAATAAGATTGTCTAAGAGTGATTCTATTGGTCGAAAATTGTAAAACTTGGCTGTTGCTATGGTAAAGATCGTTAAGAGTCTCGTTTCATAAAGGCTATTCATGAGTAACCTTTAAAAAACGGACACCATAACGATGGTTACCATAGCAACGGCTAAGTTTTATAATATTCGACCAATAGCATCACTCGTAGACAGTCTTAACGAGCGGTATAACGATGAGTAAATGCTCGGCCCGCAGTACTTCGAAAAAAACAGCCTTGATTTTTTGGAACAGAATTTATAACTTACGATCTTCAAAAAGAAATTGCTTCTAAACTGTGCTTCAAGTTAATGACTGGTTTGAAAACTTATTTTTTCCATATTTTCTTTCGTAATTATTTTCTGTGTTGAAAAGATTTGCAGCATCTAATATTATCCAAAAGCGCATATTCATGATGAATGATGAACAGCGCTCGGGCCGAAAATGTCTATCCAACAATGAATGCTATCCGATTCAACTACTCCTCCCAAAGACTCCCGCAGTTCGACCGATGAAAACCATGTCTTTTTCTTTTATGGATGCGCCTTCATATTTATAGATAGACTTAAACGGCACAGCCGCGTACGAATAGTTGATTATTTTCTAACCCCTAGCGCTATCCGAGTATCCGAGTCAAACACTCCTCCCCGAAAACTCCTGAAGTTCGACCGATGGAAACAATTTCGCACTTTCATGAGATCAGAGACCAAATACAACGTCAAGGCTAGACGGTGGAGTCCAAAAGACGTTGTGTGGTTGCGTGTGTTTTAAACCCTCCGTAAGCGCTCGCAGATCACCGATTAACGAGCAGAGGCGCTGCGTATTAATGCTTGAAATGTTTCGTTTACTTTTCAAAACGGCCGCGTAAGAACTCAAGGAAGTAGGTTGTTTACCTCTTTGAGGTTAGTTTCCATCGATTCCAATAAAGCCGGCGTACGCCGATAAAAAATTTCGATGGATGTCATCGGCATCATAGAACTCTCCGATGAATTGCACCGGTAAATGAGAGACGAGATTGGAGGGTATATAAAAGAACGACTAGCGGTGAAGCTATCCGGAGAATGGGGCTCTTGCAAACTTTTGCTTTAGGGGATTGAAGAGTCGATTCTTGCATAAAAACCTATAAAAATGACGACGAGCACACTAAAAAATCACGAAATTCACTCTCAGAATCGGGATTAAAGGCGAAGAGACGCAGGTATCATGGGAGATTCCCATCTAAATGGAGACAAATCTCTGTATTTCTGTAAATAGATATAGTGACATATTAATAGACAGGAATCTCTCATGACACCTGCTTTAACCGCCATTACGAACTAGCTGTCATAGCAGTTTTGCGAGTTTATTACTGAATTTTAGACTTTCTTAGTGTAATTTTCGTGATTTTTTCTGGTTTTTGCAACAGATTGGACTATTCATTTGCTCACAGTAAAAGTTTGCTAGAGCCCCATTCTGAAACTACCTCTATAACTTGGGGGAAGCTCCCCGATGCTGCACATCAACCCAGAACGCAAATCCAGTGGCAGAGCGGAGATTTGGCAACGTTGCAATTCGTCCATTTAAACCCATATAAAAGGTCGAATGCAAAGGTGTTCACCGAACACCCAATAGTTCGGACTTTATCTTGGGTTTAAATGGACGAACTGCAACGTTGCCAAATTGCACGCTACGCCACTGAGCGCAACGCTCCTTGCAGCGCGGCGTAATGCATCTACGTGTCTATTAATCCACCTTCATTTTTCTTGGGCGACCGTTTCTCAGAACTAATCGCCGCGCAACAAAAATGGAAATATCTTTAATATTGTATGCCACGGGGCGCTTCAGCTCACACGTTGAAATTAGATCAGACACGTGCACATGCATCAACACAAACACACACTCTCACATTCAAACACATACTCACACATTCAAACAAATACTCACACTTTCAAACATATCCTCACACACCGCAGCTTCTTAGTTAATTAATTAATTACAAGAGAGAATGCATTCATGGAAACCAGCATGTCTTGCATAAGGCACCTACCACCGACCGGTGCGGTGAAAACAGACAACGGGGCTCATCAATGATGGATGATGAGAGAGGGAAAAAAAGTATAAAAAGAGTGTTGACTTACATAGTAAGTTTGGATTATGACTAACGGTTTCTTATCCGAGTTGTTCTTCATATTGTTGTTGAGATCATTGAAGTACATTGCTCGTCGAACCCGAATGCGACCGCCCGCTGCCGACTTTGCTTACAGCAAAACAATACGACGACGGAGAGGATTAGAAACTTTGTGGAAACGTTGCTGAAAATGTTGACACAAGCGTCGATGATGGAAACGAAATTAGTTTAGACATATACGATGAGGTGACACGGAGAAATTTTCGACGAAACTTTATTTACCGGGAGGACTGAGAAAACGAAATTTAGAAAAACGAAAACAAAACAAACAATAACAAAAAAATGAAACGATTTGTCGAACTGTTAATTGGTGCGCGACTTAAAATTAATTAGAATAATGAAGACTCCGGTAAACACTGCGTACGTTGATTCAGAATAAATTTTGAGTATTGAATAAGAAACCGAAGAATATTGTTAGAGAGATGTTGGTACACACTGATGTTTGATGAAAGAAGAGTATGCCAAAATATCGACTAATAATACATATGTTAAAAACACCGAGTTACTTTGTTGAAAGACTTTATTTCGAGGTTATAAACACATTATTTTCACACGGCTAATAAATTGCGAGTATTTCCTTAAAGAAAGCGATTAATTTTGTTAGACTTTTGGTCAGTACTTCGCACTGATGTTTGATGGGAAAAAAATATTCTAAAACATAAACAAATATTATGTTAACACTGAGTTACACTATTGAAAGACTTTGTTATGAGACTATGTGTTGTACACACATTAATTTAATACACTTTTTTAAGCAAATAAAAACTATACACGGTGAAAGGAGAGAGAAATTAACAATTAAAGAAAAGGTCACTGCCATTCAATTTTAAAACGATTTAAAGACCACAATCGTGAAAGTCACTGTTAAATAACTTTAGCTACTACCGACAACGTAGGAGTATTTTAACAACGATAAAAAAAAAAACAACGGATTAAGGCCGAGAAAATGCAAGATACACTAACAATAAGTAGGTATCAAATATGTGAGGCGTGCGTAACAAAAGTCGAACAATTGCGGGTGAATGTATATTTATTTATTAAGTACACTCCCGTGAATAAGTTCATACAAGTACTTTTTGTTCATTTATTTTTTTATTATTACTATTTTTAATTTAACTTTTTATCACGAAATGAATCAAGAACACGCTTCAAACGAACTTTTTGCTTCAACGGTTGCTTTGTGACATCAAAAAAGCTACGATCAAAAAACAACAGTATAGAGAAGAATAAAACACCATGAAGAGAATCAGCCGTGAAAATTCTGATTGAACGATCGAGAGGAGGAATTTATCAAAAAGCTTTCTGTTATTCTGATTAGTTTGTCACCTGTCCGTAACAGAATGATCGTCACAGCGGTGTTTACGACGATTTATCGACTGATTGAGAAAGTAAATCGTGGGAATTTTTTCGATGGTCGGAGCGATGCTTTCAATTCAAGAGCATAAAACATTCGATAAAATTCGTGATGATAAAAAAAAACAAAAAAAAAAAAACTAGTATATGGAGAGAAGCTGCGAGTTGCGAGTTTAGCGACGGAAAAGCTGCGTTTAGGAAGCAATCACACGCGCACGCGACCTAACGAGACTTGGCTCGTGGCAGGCAGGTTCGCGAGTTGACAGACGGAACTGAACTGACGAATTAAAACTAACGACTGCTGGGAGCAACTCGTGCTATAGCCGAGCGGACGTCACGTCGCACAGTGAAGCGAATCAATGAGAGCAGCCGGCCACGACATCGCAACTTTAAAATGAGTATAATCTTTGTTAATACGCAACGTAGAAGTTTGAAAGTGCTTTTCATTGGTTTTATCGTAAAATTTCCCACAAGAATCACCAGTTATAGTTTGTTTTTTGAAGATAAAAACATTCAAATTTGGATTTTTAGTCATAAATTCTATGTCCAACTCTGCTCTTTGACTCGTTCTACTGTGCGTCGCCGACGGTTCGAGCATCGCGCACAGACGGAAGACTTTTCAGGATTTTGGATAAAGGAAAATTTTGATTCTGTGTCAATCAACTTTTGGCACACATTGGTATTAGTGAGTAACGTTCATCATTCGTTTAGAAACAATGACCTACACGTGAATCTAGAACTGTACATTTTACAACCCTGCAAATTGAGGCTGACTCAAAAGCTGGGGTATCTGCTTCCCTGCCTGAATCATCAAACTGTTTGATCGTTTAAGCACGGACACCTTCGTGGTTATTGTAATGAAATGATGTGCGAAAAATTCTATCAGAGAAGCAGCTTCGTGTTTATTTATGACATTTTTTAACTCACTGATGCACTGGTCTGAGACGGTCAAAAAGTTGTCAAAAATTAAAAAGTAAAATCATCAATTTATCATTTATAAACTTTCGGACTCAATTTTAATCACATAGAGAACACTTTCAACAAATAATTAAGAGCCTCTAGAAATGTCACGAGAGAGTTTTAAATTAAGCTTAAAGGGCAAAAACGATCTGATTTTTATGCTTTTTTTCACTGATTTTTGCCATATTGTTTTTCGGTATCAGACCCTAATGCAATGATTCCACCAATTGACCAAAATATTACTCAGTAGTCAGTACAGTTTGGTGTATGACTGTAATGCACGAAAACCCACTGATCTGACATCTTTTCTTCGATCAGTAGAGTCACCGTCGCTAGGTTTTTAAAAAAAATTGCGGATACTTTGATAATTTAAAACTGTGATTCCACCGACTGAGAAAATATTACAGATGGAAGTATTTTCTTACTGTCATAAACTGAACAGTCATGTGTAATATTTTGGTCAATCGGTCGGTGGAATTATCGGTGAATTAAAAAAAAAAAATGACTTTAAAAAATACATACAAAAAGCGGTATTTTGCCGTGAGCCATCAAAAATGTGAATTACAGTCAGACATCCCTAGTAGAAATAAACCTCAAGGCCCTCAAGAGAAAAGCCCTCATTGAGGGTAATTGGAACAGAGGGCTTTGAGGGTGCCCTCAACGAATCTTGAGGGTGCCCTCAACGACTCTTGAGGGCGCCCTCAAAAAATCTTGATGGTTTTTCTCGGATAGGTTTCGGGGATGAGATTGGGCGTTAATGCGGGGAGGAGGTGGTGGGGAGGGGATAATATTGGGGATTTATGTAGTCGACAAAAAGTAGATTCGTATGTACTTATTCAAACTTCATTGGTCACATATTTTTCATACATTATGTACCGACTTGACCGGGATTCGAACCCGTAACCTTCCGATCCCTAGTCCTACACCCTAACCGATACACTGTTCCGACAGTTGATGATGGGAGACGAAATTCGGGTATATAAGGTTGCGCGGACGTCTGAAAAGAAAATACGCTTTGTTTTTGTCCGATTGGCGTGAAACTTGGTGTCCTCGTGTATTTTTGGTCGAGGAATCCGAATCTGCTATCAGATTTCTAAAATTAAATAAACAAAATACGAAAACTTTAATTTTTCTTTGTATCATGGTTCTAGCACCATCGGTCATGGTGCCAGTGCATCATAGCACCATGAGCACCATGGAAAACATAGTGCCAGCTTCATCGGTCATGAAGTCGATCACAACATCGGTCATGGTGCTGTGTTGCTAAAATGTTTACCAGGGAAACTGGATAAACGAAACAGTGTTTGATGGTGGAGTCACACTGATTTTAATTTTGAATTGGAACCCTGGAAAATATGTAATGCATTCTTGAGCTTATTTAGCGCCTGGAGGTTATGTAACGGTCTCCTTTACACTTCTCCAGCCCCTGGAAGTTATGTAATGGATTTTTGAGCTTTTGTGGCACTTGGATGTTAGGTAATTGATTTTATCACATTTCCCCAGCCCCTGGAAGTTATGTAATGGATTATTGAGCATTTGTGGCGCCTGGAAGTTAGGTAATTGATTCTATTACACTTCTCTCGCCCCTGGAAGTAATGTAATGGATTCTTGGGCTCATTTAGCGCCTGGAGGTTATGTAATGGTCTCCTTCACACTTATCCAGCCCCTGGAAGTTATGTAATGGTATCTTGAGCTTTTGTGGCGCCTGGATGTTATGTAATTGATTCTATTACACTTCTCCAGCCCCTGGAAGTTATGTAATAAATTCTTGAGCTTTTGTGGCGCCGGGAGGTTAGGTAATTGATTTTATTACACTGTTCCAGCCCCTGGAAGTTATGTAATAGATTCTTGAACTTTAGTGGCGCCTGGAGGTTATGTAATTGATTCTGTTACACTTCACAGGAGGCAAAAAAAGTAAAATTCAAAAATCATTCACTTGTTTCATGGAAAAAATACCACACTCACCCTGGATTGGGATCCAAGAATCGTAAGATCGCACATTTTATACTTCCTTGTCATCATATCACTTGATAATGATGTCCACAAGTTTCTGAGGACATTATATCAGCTGTCATCCTCAACAATTGTTGATGGTCCTCAAGCTTGGGAGAACGTTCAAACGTTGCATCATCATTTTGAGGGCGTCATCAAACAGTTTTAATTGGTATTCAAGACCTTGAGGGCGTAAACGTGATTTTTGAGGTCACCCTCAAAAGATTTTGATGGCGCCCTCAACAATGTTTGAGGGCCCTCAAGAATCTTGGTGATGTCTTCATTGCCCTCAAAAGATTTTGAGGGCACCCTCAACAATATTTAGGGCCCTCAAGAATCTTGAGGGTGTCCTCATGATTTTTGAGGGCACCCTCAAAGGATTTTGATGGCGCCCTCAAGAATGTTTGAGGGCCCTCAAGAATCTTGAGGGTAACCTCATGATTTGTGAGGGTACCCTCAAAAATCGTTGAGGGTTCTTGAGAATCCTTGAGGTTTATTTCTACTAGGGATTGGCGTGGCGTGCAGTTCACCAACAATTAATTTTGTTCATTTTGAACGCATAGAAAAGGTCGACATTTTGGAGATGCACAAATCACACGCCCTAATCGAAATTTGTTATGGATTTAAATGGACAAATTCAGCTTTGCCAAATTATACATGACATGACGCCATGCCACTGACAATGAGGTCGGACTCGTTAAGTAGCGAATTTTCGCGATCGAATATCATAAACTATACCAACCTAACTACATATTCGAGGAAACTCAATTGTGTTTTTAGATGTGTTTTCGGGGCAACGATGGCATCAATTCGATTTCGAATTCACCTCCGGACTTGAATTCAAAATCGAATTGATGCCATCGATGACTGAAAACACCGAAAAAGTTCGAAAAACACGATCCAGTTTCGTGTCGTCCACTGTTGTCGTGCGTAGGTTGGCAATGGTTTTGTCGAATATATATCCGTCGCGAAAATTCGCTGAAGGACTTTAAAATTAAAACTTTGTCCAACTTTTGCTGTTTGGGCTGTTTGGGCTGTTTCTGATGATGATGGGTGCGGCGAATGCGATGTGCGGTGAACGCTCGGATACTCATCTCACCGCGAACGACAGTCAACACCACACCTGAGCAAGAGTGCATGTGCTCTGGGGAAAAAAAGAGGGAAACCAATTTTCACAGCCGCGGCACGGGCACATTGCGGAATGGCATGACATGACACCCGCTCTCAGGACCGCACCGCGCACCGGCCCGGGTGGAGACCGGAGGGCCGGAGGCTGGCTGTGGGCGCAGACGAGACGGACGCGGACGGATGCAACGATCCGTTTACGGATAATGAAACAATTTTAAGAACTGATAACGCAAACTCACAATAAACACGAGCTAGATGTGTTGCTGTTCCGATTATTCACCAATCGCCACATACCGTTGATTGGTGCGATTCGGTAGCCGCGACTCCAAAATATGAGCTATATCGTGCATTTTACCGATTTGTCAGTTGAGGCCTCTCCAGTCGATCGAATTGGACCATCCACGGAAAAAAAATAACTGGTACAATTCACCATCTGCATTGTTGATTTTGAAGTCAGCTATCAAGTATGGTAAATTACGTTGAGTATGGCAAATTCCACCCAGTACGTTGCCAGATTTGACGTTAAAATCTGTACATTTCTCATTTATTTTTATGGGAAATAAAAAGCCTAAAAACCGTACAGCACAGAAAAAAAAAATCAGCTAAATTTAACTAATTTCAACTTAAAAGTATGGACACCACTTAAAACTGTTAGTTTGACTATTTGAATTAGTAAAATTAAGTCCGTGCCGTCTTAATTAACACGGCACGGTGTTAATTTTACTAATTCAAATATTCAAACTAACAGTTTTAAGTGGTGTCCATACTTTTAAGTTGAAATTAGTTAAATTTAGCTGATTTTTTTTTCAGTGAGCTTGCAACACTGATTCCACTCCACACTTATAACACGGCTCTTTGCAACATAATAAATAAACCCCATCTTCAGACGCGCGCACTATGTAGTTCTACAGTTTAAGAGAAGCTAAACATCTAAGCATTCATCTATCGAACTTTTCAAATCCAAAAAAATAAAGTTTTCGATACATTGTGTGCCTTTCAGACTGCCGTCGAAAAGAGCACTTACTCGGGTGATAATGAATAAGTATAGAGAAAAGTAAATTTTTGCGCAAGCAGACGCGGGGCGCGTCTTGTTGGCAGAGCGGGAAATTCCATGATTGAAAATTAGCAATAATTTTGCTGATGAGAAATTACTAAATAAACAATAATGCTGCGAAACTCCGGCTGGAGCGCTAGCTCCCCTCTTTTGAGTAAACTGATCGAGAGATTAGAATACTAGATGGAATAGAATAGGTGTAGAATTCATCAAGCCATCGCACCATTAAGATATAGGTGTTTTTACACCTAGATTATGGACTGCAAAATCCTCATTGTAGCATAGATATATACAACACAAATTCTATAATATATATGTGTCAATCGTACTATTCGTATTGTGTAAATTTCCTGAACAATGGGTCTGTTGCATACTTTTACTATACAACAATATAGAACCTTGATTCTTATGTAAAATTCAGCGAAAATAACGATGTGCTCATTAAAAACGTTCAAATCCACTCATTAACTCAGGAAATCACTTCAATTTCAAACAGCCCGCGCTACACTAGACACTATTTGCACCGGTATACTACTACATAGACGGAACCACCGTGCATAAGTGAACAACATCGTAACTACAAAATGGTGGAATTCCCTTCTAAATACATGAGCTATTGGCTGCATTTGCTGTCTCGTCTTTTCGGTTTATCAAAGATTACAAAATAATATAAGAAATGTACTATCAGTCAATTAAAGATTGGGACTAAAATATGCGACTCAAAATGAGCGCGCCCGCTTATCTGACTCGATTTGCTCAGAATCTAGAGCGGTGTTGCCATTCTCAAATAAATGTGCGAAAAAGCCGTATAAATTGAGGTGGGCTATAACTGAACAGTTACAGGGGGAGATAACAACACACCGCAAACCTTCTCGCACGAGGAGCCAATTCTCCGCCGCTCGCCGCCGCGCCGCCCGCAGCCGCGTCCATTCAATAATAAGTATATCTCACAATCACAATATCAGTTCATCGAGATTCGATGGTCGGGTCTCCCTCCGCTACATTCTTCCCCCTTCCTATTGGCCCTGTCTCACTTTATCACTCATGCCACTTTTCGTTCGACACTTGACATTTTAAACGTTTTCCACCGGACCATGTTTCTTTCACCATTTGCCTAAGAATGAATGAATAGCTTCCCGAATAGGAGCATATTGTAAAAATCTTGGATTTAGGCGTCCGTCTGCAGAAGAAATTTCTCGCTGGCGGGAGGGGGGGGGGAATTTAAATGCACTTTCCAGCTGATTTTCTCTAGAGTCCCTCATACCAGAGCTGCCGCTTTGCGCATAATTAATTGTATTTTTCAATTCACCGATGATTCCACCCGTTGAAAAAAGATCTCACAGTTCAGTTTAGTGTATGAGATGGTAATGCACGAATATATTCGCAATCGCATTTGTAATCTTTCCTCGACCGGTGGGGTCGTCTATGACTTTAAAAAACTTGCGGATATTTTAATTAATTTACGGCGTTTCCACCGATTGAAAAAATATTACAGATCCAAGTATGTTTATGCAGTGCAGTCATACACTGCACTGAACTGCGTAATCTTTTTTCAACCGGTGGAATCATCGGTGAATTGAAAAATGTCATTAATTATACGCAAAACGGTAGCTCTGCCTCATATTCAGGGACTCTAATTTTCTCCTAATTCGATTTACTCTCAATTTTTTATACGCCAAGGAGGGGTGGAGAAGGGGGGGGCTTCACGGGCTCTCTTTGGACTTCCATGATCTTGAATAATGCTGATTCTCATTTCTACAGAAGGTGATGAAAGAGGGGTGGTATATCGATTGCAATTAATTATTGTAAAGTAACAATTTTCGTCATTGGCGGATCTAGCCCTCGCGAACGGGGGGGGGGGGCTGGTAAACTGAACACCAAAGAGCACCTAAAATTGTTCCAATTATCACCTAAATTAGGTGATATCACCAACAAATCTTGTTGATATCACCAACGATTCTCGGTGATATCACCTAATTTAGGTAATAATTGCGGAACAATGTTAGGTGCTCTTTGGTGCTCAGCTTTCCCGAGAAGGGGGGGGGGGGGGTAATCTGGGGAATTTCGCCCCCGGTGATCCCCATTTTCCTTTCTATCTCCTTTTCCCTTTCCCTCCCTTCTCCCTTTTGTCCCCTTTTTTGGCTGAACGGAGGGGAGGGGGTCACCCCCCTTTCCCCCGGTATTCGCCAATGATTGTCGTCGTAAGCGCCGAAACCATTTCCTCTTTTAAATGATTTAACTCATTTGAGACTAATAATAAAGCTTATACTTTCAGAGGCAGCTTGTGAGAGTCTTGCCTCGGGCGGCATTATGTTATGATCTATAATCTTTGACAAACTGGGTTTATCGATTTCTTTCATCGATCAGTTTTCAAAAGTAATCGCGAGGTGGATTTCAGCCTTAATCAGGTGTTCCGATTTCATTGAACTTATAATGTAATTCAATATACAATCAATGTAATTCATCAAAACACGATTAGTTCCATTGAATTCAGCACCCCTAAACCCCCCCCCCCCAACCCACATCTAAGAGGTTTGAAAATCAACTCAAATGTGAGGAAGCGATTACCACTTACCTTGCCCACCTCTGCTTGAACCCCCCCCCCCCCCTAAAGTTGATTAATGGGTTCTGGTGAATATTTATGCAAGTAGGAGAAAGAAATGCTTTGTTAGAGGGGCGAATACGATTTAGTAAGGTAGAAAACGATACTTTCCTGTCAACAATTGGCAGTTAAAATCAAAGGAGAAAACTAAACTGCGTCATGAATTTGAGACGGGGAAAAATTATGTCCTGATAAAACTGCAACCTTAAGAAGAAAACAAATATTCTCCATGAAAAATTTGAGTCAAAGTATTACCACAGAATAATACAATCAGAACGGAAACTCCCATAAGAGACAATGGAAGCAAGTTTGGAATTTAACGGCACCAATAGGCAAGGCTGTGGTCCTAAATCCCAATATGGCGAACGAGTGTGATTTGTATTGAAACTTGTTTACTTATTTCTGTAAATTCTGCTGAGAAATCTTAAGTTTCCAGCCTCACTTTTATTTTAATGGCATTTCAGAATGAAAATTTCGCGGATCATGTCCTATATTTTTTTTTTTCGCGCGCGAATCCAAATGTAAACATCCTATACCCCAACATGGCGGACGCGAAATGAATTTGCTTCAAAATCCGCTAGAGTTTCCGTTCTGATTGTATTATTCTGTGGTATTACGAAAGGCAATGCTAATTTCTACTCCATATAGTCCACGTGCCTGTTAATTACGTTTGTTTTTATCATTTATGACCCAAAATGTCCTTCGGTAACATGTCTTAGAGGAGTTTTTGATATTGAATGTAAGCGCTTGACTTACTTAAAAACTCAAATGAGCTTTGAAACCCATGGATCAGAGCAAAAGAAAAACAAATGGATTAACTTTCTTTTCCGCTGAAATCAGTTCCCTTCCATGCTTCAAAACGTGACAACTTATTGCTGTCCCTTTGCAGAAATTTTATCTCATTGTTAATTTGCCTTCCGTCCAGATGATCAACTGCACTTGAAGTATGAAAAGAAGATATCAATAGCTAAACCCTTGATGGGTAAAAAGTTATATTTGGTAGTACTGATGAGGCTAATTTTTTAATCGGAACAAACCGGAATTTTTTAATCGAAACAACGGAACACTCCCGTCTTTTTGTTGCGGTTAGCCAATGCGGTTCGAGTATTCCATCAAAACGGAACGGAACACTAACCATGCCAACGAGCACCGAGTCGATCCACCGATCCAGCGCAGTTTTTTGCGTTCTACCGATATAACTTTAAACCCGTAAGTTTCGCTGTATAATCCTGGGTTTCTTGACCTGGTGTTTTTTAACGAGTCCCAAAACGATGATCAAAGTCCAGTATTTTGTCGCTGTGATAGTATTTTTTTCCGTGTGATGTCGGGGGGGGGGGGGCAAGGTTATAGATTGAAGAGGTATGCTCATCTGACTTCGCGCCACGAAGTCAGTAGCGCGCAGTTCAAAATCCAGATCCAAGATGGCCGACAAAAGCAGAAAACATTGTATACTCTTCCCAGAAAACATTGGGCTCCCTCTCCAGAAAAGCAGAAAATAGCCCGATGTTTTCTGGAAAGAGTATACAATGTTTTCTGCTTTTGTCGGCCATCTTGGATCTGGATTTTGAACTGCGCGCTACTGACTTCGTGGCGCGAAATCAGATGAGCATACCTCTTTAATCTATAACCTGGGGGGGGGGGGGGTGGTACTAGAAGGGAATCAACGAGAGGGCAGCGGAGTGGCGGCGAGCGTGGCTCCCCCGGAAACCCTTATAAGTCGCCCTTACTTGATAGAAAATTGCCAAAATATTCTTTCAAAGACACTACAAATTTCAAAATCTAGAGGGGTGCTCTCCTCCCTCCCTCAGGAAATCTTCTGGATCCGCCACAATTGCTGCGCTCCAAATTAAATTCTGAATGATACTTTGCGCATGAACGTCTCTGATAATTAAAAAAGTTTCCCGGGCAACAGATCATAATGTTTCAACAGTCATCAGCCTAATGAAAGATCCACATAATTTTTCCAACGAGCTATACCTTTTACAGCTCGTTGAATTTTTCTGAATGGCGAGGGGGGCACGTTTTAGACATGGAAATTTTTAGCGTCCAAAAAGCATTTCAAGATCATTATATGATGAAAAAGGGCAATTTTCAACGCTTTTTGAGAATGGGGAAGGGGAGAAGCACATGCCCTCATGCCTCCTGGATCCACCCAATATCAGCATCGACGTAAGCGCAACCCAAAAAAGTCTTTCTATAGTCTTTATGGAGGACTTGTCCCAAAAATTGTCGGCACTGACTCAATGATATTTGTGTTGTGGAGGAGGGGGCCATCATCGCTGAAAACCAATTTTTACTACTAACGAGTAACGAGTCACTGAAAGTCTATCGAATGGAAAGAAGAAATAATGAGTTGAACTGACAGTGAGAGTTGAAGTAGTGTGGAAGGATTAGGGGAGGGGGGGAGGGGTTGACGACAGTCGGACAGTGTCGTTCGGACAAGATGACCAGCTTTTAGGTGAAACTGCACTGGCCGGAAAAGAGACGCAGATCGGAGACGGGTAGCCGCTCTCAACGAGGCACGCTTATCTGCTCGCTCATATTCGTTATGAGTGAAGGCCCTGCGGTTTATATTCCACTCCCCTCGCTACCCCACCCCTATCGCTCACCGTTGGCACAAGCTGGCAACACTGCTGCGAATTTCCGAGAGTTTCTCCCCTTATCGCTAATTCCTCCAGCGCCGAGTGTCCGAGCCCAAATAGTTTAGTCCCAATCTTTAATTGACTGATAGTACGCATCTAATCTAAACATTCAAATATTTGTAAGTTCTGTTCATGTTTACATAAACGAGATGGTTCCATCTGCGTAGTTATAAGTCGGTGATATAGTGTCTAGTGTAGCGCGGGTTGTTTGAAATGGAAGGTATTTTCTGAGTTAATGAGTGGATTTTGAAAGTTTTTAATGTGCGCATCGTTATTTTCGCCGAATTTTACGTTAGAAACAATGAATTATATTGGTGTAGCAAAAGTACGCAACCGACCCATTATAGAACTCTACACAAGCTAAAGAGTGGAGCTCGTTGGGTTCACGATAGGATTTTGCAATAAAATTTAAAAGCTGCACAGTGCACAGTCATAAAAACCTCCAATCAGGGCCGGATTAACCATTAGGCTGACAAGGTCATCAATTCAAATTTCTACACTTTCATATGATGGAGCCAAAAACAAAAATAAAAATTCACTCTCCCACTTTTTTCAGTGCCTTTATTATGTTAAAGAGCAAAGACCATTCCTCTTTCTTTAACAGTAGGTAGAGTATCGACCAATCAGAAGCCGGAATTCGGAACTTGGGATCGAGACCAAAGGATTGTTCCTACCAAACATTTGTTGGCCCCAAAGAGGTCAGTGCACCTATTCTTGAACCAACTTTTTCGTTAGTTTCTCAAGCTGCGATGGTTGCATAAGCTCTCTAATTGTATAAGTAGTAAATATATCCCTTTTCAATCCTTTGAGGCTTTGACGAAGCAGCTCATGGTATCTTGTTTCGCCTCAAATTTTGCATAACTGCAAGGCGGAAGGTGATTTGAGTGTACATACATACAAGTGTGTCTTTCTAAATACGAATAGAGAAACATAGTTATACAGAATGTATGGATCTTGCCGCCGGCTTATTGTCAGCGTGGAATTCGCTCGCCCCGAGGAGTTCATCGCTCTCAAATTACTCACAGTCTCATTAGCACGAATTTATCTTAAAGAGCCGGCCCCAGGAGCGGGCGGCAACCCGCGTAGCAAATGAAATGAGCTATATACACGACGAAGTCTGAAACCTTATCGGAGTCCAAATGGCGGTGTACGGGGAGGGGGGGGGGCTCTATTGATTTGCGGATCGGTGGACGACAAGTCTTATTAGTGAAGTCTAAAGAGGAGAGTCCTGAGAAGACGGGGAGGGGGGGGGGGCTCGCGTCTTATCGAACTTCTTGCAGTTTAGTTTCGCTTCGTATGATCCACCCGTTCTTTAAAAAAAAAAAAAAAATCGCGGAACGATCGGAGATGACGCGACGCGCGGAGGGGAACCGGCGTGGCACTGAGTGGCGCGGGCGGGCGTTGAGTTTAAGAGCTGCGCCTCTAATGCAAATATTATCAGCTGATAATCTTTTTATTGCCGCGCTGCAAAAAGAAAAAAAAAAAGAAAAAAAAAAAAAGGAAAAAAAAAACTGTCGCCCATTTTTATTGCCTCCCACAACACTACAGCGGCCGTCGCAACAACTGGCGTGTCGACTGTTTCAGTCTATAAAGAAAGTCTACTTTACGGTCGTGGTGATGAAATATGTATTTGTTCTATGTAAGTATATGTATTTATGTATTTACACCATCAATGCTGCCGTTTTGTGGATTTCTATAATGGCATCCGATCGACTATTCATCTGGGATTCAACTCTGGTTGCACCGATAAAAAGGCGATAGTCATATATAATACCAAATTTTATATCTAGTCATATTACCAGAAGCACAACAATATGTGAACGACAGGAAGTCTAGTTCTTTGACCAGAAAATGCTGGTATTAATACTAGAATATGGTCAAAGAACTAGAATTTCTTTAACCTCTTATGGGCCAAGCCCGAGTTTACTCGTATTTCTCCTCTAGTCTATTTCACATTGCTCCAGTGTCATGCGATTCAGAATAAACCTGATTCTGGAAACATGAAAAGGTTTAGTTTGTGCGCCTTCAATTCATCGTATAGGCAATTCCTACTCTTCCGAGTACGAAAAGTTAACTGCCCTCCCTATATTAACGGAAGAGTGGCGTTCTTTCGATCAAACCTGGTCTCTGAAAGGGTTAACATTTTCAAGAACTATGGTACAAACATTCTGGTAATGGAGCTCTTGCAAACTTTTGCTGTGAGCTGATAAATAGCCTAATCTAGAGTAGAGCCCAGCGGAAATCACAAAAATCACACTATAAAGAAGTATAAAATTCAGTAGTAAACTCACATAACTGCTTTAACGGCAAGATCGTAATGGCGGTTCAACGCAGGTATCATGGTAGATTCCTGTATATTATGTCACTTTCTCTACGGAAACACAGAGATATGTCTCAATTTAGATAGGCATCTCTCATGATGCCTGCGTCTCTCCGCCATAAAGCCTAATTCTGAGAGTTAATTTTGTGATTTTTTAGTGCACTCATCGTCATTTTCACAGGTTTTTATGCATGAATCAACTCTTCAATCACCTGTAGCAAAAGTTTGCAAAAGCCCTATTGTACAATCCCTTACATAGCTTCACATATTGGCATACTTCTGGAGATCTTTTTTTTTTTTCAGTGTGGAACAAAGATTACAATATGAAGCGTTTGCTTTCAAAACCGGCATAATCTTTTGGAGGCAGAGTCTAATTAACCCTACCTAGAGCCTTAGGCTAAATGCCGCAAATATTAACCGCATGACTGTAAATAATACTCAAGAGTACTGTATTATGTAACTACTGCGATACAAGTATTTACCATCCAAATCACTTCAAAATATAAGATCCAATCTAAAGGAAAAATTTACCTTTCCCTTTTTATCAGAGTGGAATCTCAACAAATCAATAGCGAGGGTTCACAACTTGGGGCTGAGAACAAGAATCGTCTATAAACTATACATTTTTTGGGCCCAGAGGAATACACAAAAGACACGACCGCGCCGTTTTGGAGGAATTTGAGGACCCTTTTACCGTTTTCTGTTCTTCAACCTTTCCAGTATCGAATTAATGAGTAAAAACATTGATCGGCAATAAATTCATGTTACAAAGTCTTGTATTGTCCACAGTGCGCATTGGCGTCGGGTGCAGTGTGGCAACATCGCATTTCGAACGCATTTAAACACGTGAAAAGGGTCGAAGTATTGGCGGTTCACAGCGCACTCCCTCGAATCGATATTTTACAAGAGTTTAAATGGGACAAACAGCAGCGTTCCACGCCACTGGTTGTCAAATTTCAGTGGCGCAGCGTGCAATTTGGCAACGTAGTGATTAATCCATAAAAACCTAAGAAAAAGATCGAACAACCGGGTGTTCGGTGAACACCTTTGCATTCGACCTTTTCCACGAGTTCAGATAGATTCAATATAACGTTGCCAACTTGTACGCTACGCCACTGCTGGTTGTCCAATGGGTCTGTTGCGTACTTTTGCTACATCAACATAACTCATTGTTTCTAACGTAAAATTCGGCGAAAATAACGATGTGCATATTAAAAACTTTCAAAATCCACTCATTAACTCAGAAAATACCTTCCATTTCAGACAGCCCGCGCTACACTAAACACTATATCACCGACTTATAACTACATAGATGGAACCATCTCGTTTATGTAAACATGAACAGAACTTACAAACATTTGAATGTTTCGATTAGATGCGTACATTTCTTATATTATTTTGTAATCTTTGATAAACCGAAAAGACCAGACAGCGAATGCAGCCAATAGTTCATATATTTAAAAGGGAATTCTATCATTTTGTAGTTACGATGTTGTTCACTTATGCACGGTGGTTCCGTCTATGTAGTAGTATACCGGTGCAAATAGTGTCAAGTGTAGCGCGGGCTGTTTGAAATTGAAGTGATTTCCTGAGTTAAAGAGTGGATTTTGAACGTTTTTAATGTGCGCATCGTTATTTTCGCCGAATTTTACATAAGAATCAAGGTTCTATATTGTTGTAGCAAAAGTATGCAACAGACCCATTTAAACCCACGAAAAATGTTTAAATATTTGGTGTGCAAATGAAACACCTTCGACCTCGACTTTTTGCGGGGGTTTAACTAGAAATCAAGCAGCGTTGCTATGCAGAAATAAATTCGTCGGGAAAATCAGAGCTGATCAAATGATCGCAAAGTTTGCTAAAAAGAATGACTGCTGACTTTAGCGGTGATTTGAGGTCGACACTCGGTCTAGAAACCAAGAGGGACTAGTTTGAAACTAGCCGCGATCTTGTCTCGAGTTTGGTTTCTTTCTCACGCGCTGCGTATATTTACACCGCAGTCCGCACCACCGCACCGCACCGGTTGCGTTGTTGCGCTGGAGTAACGTATCCACTAACCGATAGAGCCCATGAGTAGCGTGAGAAAGTGACGTCACCGCGTTGCCAGATTTTCGCAGAGGCCAAAACATTTTTTTACGAAAACAAAACAAAAAAAAAAACCAAAAAAAAAACAAAAAACAAAAAACAAAAACAAAAACGTGTGATTTAAGAAGTTCGTCTGTTATGAATTCTAATAATTATAAAAATTACAATGAAAGAAAAACAAAAAAGAAGAGCGATTTCAAAACGAACATAACGATTAAATTAGGCTGGATTGAAACTGATTACTGAAGGCAGGGCTGACGTTTTGCGGATCTGAAGTAGAATTTTTAATCCACCGATGATTCCCTCGGTAAACAAAATAAACTGTAGGGAATACCCCACAAGAACTTTCTCACATCAAACTAAATCTGGGGGTCCCCAGACCCCCCTTTAATATTCTGTTGGAGACCCCTATACCCCCCTTAGGTGGTTAATTTTACAGTAGGCTGGTTGCAGAAAGTTTTTGCAAATTTTAATCAAAATTCAAACAGCTTTTTAAATATTCCATTTTTTCCCTAATATGTTTACTCATTTTACCTATTTTTTCCCATTGATTCTAATGGAAACATTTTATCCTCAATAACTTGCATGAACCATAAAATGTCGAAAAAACAAAAGAAGTTTCTCTAAGGAATGTTGAAAGCAACTTCTGTGTCAAACGTGGATGCATGTAAATGGACCATTGATTCAAAAGTTATGCAAGGATACAGAGAAGCACACATCTGCGTCATTGAAATACTTTCTCAATTTCTAACTTTGGTATACACGGAAAAAAAAAGAATGGTGTAATTTACCATTCGCATAGCTGATTTTGGCCCCTACCAGAGTTGAGATAAGCTTGTCTCAGAGTTATGGAACATTTGATTCACTTGATACCTGGTCAAATGTTCCATGACTCTGGTCAAGTTTATCTTACCTCTGGTAGGGGCCAAAATCAGCAATGCTAATGGTAAATTACACCATTATTTTTTCCCGTGTAGACAGAGAAAGTAAAAACTACACAGTCCAGGTAAAAATTAGGTTCGCGGCTCGACAACTTTTGGACAAAAAGATTCGCGGTTTCGTTCACGGTACGGGAAAATTGTGGTTCGGAGCGGTTTTTGGTTCGGTTTAAGTCCCTAGTTTAACAGAGTGACTATAATCCACGAAAGTACTAGAACCTATAATCTTCTTTCAACCGATTGAACCATCGGTGAATATAGTATGAAAATTCCATGGAATTTTAAAGTCAACATTAGAGTTTTCACCGGTAGTTTACGAAAAAATTACAGATCAGCGGGCCGATCATTTACTTTGTCGTTAAGATTGTGTATATGAGTGATTCTATTGGTTGAAAATTGTAAAACTTGGCCGTTATTATGGTGACCATCGTTAAAGTGCCCGCTAATGAAAGGCTACTCATGAATAGCCTTTATGAAACGAGACTAATAACGAAGGTTACCATAGCAACGGCCAAGATTTACAATTTTCGACCAATAGAATCACTCATCAGGCATATAACGATCGGTTTAACGGTAAAGTAAATGATCGGCCCGCATAGTATTTTTGTGGATTATAGTCATACTACTCAAGTAAAATGCGTACTCTTTTCGCCATCCGACGGAATAAGCATCGGAGAATGGGTCTGTTGCAAACTTTTGCTACAACGATTAAGAGTGTTTCATCTAACGTGAAATCGCCTGAAAAGTCCATTGGTGGCATCAGAAAGTAATGAAATGCGATAATAAACTCACAAGAGACGTTTAATGGAATCCAAGATGGCGGTAAAATATCGAGCAATCTGTAAGAATGCGCCTTCATCATCCAAGGATAGCCAACGTTGACAATCTCACAGCTTCAGAGGTTATGATGTGTTTATTTACGTTGTGCTTGGGTGTGATCGATATTGTGATGTTGGCTATCCTTGGATGTTTGTGGTGCATGCATACAGGTTGCTCGATATTTTACTGCCATCTTGGATTTCATTAAACGTCTCTCGTGAGTTTCATACTGCATTTTATGACTTTCTGATGCAGCCAATGGACTTTTCACGCGATTTTACACGAGATTGAACACTCTATAGCGCTGTAGCAAAAGTTTGCAACAGACCCATTAAAAAAGGTATATTTTAAGATTCGCAAAATGGCAACCCTGCTAGAGGACTTTCCTCTGGAACACATCGCTAGCAAAATAATTGTTTGAAGATGAAAGATTCTCCGTGAAAGATCCCGAACTTATTGTCATAGTAATGCTGTGCTCCGATTTTAAAACGAAGGGCTCACGAAGCTACAGACATACAAATAACCAATAAATGTATTTGACCTTCAAAAAGTTTTCCGACTCATTACGTCGCAGAAACTATCCTTCTCTTTCTTCCTCTTCATCGATCCTCCGTCGCTCCCTCTCACTCTCTCCTCGCTCATCCGATCTGAGTGGAAACGATTCAACATTAAAAGCATAAACACCAATCAGCAAAATATGTATAGAAAAACGGTAAAAAGGTAAATTGGTAAATATAGATTAGAACAGCATGCGTATGGTTTACGGTTTGAAAAATGAGCCAGCTAATAACTTGCTGGATTTCTTAGAAATACTGATATGATATCTGCTCAGTCTTGAAAATAATTTTCAACGTATAAGAGGAGATGTTTATACAGTCCAGTTTAGGAGCTTATACATATGACTGCTCAACTCACAAAAATACTCTGATCTGTAATCTTGTACAATAAATATTACAAAGATTACAAAAATATTACGAATTAGATTATTTTCGAGGGTTTTAGTCACACTGCTGGACTGGATTGTATGATTCTTTTGTCAACTGGTGGAATCATCGATGCGGATTTAAAGCTTTCAGTTAGATTTTTACAGGGTTTTACACCATAATCACCTATTAATAAGCCTGTACAGCAAAAGTTTGCGACTCCATTCTTTACGTCATTTTGCTGTTCATTGTTCATAGTCTTGATTTTTATTCGCAAAATTATGTCCGAAAAATTCCATTCAACGGAGCTCTTGCAAGGTTTTGCTGTAGACAAATGGCCTATCAATTCTGATGTAAAATGCTGGCAAAATAACGATGAGGCCAATTAAAAAAGTCTAAAACTCACTCCTCGCAGAGAAAAGTTAACTTGAAATTTAGGGTGACCACCCTTTGCATGTATATGCACCAACCTTGGATTCGGACCCCAAACAAAAGAACAGGACATGAAATTAAGTGCCGTCTTCCTCGTTTATTACGCAACGTAGAACTTTTCTGTAGTTATCACCGTGCTCCTACACGGAAAAAAAGATTGGTGAAAATAACCATACGGATACCTGATTTTGGCACCTGCTAGATGTTATGGTAATGTTAACCAGAAGTATACTATGTTTTGACTAGGTACTAGGTGATGTAACCTGATTGCATGTCGAATTTACTCAAAGTATCGGTAAATGTACCATACTTCTGGTCAAGTTTACCATAACATCTAGCAGGTGCCAAAATCAGGTATCCGTATGGTTATTTTCACCGTAGTTTTTTTTTCCGTGTAGTGACAGTGTAAAAATGGACCTTTAATTCCTTCAAATTTACTTTTTGAAAGCAAATTCATTAATCTCATTGTTCAAATTCGGAGGTTATGTTCTTTCGTTTGGGGTCCGAATCCGAGGTTGGTGCATACATGCAAGGGTGGTCACCCAAAAAATTTCAAGTTAAGTTTCCTTAAAGAGTGAGTTTTAGACTTTTTTAATGGTCTTATCGTTATTTTCGCAGCATTTTATATTGGAATTGATACTCCATTTGCATACAGCAAAACCGTGCAAGAGCTCCATTCGACCCACTGTGCACCTCTTCCCAACACCGGTTTGTGAGCCAAGAACTCGTTTATGAAGGTAAACGAAGACAATTACTTGAAACACAACCATACCTACGTAAAAGGGCTCGAGAATGATGAGGAGTTAATAAGGAGAAGGTGGTATCGCTGCTATTTTGCGAGTAATTATATACACATGTTTCCATTTAACTCAATATAATATTTTTGAATTTCCCACCAAAATTGGCAACACTGTCAAGGAGGAAGGTGCGGCGGGCGGGCTCCGCGTCAAAACAAATGAGAGATCCCTCGAGAGCGTTAATTGTCACAAACTGAGGAATACAGAAAGAGCCTCCCTAAAATTAGCCCCTTTATGGGGTCCTCACGGAATCATGACGGAATGTGGCTTGAAAACTATTATTTTTGGTGACCTAATAATCGAGAAAGAATTGAAAAGTTACTTCGGTAAAAAGGTGGGGCGCATAAAACAGAGGGTGTTTTTTTTTTTTTTTTTTTTTTTTTTTTTTTTTTTTTTTTTTTTTTCATCGATATATATTTTAATTTACAGAATGGAACCCACCAGAGAAAACAGAGGGTGTGCGCCTGTGTAAAAAAAAAAAAAAAAAAAAAAAAAAACTGATATCAAAAGGTCTTTGCGTGAGAATGAAATGCGAATGGGGCAGGTGCAAGGGTCTGAAATGTTGAGTTTTTTGTAAAGGAAATGAAAGTAGGTACTTCATGAGCTGAGAACAAAGATGCCTTTGGTTTCTAGTTAAGTCCATTGTTCCGGAGATAAGATGTTGGGCCAAAATAAATTGTTTTAAATGGGAATTCCGCGTAGTAACGTCACTAAACGTGCACACGATTTTTTACAACTTTACACGTGCTATGTGCAGGTATCTCCAAAACTCGGACTTTTGGGAAAAAACCAAAGGCACCATTGTTCTTAGCTCGCATCAAGTGATGTCATTTTCTCTAGAAAAAACCACAACATTTCAGACCCTTGCAACTGCCTCATTGTTGGGTTTTCTTAAACCCCTGACCTATATACTTATTTTTTAGGTAGGTGATGGGCTCTGAAAATTAGATAGTTAAGAAAATAAACGTTTTTCCCATTAAAATGCCACGCTTTAACACTTTAATATCAAAATTGTTGTGAACGAGCATACCCTTTGCCTCTGTTTTATCCAGTGTTGCCAGATTGGGGTGAAAAGCCGTACGTTTTATAAATTGACTTAAATGGGGACGATACGACTTTTTACCCTCGATCTGGCATCACTGGTTTTATCCGCCCTTTTACAGAAACACTCCTCAATGGGGCAGTTGCACGGGTCTGAAATGTTTGTGTTTTTATAAAGAAAATGATAGTACTTGATAAGCTGAGAACAATGATACCTTTGGTTTTTTCCTAAGTGTCCCGGTTTTGGAGATACACACGAGTAAAGTTGTACAAAATCGTTTGCGTAGTGACGTCACTACGCGGGATTCCCATTTAAAACAATGTATTTTGAGCCAAAATCTCATCTCCGGAACAATGGGACTTAACTAGAAACCAAAGGCATCTTTGTTCTCAGCTCACCAAGAACTTCCATTTTCTTTATAAAAAACACAACATTTCAGACCCTTCCAACTACCCCATTGTAGAATGAGCCGTATGGCATTGCCTGCACTTTGGCAGCGTCGTATTTCGTGCATTTGAACCAGTGAAAAAGGTCAAACTATTGGGAAGCAACCCCCCGAATATATACTTTATAAGAGTTTAACCCTTTTAGACCTGAAAAACTTTTTTTTTTTTCCAGGAACGGATTTTTGATCAACATTCTTGATCTCAGCGCTGTCTCCCTGTCTAAATTGACATAGCTCGGGGGGCAGCGCCAATGACATTTTAAATAGGAAAACGCACTAACGAGCAAACCTGTCGTTGTGGTGGGCTTCAATTCGCTGACAAGGCTCAGAGCTCTCAAAACATCCCCTATGCTATTCCGGAGCATCGCCAATATAATATTAAATGATGAAACAGACTTACGAGCAGACCTGTCGTTTTGGTGAGCTTTATATCGCTGGCAAGGCTCAGAGCTCTCAAAACATCCCCTTTGCTCTTCCGGAGCATCGCCAATGTAATTTTAAATGGGGAAACGGATTTACGAGCAGACCTGTCGTTTTGGTGGGCTTTAAATCGCTGACAAGGCTCAGAGCTCTCAAAACATCCTCTATGCTCTTCCGGAGCATCGTCACTGTAATTTTCAATGGGAAAACGGATTTACGAGCAGACCTGTCGTTTTGGTGAGCTTTATATCGCTGGCAAGGCTCAGAGCTCTCAAAACATCCTCTATGCTCTTCCGGAGCATCGCCAATGTAATTTTCAATGGGGAAACGGACTTACGAGCAAACCTGTCGTTTTGGTGGGCTTTATATCGCTGACAAGGCTTAGAGCTCTCAAAACATCCCCTATGCTCTTCCGGAGCATCGCCAATGTAATTTTAAATGGGGAAACGGATTTACGAGCAGACCTGTTGTTTTGGTGGGCTTTATATCAGAGCTCTCAAAACATCCCCTATGCTCTTCCGGTGCATCGCCAATGTAATTTTAAATGGGGAAACGGATTTACGAGCAGACCTGTCGTTTTGGTGGGCTTTTAATAGCTGACAAGGCTCAGAGCTCTCAAAACATCCCCTTTGCTCTTCCGGAGCATCGCCAATGTAATTTTAAATGGGGAAACGGATTTACGAGCAGACCTGTCGTTTTGGTGGGCTTAAAATAGCTGACAAGGCTCAGAGCTCTCAAAACATCCCCTTTGCTCTTCCGGAGCATCGCCAATGTAATTTTAAATGGGGAAACGGATTTACGAGCAGACCTGTCGTTTTGGTGGGCTTTAAATCGCTGACAAGGCTCAGAGCTCTCAAAACGTCTCCTTTGCTCTTCCGGGCAGCGCAAATGTAATTTTAAATAGGAAAACGGATTTACGAGCAGACCTGTCGTTTTGGTGGGCTTTAAATCGCTGACAAGGCTCAGAGCTCTCAAAACGTCTCCTTTGCTCTTCCGGGCAGCGCAAATGTAATTTTAAATAGGAAAACGGACTAACGAGCACACCTGTCGTTTTGGTGGGCTTTATATCGCTGACAAGGCTTAGGGCTCTAAAAACATCCCCTTTACTCTTCCGGAGCATCGCCAATGTAATTTTAAATGGGGAAACGGACTTACGAGCAAACCTGTCGTTTTGGTGGGCTTTTATATAACTGACAAGGCTCAGAGCTCATATTGTATTTTTATGTTTTCCATAAGATTCAATGTTATTCAAATGTCCATTGGAATAGACTCCAGGTATATGAATGGGTTAAATGGACGAAAAGCAGCGTTGTTGCCATGAGATTGCAAGTGAACCCACTGAGTAAACGAAAGGTTTTCGAGCTGTGGCATGGGAGAAGGGGAGGGGATTTAATTTTCACAGAAAGATCTGGTTTCGAAAAATCGATGGAACAGAATTAGGAGATGGGAGAGGGAGTTCGCCAAAAGAATAAAGAGTTGAATCTCTAAAGTAAGAACAAGGTGGGGATTCGCAATCGTTGGCGTGACTGAGTATTCGTGGAAACGGGGAAAAGGATGACTTGACAGAATATGCAGCCACGGTGCAGTTCTAATTGCATCAGTCGATGAAGAAAAAAGAAGAAAAAAAAACAAGTACTCTGCATAATTACGCTCAAATTAGGAATTGAAGAATTTGTGGTGGAATCGGCGCGAAGAAAGAGGAGTGAAGACTTACTTTCTCTCGTGGTTTTAAACAAACTCTAAACTCGCTGATGTAATCGATCACTCAAACATTATACATATACTTTGCATGCGCAGTTAAGTCCCCTTTATTACTCAAAATAGATGACTCTGCTACGGAGTAAGCGTGATAACAGTGGTGTAGTCAAGGCGGGGGGGGGGGGGGGGTCCCCCCCCTCGACATCAAAATTTGACCTTAAAAAAAGATAATTTCTTGCGCTTTCAAAAAAATGTTACCAAGTCGCTATCTTTGGACCCCCTTGACAATTTTCGGACCGAACCCCCCCCTTCGAAAAATGTCTGGCTGCACCCACTGCGTGATAATGTCATCCTAACAATAAGTAAGAATATAGATAAAATATATCGATATCAGGCCTACCAATTTTCGGAACTTGAGAGGATTTTTTTTTTTTTTTTTTTAAATTCGCCGATGAGTCCACCGATTGAAAAATAAAAGACAACATACCCAGTCCAGATCAGTAGCAGTATGGCTATAGTCTGTTCGTTCTAAGTTGAGACCTGGAGATTCAGGGGGGTGATCACGGAGGATCGTTTCGTTTTGGTATCGTTATCGTTATCGTTTACGTGTAACCTTATGGGTGGCTCGACTGATCGAATCGTTTTGAACTCCTCGTAACGATTGAAACGGACGAAAGGAAGCGGTGAGTCGCAGGCTGTCGTAATCTCGATCGTTTGAAGTAGGAAGAGGTGAGGAGGGGATCACCTGCGCGATCGAGTTGCGCAGAGGCAAGCCCATTTGATTTAATGCAAACGATAACGATAACGATAACGATAACGAAACGAAACGATCCTCCGTGATCACCCCCCAGGTAGATTTGCCTTCTGTGGCAACGTAGGAGTGCTAACCCTCGTCAGTCGGCCGAGGTGACAGGGCTGCTGCCCGACTCTCGGGCTAGGACAGCATATTGAAGTGTTGCCATTCTCTATTTTCCGAAATTCGTTTATCGCTCGCTCTGGGGGGTGATCACGGAGGATCGTTATCGTTATCGTTATCGTTATCGTTATCGTTATCGAGTAGAATAGTGTTGAAGAAGAAGAAATAAGAGGATAGCCTACTATAGCGCGAGTAACTGCTGCACTCGAAAACGATAACGATAACGATAACGATAACGATAACGATAACGATAACGATAACGATAACGATAACGATAACGATCCTCCGTGATCACCCCCCAGGTCTCAAGTTAGAAGTTAGAACGAACAGACTTATATCATTGACTATGAACGGTTTCAGTACGAAGTCAACAGTCAGTCAATAACAATCACAACAGTGCTCAAGTCGTTCGCAATGAGCTGTAAAAAAAACTCGCATAGCGTTCCAAGCTATCTCTCTCACTCTCCAAATGACCCTCATATGCGTAGCCATCTCTTTCTGGGGTCGAAATTCATACCCGGGACCATGTTCTGCGACATTTTAGGTACAATGAATAAAATTGCATTAAAATGACTCGAAAAAACTATTTCACAAAAAATGTCTCTGTATACGATTTTCACGGTGTCTCAAAAACATAGCGATCCTAGAGAACCCCTCTTTCTAGTTAGTATAGCCCGTTGGTTCTAAACCCTGTTTGAATCACACATCATTTTAAACTGAAAACACTAATGCTAAAACCTATTGGAAACAACGATATGAAAAATAAAAAATAAATAAATCAAACTTTCTATAAATCTGGAAAAATATATATTACAATCCAGTATGGTGTGTGCTGTGTGAAAGTAAGAACGCATGATCAGGCAATTTTTTTAAGTTCGCCGTTAAAAACTCGAAGCACAAAGAGTCAAAGACCCTTGCACGAAACGATTCGATTTTTTCCAAATCCGTCCTACATTTTGTTATTTATACAAATGGCAGACAAAAAGTAACCTGCAACTGACTGTCCGTTGTTAATTAATTTATATCGGTGATACCACAATTAACGCTTGAAGTTTGTGTGGAGCATGACAAAATAATTATCACGTGCATTAAAGCTTAATTTACTGCATTACAAAGTCGGTTTCATTGTTCTGGATTCTTTCGGTGGTTGACCGTTACCAATATTTTGGAAGCGGGCTATGTGATGTAAGATGTAACAGAACTGAACTGCGAACTCGTGGTATACATTTAAATGTCGTCTACTTTTTACCCCCCCCCCCCTCCCCCCTCCCTCCCCCCCTCTTTCCCTGCCCCGCCGCGTCACTCCCTACCGAAAGCTTGTCTTCATGGCTGACCAGTTCTTTGATGCACCGAAAAATATGGAGGGGAATTGGGGGCCGAGTCCTTGCGTACGTGTAAGTGCAAGAATAGAGAGAACAGTGTTGCCAGATCGAGGGTAAAAAGCCGTATCGTCCCCCATTTCAATCAATGTAAAACGTGCGGCTTTTTCGCACCACAATCTGGCAACACTGGAACTTCGTTTGTGAAATACAGGATTACAGGAGCGGTCGGGTTGGTTCGGGTTTTTACGAAAATACATTCGAGAGATGTAGAGTATTTAAGGTGTGACAATGTGACATTACACTGACTGAAAAAAAAAAAAAAAAAAAAAAAAAAAAATCCGAATTTCTAATGATATTATCCGTGGTGACTCGAGCTATTTGGCAACCATGCAAGTTTTCGATTTATACTTACTAATAGGTAAAAAAAAAAATCAATTCTTGAAGAGGCTGTCAACCTCCTGCGGAGGCTCGATTTTTTAAATATTTAATTAAATGAGAAAAACACACTGTTACCAAATTGCATAAGCCGACACTGAATATATTACCAGAAGCACAACGATAATGTCAAACCAAGGAATTTCTAGTATACTTTCACCGGAAAATTCTGATGTTTCTATAGAAACATTCTGGTGTTTCTGATAAGAATCCGAGCCAAGCCTCGTTTCACAATATTTTAAGTACTATCAAAATCGTATAAAAAATGACTCGAGAAATTAATTTCTGCCAATAAATGTCACAAAAAATGTATCTGTATACGATTTTAGTGATAAGGGTGAGATGGTAGTACATATGGGGATTGGGCGGTCACGTGAGAAAGAGAGAGATAGCTTGGAGCGCTCAACGAACTTTTTCACCGGATGACGTCATCACTAAAACTATATATATTCCAAGCATATCAAACCACGCATACTTTTACGTTAGGTATAGTTGGACTCATTTATACTAAAGAGACCTACTCGACTTAAGATGTTGCCATTTTCACTTGACTTAATAATTATTATAAAATTAGACCTAGTGTAAAGAATTTCTTGAAACTTTCAGGAGCTTTCCTTCTCTCCGGTAAGTCTTGTTCCGGAAAATATCAAGCAATTTTATCGATCACATTATTTTTAAGGAAATTGGAAAGTCAAGTTTAAATGGCAACGTCGCAATACTAATGCGTCTGTTTAGTATAAATCTGTCCATTTGCACTATTAAATCTCAAACAGTTTGGTTTCTCAATTTTTCGGCTCGGACGGAGTCAATGCGGGTTGCATACATCAAACAGGCGGATAGTGTATTTAAAAAGTGGAACACTTCTTTAACATTGTTGGGGAAAATGGACACAAACGGACATTGAACGACGAAATTATTCGGCTTGCCGTGATGCCCGCGATATTGAACAGGAATCGTGGTTCTGATTCGGGTCTAAATAATATGCTATTGATTGTCGGTCCTAATTAAAATGACGCAAGCAATAAATAATTGATTGAGGCTGAGTTTGAAGTACTTGAAATGAGTTTTTCCAAAGGGGCTCGCGAACACTTTGATCCGAAGTTTCCTCTCCGATTGATAATTGGGATTTTTAGACGAGCAGAGAACCTCATTTTCAGTTAACCGGCGCTTTATCCTTCACGGTGTTTAAGATGGTCTGATTCTTATAATTTAATTTATTACGCCTCGGATTTAATTAACAGATCAACCTCCCAACGCCCCACGATCATTAAAAGAAAAAATTGGATCATAAAATAATTATAATTAGATCGCTGATTTACAGTGAACTCCCGCAAAACTTTTTTCACTTGGGTGGACACTTGTTAATGGGTCTGTTGCATACTTTTGCTACAGCAAAATAGAACCTTGATTCTTATGTAAAATTCGGCGTAAATAACGATGCGAACATTAAAAACGTTCAAAATCCACTCGATTAACTCAGGAAATCACTTCAATTTCAAACAGCCCGCGCTACACTAGACACTATTTGCACCGGTATACTACTATATAGACGGAACCACCGTGCATAAGTAAACAACATCGCAACTACAAAATGATGGAATTTCGTTCTGAATACATATATGAACTATTGGCTGCATTTGGTGTCCGGACATTTCCCCCCCGCAATTTCCCCCCCGGACACTTCCCCCCGGTCATTTCCCCGCGGGGACATTTCCCCCCGGTCAATTTACCCCCCGGACACTTCCCCCCCCGAGGACATTTCCCCCCCGAGGACATTTCCCCCCCAGACACTTCCCCCCCGGTCATTTCCCCCCCCAGTCACTTCCCCCCGAGGTTATTTATAGCTAATCAAATAATCAATCAGTTTTTCCCTCACAATTTTCACAGGTTTGAAGGGCGTGTTTAAAAAGTTGCATTATTTGTTTTTGTTTTTGTTTTACTTTTTGTTTTGTTTTAAAGATTTTTTTCATTGTTAATGTTTCATCAAAATCTTTCAAAAAGGGGGTGTAATCTACTAAACTAAAAAAATCTTTTGGAGATCGACAGAGTCTGAAAGAGAAAACCAAATATTGCATTCAACTCAAATAATTATTTTGTCAAATAATTTTAATAGTATTTATTTTTAAAAGTAATTAATTAACAATAAAACTAGGGGGAACAGACGGGGGGGGAATATCCGGGGGGAAATGATTTTTTTAGTTTAGTAGATTACACCCCCTTCTTGAAAGATTTTGATGAAACATTAACAATGAAAAAAGTCTTTAAAACAAAACAAAAAATAAAACAAAAACAAAAACAAATAATGCAACTTTTTAAACACGCCCTTCAAACCTGTGTAAATTGTGAGGGAAAAGTTGATTGATTATTATTTGATTAGCTATAAATAACCTCGGGGGGAAGTAACTGGGGGGGAAATGACCGGGGGGGAAGTGTCCGGGGGGTAAGTGTCCTTGGGGGGAAATGTCCTCGGGGGGGAAGTGTCCGGGGGGGAAATTGACGGGGGGGAAATGTCCTCGAGGGGAAATGACCGGGGGGAAGTGTCCGGGGGGGAAATTGCCGGGGGGAAATGTCCGTAAACCGCTGCATTTGCTGTCTGGTCTTTTCGGTTTATCAAAGATTACAAAATAATATAAGAAATGTGCGCATCTAAACGAAACATTCCAATGTTTGTAAGTTCTGTTCATGTTTACATAAACGAGATGGTTCCATCTATGTAGTTATAAGTCGGTGATATAGTGTCCAGTGTAGCGCGGGTTGTTTGAAATGGAAGGTATTTTCTGAGTTATTAATGAGTGGATTTTGAAAGTTTTTAATGCGCGCATCGTTATTTTCGCCGAATTTTACGTCAGAATCGATGTGTCATTGATGTAGCAAAAGTACGCAACAGATCCATTGCAAGCTTAATAAAGCCCGACTTTGCAAAATAACCGTTTTAAAGCTTCCATTGTTTTCAATGCGTATATGAAATAAAAACACAAAAAAAAAAAAAAAAAAAATTGGCATTGACACGTAAAACGGCAGTCCTGAGGGAGCTCGAAAATCGAGTAATAATGAGTTATACGACAGTGGCGTAGCGTATAATTTGGCAACGTTGTAATGTGTCCATTTAGACTCATTAAAAAGATCGAACTACTGGGTGCGTTTGGCGCGGTGAACACTTTCGCATTCGATCTTTTACGTGAGTTTAAATGGACACATTACGACGTTGCCAAATTGCACGCTACGCCACTACGAGTACGTAACTGAGTAAAGATCGTCTTCCTTTTGCCTTTCTTCTTCTTCGTACCTACCTTAACCTCTCAATAAACCCTCTTTTCCGTCATCTTCTTCTTTTTCTTCACTCTCTCTCTCTTTTTATTCTTTCATACAACTCTCTCTTTTTATTCTTTCATACAACGCATTACGTCCCATCAGGGTCGGACTGGCCAGGGCCGCTAGGCCGCAATCGCGGCCTAAAGTTTCGCTTTTTGAGGCCCAAGGGGGCCCCGCAGGGGCCTTCGATGGGGGCCCCCGAATGGACAAAATGGAAAAATTTAGGAATGAAAAAAAGAATAATGTTTCAAAGAAGATAGTAAATAGATTACTCTAAAGGAAAACTGTTATGTTATGTTGGTACTATATTGGTAGAGGTAGATGTTGACCATCGGTGCATCCATCTCATGTTGAGTGGTGCTCTTCGGTATTCATTCATTCTGTCATTCCCTATCACCGTACTTACAATTGTCGTATGATTCTAACTCACTGTCAATCCTAAAAGTAATAAAATGTGATCTCCTTATAATCCGTGTTCTTGTATTATTCCACAACAATTTGGCGACGAGAATAAAAGTTTAATCGTCCAAATCGCGCGCGTACGGGCGAGAATTCGCGTAATTCAAACGGCGTGTTCGGCACCTTATCAGAAATGGCGTGCACGTGCACCTCATCGCTCTGAATCGTGAATCTAAGTTGGAGACTCATAGCAGCATTAATTTCATCGGACCCATAGGATAAAATCATTGTACAATGGATGAAGATCAATTCAAGCGTTTTATGGATATGATGTCCACTACATTGCAGGGACTCAAATCCAATGGCTCATCGGCATCAGAACATAGTAACGGAACGCAAGTATCTTCTCTCTTAAGTAATTTTGAGAATTTCAATAGGAAAAAGGAAAAATTTTCTCAATACAAGGAGCGTTTTGAAAACTATGCATCAATCAGAGGCATTAAGGATGACATAGCTCTCTTAAAGGGCACGTTTCTTAACTGTGTTGGAGGCGATACCTACGAATTAGTAAAGGCCATCATGGCACCCAAATCTCTTTCAGATGCTACTTACACTGAAATAGTTGATACCCTAGAGAAGTATCTAAGTCCTAAACCTAGTGAATTAATTGAACAGCATCGTTTCCTTTCTAGAGTTCAAAACGAAGGTGAAAGCATAGGCGAATACGTTGCTGCGCTCCAAAGATTTTTGCCTAACTGCAATTTTAATTGTGAACAACCCAATTGCAGAACCTCAGTATCTAATATGTTCTTAAGAGCACAGTTCATCAGAGGAATTTCCAGCTCTTATATTCGGGAGAAACTTTTAGAAGAATCTTCGATTACATTTAGTCAAGCAGTAACGAAAGCGTTAACGTTAGAATCTTCCCATCGGAACAATCAAGAGATCAAGAAAACAATTAATTCTAATTATATTGATTCTGATCATGTCCACAAGGTATCCACTAGCTACAAATCACCATCAAGATCAAGATCAAAATCCAAAACAATGCGGAATCAGCAGCCTCGGAGTGTTTCGACCAATAATCATCGTTCTAGCAGCCGTCAATCAAGTAAACAACGTCCTAGATACAATTATAAGGATCTTGGAATTAATGATCTATGTTTCAAATGTGGTCGCAATAATCATCGTCAAAAAGATTGCCGAATACAAAGGGAAAAACTCCACTGCGAATCCTGCAAACGTGAAGGTCATGTGAGTAAAGTGTGTTTTTCTACATTAAGTAAAAAGAATAAAGTTCTTAATCTTGAATTTGAAGAAAGTCAGCCAACAGAGTTTGATGAATATCATGACTTATACCGTATCTCAATTGTAACGCCTAAAGCTGAGTATTTTCTCAATCATAGTAATAATGTGTGTAACATGGCAGAAAAATATCTAACGACTGTTCACATTGAAAACTGCCCTGTACAATTTGAAATCGATACAGGGTGTGGGTTTACGTTGTTGCCGAAAAATGTTTACAAAAATCTAAACCTTGAAGGTCCACTGATGCCTGTATCAATACAATTCCGAACTTACGATGCAGGAGTTGTGATACCCATCGGAGCCAAAAAGGTAAATGTCAGATACAAAGACAGAGTAAGTAAGGAGTTATTGTATGTCATGGAATCAAATTTTGCATCAATTTTAGGGAGAACGTGGATACGTAAACTTAAAATCAACCTTGAAGACATTGATAATGATCAGTTGGAAATCCGTAATGTTGAAATGCCATCTGAAAAACAATCACAATTTGTTCCAATGTCAACTGAAGAACTCATGAATGAATTTCCGAATACATTTCAGCAGTCAGTCGGTAAAATACCTGATATCAAAGGTTCTTTAGAGTTAAGGAAAAATGCAAAACCTCGTTATCTACCTCCTAGAGATGTTCCTTATGCATCTAGAGATGGGGTTGAAGAAGAGTTAAAAGAGCTCAAGAAAGACAGCATCATATCGGAAATTGATCATTGTGATTGGGGTTCACCAATAGTGCCAGTTCCCAAACCGAACGGCAAAACAAGAATTTGCGTTGACTATAAATACACAGTGAACACGCAACTAGTTGATAATCATTACCCCATCCCTAAAATTGACGAAATTCTCAGCGAACTCCGAAATTCAAGGTACTACTGCAAACTAGACTTGTTCAAAGCATATCTCCATGTCGAAATGGACGAAGAAAGCAAGCGTATACAAGCCATATCCACGCACAAAGGAACCTATTTGATGAATAGATTAAGCTTAGGTATCAAAGTTGCTCCGTCGTTATTTCATAGAATTCTTGCAATCAAACTCAAAGGCCTTAAAGGTGTAACCATCTATTTTGATGATATTGTAGTTCATGGTCCTACTCTGGAACAGTGCCAGGAAAATGTGCTTGCCTGTCTGCAGAGACTTCAAGAAAATGACTTACACCTGAACATCGAAAAATGTTTGTTTTTCAAAACAAAAATAGCCTACCTGGGATACATAATCGAAGGCCGCAACATTACCAAGGATCCTCGGAAAGTCCAAGCCATAGTAGACGCTCATCGACCGCAAAGTAAAGACGAGGTAAGAACCTTCCTTGGTCTTGTCACGTACTATGCTCGTTTTATTCCAAACGCATCGACAATTTCTTTTCCAATCCGAGAATTATTGAAGAAATCAACTCCGTTTAAATGGTCAATTGCTTGTGAGCGAGCATTCTTAAAGTTAAAATCTATTATTTCAAGTGATCAACTACTTATGGCTTACGACCCATCATTACCTGTCTCAGTGGCGTGTGATGCTAGCCCTACTGGGATTGGAGCAGTTTTATCTCAAACAGTTGGACTAATGGAAAAACCAGTAGCATTTGTGTCTAGATCCCTCACATCAGCGGAACGGAATTACAGTCAGATAGACCGGGAGGCCTTGGCGATAGTATTCGCGCTTGACAAATTCTTCATGTTCGTTTATGGAAGAAAGTTTACGCTAATAACTGATAACAAGCCACTTACTAGAATTTTCCACGAAACCGCAAAACTACCGCCTATGACTGCAGCCCGTCTTCTCAGATATGCCGCGTACCTTTCCATGTTTAACTATGTAACAAAGTTCAGGAAAAGCAAAGAGCATGCAAATGCAGATTTTTTATCTAGATTTGCAGTGAATCAAGGCCCAGCAAAGGGTAATCAAGAATTTTTGGACGCAGAACTGTTGGTTAATTTTGAAACAACATTGAACCAAATAGAGAGTAAACAAATTACCAGTGAAATCATCGCAGAGGAAACTCGAAAAGATACAGAGTTAGCAGAACTCTTAACATCGTTACGAACAAATGACGACTGCAAAGAAAACTTAGAATTTTCTATCCAAGGAAATGTAATTTTTCGAGGAAACAGAGTATACATTCCCAAAAGTTTACGCCCAAAAATCCTAGAAGAACTTCATGAAACTCATACTGGCATGACACGAATGAAACAATTAGCTAGAAAATACTGCTACTGGCCTGGAATTGATTCAGATATAGACAGACTAGTTCGTGCCTGCCCTAGCTGCCAAATGGCTCAAAAGTCACCTAGGAAAGTCCCTGTCCATCAATGGGAAATTCCTAAGCAAAACTTCGACCGCATACACATAGATTATGCAGGGCCTCGAAAAGGTATGTACTTTCTTATTGTTGTTGACGCTAAGTCCCGTTGGCCAGAAATTAAAATCGTTTCATCACCACCCACCACTGATACAACAATTCGACTTCTCGAAGAAATATTCACAACGCATGGCTATCCTAAAACATTGGTATCAGACAACGCTTCGATCTTCGCTGAAACAAATGAAAAGTTTAGAAACTACTGTAAACAAAGGGGAATTCTACAATCCTTCATTGCGCCAGGCCATCCAGCCACTAATGGTATGGCAGAAAGATGTGTTCAAACTTTGAAATCCAAGTTAAACAAAATGGAAGCCGAGCCAGGAACTGTGAATTCCAAAGTTCAACGTATTTTACTGCAGTATCGCGCAACCCCCATGGCAGATGGACAAAGTCCTGGAGAATTATATCTTCACAGACCCATCAGAATCCGTTTAGATGCTATTCGTCCAACAAAACCAGTGCGTAACCAATTCACAAATAATCCAGTGCGTTCTTTAGCAGTTTCGCAAAAAGTTATCGCGCGTGTCTATCGTGATAATAAGCCAGCATGGCAATATGGAGTAGTGTTAAAAAAGTTCGGGAAATTGCATTATTTAATAAAGCTCAATAATGGCTATATTTTTAAGCGCCACATTGATCAACTGAAAATGGTTCCAAATGATGTGCGCGTTGATTCTAGTGCAAGGCCAATCGTTCCAAAAAGCAGTGCGAAACCTGAAATTCCCCAAAAACGTGTGTCTTTCGCAAAATTACCTGATCAAATTGAATTTTTTCAAGCCCCTAGTTCGGTCGTGTTACCTTCGCAAGTTCCAGCCTCAACCGCGTCGGAACAAATAGTTCAAAAATCAACCTTGCCAAAGCAAATCGTTCAAGAACCAGCTGTGGCAGGACCGAGTCGCAACTGCAAAGAATCCATGCAAAAATCGCCTGTGGTTCGTAAACCTATCGCGCCGGTTCCTAATAGTGTACAACCCTGTACCGCGCCCAAATCCGCGATTATTCCAGTGAAAACAGCCGTGCCAGTCCTTGTTGGTAATCGTTCACCTAATCCGGGAACACCATCTAGTCCACCAATTATTGATATTTCATCAGACAAAGATGAGCCAAGCTGTCAAGTAGCAGGGTCCTCAAAAAGTACACCAAGCCAAGCTGAAGGTCCACAAAAGAAGTTGCAACCAGATAAATTTAGTCGGGGAAGAGGACTTCAAAGAGATCTTCAAACTCGATCAGCTAGAGTTATCAAAACCCCAGTGCGTTTTAAAGACTATATCACAGAACTCGATTAGCACCTCAAAAAAAAATTTTGTTTTTCTTTCTTTTCACTTTAGTGTGAATTTTGATGTATATATATAAAAAAAAAAAAAAAACCACCGTACCACTTATAAGGTATTATTATTTTCTATTGTTATATTTTTTTTTATCTAGTCAATTTTTTTTTTAAAATTAAGTAAAATGACAAATTTGACAAATCAAATTTTTCTTTTTTAGTGGCGGTGAGTGTTATGTTATGTTGGTACTATATTGGTAGAGGTAGATGTTGACCATCGGTGCATCCATCTCATGTTGAGTGGTGCTCTTCGGTATTCATTCATTCTGTCATTCCCTATCACCGTACTTACAATTGTCGTATGATTCTAACTCACTGTCAATCCTAAAAGTAATAAAATGTGATCTCCTTATAATCCGTGTTCTTGTATTATTCCACAACAAAAACCATTGTAAGCTAATTAAGATTGCTTAATATAAGGATTGAAAATGCATCGAGACTGGCCAAGTCCACTCTAGTCCAAGATGCGGACCGACATTTGAAAAATCTGGGGCCCCCGAACGTTTAAAAAAGGAGCCTTCGAATGGATTAAAACGGGGCCTTAATCGGGTGAAAAACGGGGCCCCCGGTCGGGTCAAAATGGGGCCCCCAAACGGTTTAAAAACGGGGCCCCCGAACGGTCAAAACGGGGTCCCTTAGTCCCCCAAAAAGTATCGAAAGAATAAACTGGGAAGAAAATAATAAATACTGGCAAGAAAAACGAAAAAATGACAATTCGTGTAATTGCAAGCGAGAGGCGAGTCTTAGGAGTCTACCATTATGTCTTATATTTTTTAAAAACAAGTTTTCCTCTTTTCCTTCTTTTCAAAATCAAAACTTGCTAAAATGTTATCTCTATCTCATAAATAATTACTCGGTTCTCACACAAATGAAACCCTAAAAAACACATTAAAATTGGGTTTTTAGGACGTAAAATTTTCAAAATTTCCCGGGGGAGGGCCCCCGGACCCCCCGTCAACACCTGGGGGGTATTCCATACCCCCCAGACCCCCCGATAAGTGAGACACGTGAAAACAGATGACGTCACTTTACCCCCCCCCCCCCGGAATGAATATCTAACTCCACCACCAAAGATAATAACCCTAGTAGCATCGACTTGTGAAAAACTTGAAAAAAAAACGTAAAATTTTTGTAAAATACTAAAGTTTTGCTAAAAACTCGTAAAAAAAACGTAAAAATCTCGTTATTTTCACAATCGAGAAATTTTTCGAGAAAAAACCGTAAATTTCACGAGTTTTTATTAAGATATTTACGTAAAATTTACGTTAAATTTACGATGGACATTTTACGAGAAAAAACTGCAAATTTTACAAGTTTTTCTGGAGATATTTACGTAAAATTTACGTAAAATTATCGATAGAAATTTTACGAGAAAAAACTGGAAATTTTACAAGTTTTTTCTAAGATATTAACGTAAAATTTACGTAAAATCGTCGATAAGAATTTTACGAGAAAAAACCGAGAATTTTACGTGTTTTTCTTATGATATTTACGTATAATTTACGATAAATTTCCGATGGACATTTCACGAGAAAAGGCTGTAAATTTTACGTGTTTTTCTCATGATGTTAACATAAAATTTACGTAAGAATACCGATAAACTTAGTTACTTTATCCTGGACTAGAAGCCGCAGCCGAGCATATGCTCTAGCTGATATTTGGGTGGGTTTAAAAAGGACCAAGAGAAGCCCATTGCGATCTGGATCCTTTAATAAGTCTACGTAATAACTAAAAAATAAGAAACAGAGAACTTTAATTATCAGTTGAAAAATAGCGTAAAACGTTTTAAGTTAATTTTTAAAAAGTGGTCTGTGGGGGGCCCCAAAATGGAGGGAGGGCCCCCAAATTGACCGAGCGGCCCAACATTTAGAGAGCCAGTCCGACCCTGCGTCCCATCCTCTCCCCTTCGGGTGAGTCGGCGGGACTCATGACCGCCCATTAGGGTGGCAGGGAGCCTTGATCTCTTAGAAAGTCAACTATTCTGAACAAACACGTTGAAAACGAACCTTTTACTGCTAATAGAAGATAGACATTGCTGTGGTTTCCTTTTGGGATGTTGGCAGCACTGTAATTACATTTTTGGTTTGCCTTCACCCCCGCACCAGTCCCACCGTTACAACCACCCCCCTCCAATCGGCGGATCCAGAAATCTGGCAACTGCGCATTCTTCCCATTTGAATGTATGATAAACGATCGATTCTTGAAGGGGTTATAGCACAGTGCTTAATCGATTATTATTATTTTTTTTTTTTTTTCATGCGATCAAATTGGAAGAATACACTGTTGCCAGCTTCCTGGGTCCGCCATGAGCGCCAATGGCAGAGCCTATTACTAAGCCAGACAGGGAGTAGAAATGACCTATTTGGTGGCCAAAAATGAACAAATTGAGATCACATAGAATGGTCGTTTTGAAACGTTTTAAAAAAAATTCAGGGCAAACGGACACCGAAGTTTTAGCTGCTTAGGAAAAATCAAAAATAAATAAATAAAAAACTGTTAGAAATCAAATCAATTAAAATCAAAACTGTTTTTTCTCCCGAACGGCCACAGAAAAAACAATTTATCGATTATCAAAGAGTACCGACATAATGCTCAAAAAAAGAAAGAATCACGTGACCACGTGAGTAAGTACATTCGTTACTTTGTCAGACATTTTCTAATTGAGATCAGTGGAATTTGCTCAATCATATTCTTAAAGAAATGCCACCTCTTAGCTATTGCAGAGGTAACTGCCGTAGATACATTATGTTGCTACCAGGCGTACGGATACATTACAGTGCTACCAGGCGCACGAGTTACGTTACACTGTTCACGGGAAGACAGCCAGGTTGACTCGTGAGAAAAGTGCCTTCAAAACAGTGAATATGCAATTTCCAAGCAACTCCAGGACAGCCTTCAAAACAACAACTATGCAACTTGTGCTGCGGGTATATTGTTGAAATTGCCTACCATCTTAAATGAAGGCGATTGCGAGCATATTACCCAGTTAACGTAAGTCATTTGGTATTGGTAAATTATTGTAGATCCGCAGTGTTCACAAAAGTTTTTTCTAAAAATTCAACTTTTTAAAAAGTTTTGATACAATGGGGTTCCTGCAAACTTTTGCACAGGGTTTCGAAGCGAAGCGTTGATTCTTGCATAAAAACCTATAAAAATGGCGATGAGTACACTAAAAAATTACAAAATTCACTATCATTGTCAGAATTGGGCTTAGTGACAGAGAGAAGCTAGTTTCAGAAGTGTAGGCACACCTAGACCGATAATCTTTGGAATTTGTCAACATTATTTCTGATATTACTCAATAAAAATGAATGAAAATGAAATTGAGAGTTCACTTTTCCATGAGGAACAATTTAAAAGCCAAAAAATAAAGTCAGAGGCAAGTTCGGTTTTGATTTGAAGGAATTAAAGTTGGAAATTCGCCAAAGATACTGGTTTAGGTGCGCCTACACTTCTGAAATGAGCTCTATCGGAGGAGATTCCTATCTAAATTGAGACATATTTCTGTGTTTGTACAGAAAGTGACAAATTAGATAGGAATCTCCCATGATACCTGCTTTGAGCCGCCATTACGATCTTGCTATCATGGCAATTTTGTGTTGATTTTACGAAGTTTTCGACCTTTTCAGTGTGGTTTTTGTGATTTTCGATAGTACTTTCATCAGATTGGACTATTTATTTGTTTATAGCAAAAGTTTGTAAGCGCCTCATTATTGTATAATTATTGAAGAGCATAACAAATTTAAAAAAAAAAATAAAAACATCACTACAGATGAGTAACGTTGTCCGTAGAAAAGAATAAGATAGAAGAAGAAGGAGAGAAGAAGGAAAGGAATGATAAAAGACTTCAAAAGAGAACTCACCACTTTGCACGTTGAACTAGAATTGGTGTTGGTTTGGCTATCCTGACTCTCGGCGGGGGAGAACATTTTCCTATGAGCACGTTTGAATTCCTGCATTAATTGTTCGTGTTGTATGACCTTTTCCTTATCAAAATTAGATCTTAGCTTTTCTATTTTGCCCCCTTTTTGAGGACATGGGTTTGCACTGGCTGGATCACTGGATTTACGCTGAAAAGAAACATCGCGCTTTGAGGAATTTTGAAAAAAGAGGGTGAACTGATCATACTTACAAAAAATGAGGACTTTGCTGGATGAAGGATACATAAAACATCAGGCGTGTTCTTACATTATAATTAGCATATAATTGGAATGGAGATTTTTAAGAAAGAACACATCAGATGTTTCATGTGATATAATTTGATCCTGCTGACTCAAATAATGGCCCTTAAACCATCAGGTGTGTTCTTTATTAAAAATCTCCATGCCAATTATACTCTGATTTTAAGGAAAGAACGCACCTGCTTTTTAATGTGCCCTTCTTCTGGAAAATTCCTCAAATGAGAGAGTTGGGTACTTTACTTTGAAAACAATGCTGAAGAGATAGTAAAATGGAGAATGAAGAGGTGAATCATTATAAAAAGACTCTTGGAAAGTTAGTAAAGTCTAATGGGTCAGTTGCATTTAAATTTAAAATGAATTTTTAGTTGCTGAACCTAGTATAATTGAGTATAAGCACAAATATGAAGACTTAATTCGTCTTGGAGATTGCACTAAAAAAAACCATAAATTGTGAATAATTCTCAATAAAATTTCCAGCAAGATATGTACAATGATTTGCTTTCGGAAAGAAAAAAAAAAAAAAAAAAAAACTGAGGAAATAATGAAACACAGTAATGCAGAAGGTAGTCCTCAATTGTGAATTAACCAAGAGAATATCTGTCAACCCTCGTGTGCTAGGGGATGGGAAATTAATGACAGAATCAAAAGCTTACCTCAGATCTCCTCTGAATTTCTTGACTAATGGCACTACTTAAACTAGTCATACTACAACCAGAAAATGAGCTTCCTGAAGAACTTTTTTCTAGGTACTTATTATTTTGATCAATCTGAAAAAAAGGAAACAAAAGTAACAGAAATTAAATACCTTGCCGCAAAAATAACTCACTAATAGAAACCACATTTTGGGAACACCACGTTCAAAAGCTTAAATTGTGTCTATTGATTAAAGTCATTTTTTTTTTTCATAGAGATATGTATAGTTGATGTTTTTTCAGTAATTGATATGATGAATATCTGCCGATACATTAATGATACAGAGTTGACAGATCTCCAACGAAAAAAACGAAAAAAACAAAAAAAACGAAACAAACCTCTACGCATACGTTTATACGTCAGTTTTTGGGCGATTTTTTTTTTTTTTTTAAAAAAAATATCACACTTGTTTTTAAGCAAAAATGTCAATTTATTTGTCACACTTCAAATTAAAACTATATATTTTCAATTTTCAAAATAAATCTCTGAGTTTCACAGTGAGTTACGGCATGGTAAGTGTGTTTTTTATAGTTAGTGTCTGTGTTTCATGCGTATTTTTTATTTAAAACACACGTAAAATGCGATAACTCTTTGTGGAAAGAGAAAAAATTAAAATGCCATAGCTCACTGTGAAACCCAGAGATTTATTTTGAAGATTGAGAAATGAGAAAATATATACCTAGGTTTAGTATAAAGTATGACAAATAAATTGAAATCCGTGCTGGAAAAACAACATAAACTATCACAATTGGACGGCTGAAAAGTAAGAACTAGCACACTGCGTGGATAGATACGTCAGTGGCAAAGTGTGGAATTTGGCAACAATGTATTTTCTCAATTTAAATTCACCAAAAAGTCGAACGCTTTGGTCGTCGGCGATGACCATGCATTTGGATCTTTCGAATGTGTTTAAATTGGAACGAGGAACATTGTCAAATCGTACGCCTCGACACTGAGATACGTGAGACTGGATAGGAAACAAAAAAAATCTGCTAAAATTGATGAAGGAGGGTGTTGGAGAAGATACAACTAAGTAATATTCCTATCAAAAAGGAAATATAAAATGATAAAATAGGTTCTCAGCTCATTAATACTGCCAAGAAACACTTAAAACTTACTTTATTTTTTTCTTTGTCTTCATTATTTTGGTGAACTTCTACTAGTACGGTCGTTGTTGTCGTCTCCATTTGCTGTGACACCATACAAATTTCAGTCAACTAAAATCAAAGTTTTCAAAACAGAATTAAAATTTATGAATATGTTCTCACTCATTACTTAGGTAGTTTGTCAAAATGTTTTCCTTCAAATTGAGCAATCAGTCTTTGTTTAAAGAGACATAACTCAATTCAATGTTTCAAAATCTCACAGTTTCATTCCATTGTAAAGGAAAAGCAAAGGCATTCATTTTCTTTATTTTTCCCGTGTGACCTCAAAAATCTAAAAAAAAAAAGAAGAAAAATCATAAAGATCGGCTAGCTGATTCACTGATAAGGAAAAAAAGTGTGCCGGGAGCTTTTTAAATGTTAAATTGAATTACACCTCTTTATAAAAACACGGTTGAAACAGCAGTGCAGGAAAAAAAATTTATCCAAAGAAAAAACGTTTAAGGTTTGAAAACAAGCTCAAAAAAGATATAAACTTTGAGGAGGAGCTATGTAAATTCTAAAGATGAGAACTGATTTTCTATAGACTGCTATTAAAAAAAGAAAAAGAAATTGTTAACATTCAAAATGGACAACTGTAGTGGTTTGTAGAATGTCTACTAAACAACCGTTTTCACTCGATTTATTCTTATCTGTACCCCTTGAGACAAAGCTTAATTTTAACAATCGAGATAACTTCTCCCGCAAAAAGTTAGAGTGCATGCATTCTTAAATGTAATACAAAAAGGAAGAAGAATAAATGGAAAAACCTGAATCTTAAATAATTACCTTATTGGATGAAGATTTAAAATCAACAGACTTATCTCTTTGGCTTAAATTATCTGAGCTACTAACATGTATAACGGTTTTCCCAACATCTGAAAAAGAAAAAGAAAAATAACGTCTGGTTGGATAAATGGGAGGAAAACAATTAATTAACAAAGTTTGAAAAAATGAGAACTACCTACATTTAATAAAAAATTATTTCAACAAAGGAAATCAAATTTTTAAGGATAAATTTGCATTTTCAATTTTTTTTTTGTTTTTGTTTTATTTTCACCATTTTTTGAGAATCAAAGCTGAAAATATAGCTTTTTAACCCTTTCAATACCACGCCTGATTTCTTTTATTTCGTACCTCCATCTCTCTCCAAGTGCCTTCAATTACCAAAAGGGGCAAAATAAACACTGCATAGTACTAACATGTATTTATACCCATTGCATTTGAGCAAGTAACCCGCAGCTGGTATAGTAAAGGAGTTAAGACCATCCACACATCACTAAGAACAGCTGAAGTTTCAGGAAATTTTTCATTTTTTGAGAGAGAAAATCCTAACCACAGGTATAAATATTTTATGCTTCAAAAAGCTCCCTAAGGTTTACCAAACTAGGTACTACCTTTAAAAATATTTGAGGAGGAAATAAATGCTCCTATCTCCTTACCTCCATTACAATTAGGTTCATAAGGTTTTAAAGGTCTTTCTTTACTAATTTCATTAATGTACGGATCTGACATTTTTCTCTGGTCAGTGTCTAGATGGCTCAGTCGACTGAAACAAAAAGGAAAGTTAGAGTGAGTTGACAATTAATTAGCTAACATTTATGATGATTTGATGAGAGAAAAGTAAGAAAATAAAATAAAATATAACTGCAGTCAAAATATTAAAACTCCACTAATGCTGGAAATGGCATGCTATTCAAATACATATTTCAAATATCTATATCACTGAAGAAGCGCAATGTCAAAAAAAAACAAGCTTCGAAAAAATTAATTTGGAAATTAAAACTCATGATTCAAAGTTGATATAATTTAATTTCTTGCCAAAGTTGGCTGAATTTGTTCTTTCCTTCTCTTCTCTACCCTCCTCTCACATTTTTCTTCAATTTTTCCCTTTTTTCACTTCAAATTTAGTGCTGCATATCCGCTGAAGACTACCCTTTGGTTTTAAACCCCTAATGAAACACATTTATCTGATGCATTGCAAATGGCATACCCTGTCTCAATACATTTTTCCCTACTCAAACATAAGAAAGCTTCAAGGGTGAAGAAATAAGCGAAGCTTAAAAAAACAATGAAATATATATAGAAGAATGGAAATGGAGGAAAGAAACTGATACACTGAAAAAAAGTACGGTACAATGAACCATATGCATGGCAGATTTTTGCATCTGCCAGAAAGTATGGCAAACTTCACCTTAGTATGGTAAATGCAATGCAAACTATTGGTAAAATTAGAATAACCAATAACTTAATGTACCTGATCTCTGGCACAGTTTACTATACTCTGGTGAAGTTCACCGAACTTTCTGGCTGATGCCAAAATCTGCTATGCATATGGTTCATTGTACCGTGCTTTTTTCCCGTGTAATTTAAATTTCAATTTAAATGAAAAAAAAAATATCATGCAATTTTTTTTCAATAAGTAAATAATCAAAATTTCTCTAAAATTATAACACTTCATTGTACATCACTCTTTCAACACAATTGTGCATTTAAACTAGGAAAAATACTTCTGTGGCTTGTGAAAAAGCAAACTGAATGAGGCATAGTTGCAAACTGTTGCTACAGATAAAAAAAAGTCCTGGTTTTAACCCTTTGAAGACCAGGCTCATTCAAAAGAACACCACTCTTTCTTTTACACAGGTAAGGTAGTTAACTGTTAGTACTCGCGGGAGTTGGAATCGCCTATAAAAAGAATTGAAAGCGCTCGACTGAACCATATATTGTTGGTGGTTTCATCGATAAGCTCGTTTATTCCGAATCATGAGACTGGAACGATGTGAAATGAACTAGAGGAGAAAAACGTGTTAACTCGGGCTTGGTCCATAAGGGGTTAATTAATGAAAAATCAGAAAAAGAAAAAAACCTATGGAGGATTAAAACTTCTAGAATCCATTCATGAACATAATTTAAAGCTTTTAAAAAGTGAATCAATTGTTATTTGATCTTTTTCTGAATGATTCAATTCATTTTCATGTCGGAAAAAATCCACGTTCTGTTCCTCTATGCTGAATTTTGACACCAAAATCACTTCAATTTTTGGAAAGCAATCAATAAGTTAAAAAGAGTGGATCTTGGTAGATATTAGTTTCATCATCCTTCATTTGCTAGTTTTTACAAAAATGCGAACATTAGTGCTCGCAGCTGAATTTTTCATGTTCCGATTCTTTGAACGCATCTTGTTTTTCACTCTATTTGTGGTCTTAAAACAATATGATTCCTCTGAATCTTGATCTGGATCGATTGAGTCGCTTTATTCCACCTTTTAGCAGATGAAATGATAGGAATGAACAATTCAACTTGATAAGAAGTCTTGAGAGTCAAGGGTAATATAAATTGATTCTTTTCAAGGAGCGAGTCTTCGGAGCACTAGCCAACGCTTCAGTTATTAGTACCTAATTAAAATTCGCAAAATCCTCAGTCATTATCAGAAAAATAGTCACATTGATTTTTAAGTACAGAGAGTAAATTATCAGTGAGAGAAGTGGTGTCCATTGTGAACTGGCAACACTGCATTCTGTTCATTTAAATGCAAAAAAATAGTTATTGTACTATAGAAGGTGTACGCCGTACGGTGCACCCCCTAAATCAATATTTTGCATGGGTTTAAATAGGGAAATTGTGACATTACCACATTACACGTGGTGTCAAACTGAAAGAGAAGAAAAATGTACTTAGATACTTAATTTAGTAGTATTTTGAATGAAAGCAGCCGAAGAAATCTCTGTCAAAACCTGAGGCATGCATGGTGCCTGTGATAGGAGGCATGCTTTTTAAAATATGAATCACAAATATACCTATCAGAATCAATGAAAGATTCTTCATTAACAATAGACAACCTTTTGTTCACCCATGTTTCAGGGCTCTGGTCACCGGCGACGCTGCTGGCTGAGCTATTGTAGCCTGAGGATTCGCCGGGAAACAATTCAGCGCCGGCTCCTTTCCTCACCAATAAAACTAATCGCCCGCTTCCTCGCATTACAGATACCGCCTGCAAATCAGAAAATAAAGTGTCAATGAAGCAATGAACAAAAAAACATAAGAGTGCATGTACTTTAAAATTAATCCAAAGAAGACAAAATTCCATTTTTTTCATTTCATTTTTTTTTTTTTTTTGTCAAATTTCAAGATAATTTTTTTTTTTTATTTCAAAAATCTTGAAGTAAAAACGATAAACATATACGATACATACGATACAGAATATACATTATTTACTATCTAAAAACTCAATAAAAGATGGTAATTTTTCTTTATGAAGAAAATCTTGATACATCTTTTGAATTCCATCAACAACTTGGATTTTTTGAGGTGACTGAATAATTCAATGCAACAAAAGCCAGTGGCGTGGCGTGCAATTTGGCAACGTTGCATTATTTATAAACCCATATGAAAGGTCGATTGCAAAGGTGCTCACCGAACACCCATCAGTTCGATATTTTTTACAGGTTTAAATGAACAAACTGCGGCTTTGTCAAATTGCACGCTACACCACTGACAAAAGCATTCTGTTGGACTTAACAACTTTTCTCGGTTTAATAAATTGAAAACAAACTGGCTTTCAATTATATCCCCCTTTCTACATGTCTTCCTTTAAGAACTATAATTTAGTAGAACCCTTAGTAAAAATAAATTTTACACACATTTGGTATCAAACTGAAAATAATAAAAAAAAAATCAAATCTTACCTCTTGGAATGAGATGTTACTTGTCGCGAAATCGACATTATTACACTGTAAAATTTGATCTCCTGGCCTCAGTCCTGCATCCCTTGCTAGACTATTTTCTTTGGTAAATTGCACGAAAATTCCAGGTTTCCATTCAGGACCTTTACAGATTCTGTGAAGAAAAAAAAATAAAGAATTCAAGAAAAAAAAAAATTCAAAAGAAAACTTTAGTTCGCTACTTAAAAACTCAATTATCACCAGGAACCAACTCACTATCACGTGAATTAGAGTAAAGGTTTCACTGTCAAAATAATATCAATTCGCGTTATTTACAATCGCACAAAACGCCTTCAAAACGCCGCGATGCAATTCAACGTACTCCTCATTCATCCGCAACACATCAATGCCCGGCGAAATGTTGGCTCGTAACGAAACGAATCAAGGCGCTATACCAATAGAGCGGTGGCGTAGCGTGCATTTTGGCAACGTTGCAATTTGTCCATTTAAACCCATGAAATAGATCGAACTATCGGATGTTCGGTGAACACCTTCGCATTCGACCTTTTGCATGGATTTAAATTGACAAAATGCAACGTTGCCAAATTGCACGCTACGCTCCTGCAATAGAGAGGATTGATAAATTATAGGAATTGATTTAATCACCAAGGAGGCAGCCGTGGATGAAAATCTCTTAGGGATATTTTCACTCGCGATCGGTTTGTTTGCCTCATATGTTTTAACCTTATTTAAGTCTATAAAAATATGAAAAATTAAACAAAACAAAAAAAACAAAAAACAAAACAAAAAAAAAAAAACAAAAAAATATGATGAAAAAGAAATAGTTGTGACAAATTCAGTTTAAATTATTTTTAAACGAAAGTGCAATAAAGTGTTTTGGACTATCTGGACACAGAAATCGATAAAAATGTTCTGTTTGAGAGGATTTTTACCATAAAGAAAATGACACCCAACAGAAAGATGAAAAACTTTCTCGCCTCCAGATAGCCGCTTTAGAACACTTGCACTTGCATTTAAAACCGATTTCCGATTAATTTATTACAATTTTTTATTTAAGGCTTGAAAAAGTGAGGCAAACCAACCAAAATCAAATCGTCCGTGCTGTGACACTTTGAGATAGGACCTATAACATGTATCAGTCCCAATATTTATGTAGCCCATCACACAAGTTGGTTAAAACCACATAAAACGCCTTCAATACGCCGCGACGCATTTCAACGTACTTCTCTTGCCTCCACAACACATCAATGCCCGGCGCAATGTTGGGTCGTAGCGAAACGAACGGTGCTCATACCTGTGGTCACGCTTTAAGCCTCATTGATCTGTAATCTCGATTCTCGACCAAATAAATTGATTTTTCGCCACGTATAATCAAGATTCCTTCCGGGAGCCAAAATGTAAATATTTAACCATGATTCTTATGTAAAATTCGGCGAAAATAACGATGCGCACATTAAAAATGTTCAAAAACCACTCATTAACTCAGGAAATCACTTCAATTTCAAACAGCCCGCGCTACACTAGACACTATTTGCACCGGTATACTACTACATAGACGGAACCACCGTGCATAAGTAAACAACATCGTAACTACAAAATGATGGAATTTCTTTTTTAATACGTGAAATATAAGCTGCATTTGTTGTCTGGTCTTTTCAGTTTATCAAAGATTACAAAATAATAGAAGAAATGTACGCATCTAAACGAAACATTCCAATGTTTGTAAGTTCTGTTCGTGTTTACATAAACGAGATGGTTCCATCTATGTAGTTTTAAGTCGGTGATATATAGTGTCTAGTGTAGCGCGGGCTGTTTGAAATGGAAGGTATTTTCTGAGTTAATGAGTGGATTTTGAAAGTTTTTAATGTGTGCATCGTTATTTTCGCCGAATTCTACGTTAGAAACAATGAGTTATAATGATGTAGCAAAAGTACGCAACAGACCCATTTGGCAACATTGTATTTTCTTCAATTTAACCCATTAAAAATATCGAACGATCGGACTGCTTGGCGAACAACCTCAAGTTCGATCTTTTACATGGGTTTAAATGGAAAAAATCGCACGGTACGCCATACTGGACGAGAGAGAGAAATAGTTTTACGAACCCGCATCCGAGAGTGCCTTTCGGAGGGACATCCATTGTGACGACAACATTGCCGTGAGATCTGGAGTAATTATTGTTGCCAAGATGATTAAACGTCTCGTTGTGGTTTTGAAGGAACAGTCCTGGAGGGGGTTCGACTAGTCTCCAAGTCAGGGACTCCGTATAGCTGCTAATTAACGAAAAACAAACAGAAACACAAGCATAAAAAATTACTTCGGGTCATACACGAAGCATCTAAATGAAGTAAGAGTTTCGAAGTTTTTAACCCTTTCAGACCTGGAATTATTTTTTATTAGAAACGGTTGTTTTTATTTATTTATTCGTTATTAGTAAACCAGCTTTACAGCTCAGTACAGGTCAAATATAGGTATTACATTTATATAAGGTAGGTGACCCAAAGGTGGCCCGGCTATTAAGGTGGCCCACCCCTGCTTATTTCAGTTGAATACACGAATTGACGATAAATGGCGTTAGTGCTGAGTAGCAGGATGCTATCGCTTCCCCCACTCCAAAAATCAAGAGCATCGGGCGATTCAGTCGGCGCAAAACAGTGCAACGTCCATTTTTGCAGGCCTTCAGCTAATTTTCACGGAAGTAAACAATCGTAAGAGCTAAGCCCTTAAATTGATTCCACCTTTGACTTTCAATTCATCATAATCATTATAATTTTTGGTGTAACTAGAGTCTAGATTCCGTTTTTGAACGATAAAATAGCATTTGAATACTTATGAATGAAATTTAAAAGGGGGGGGGGTACACACCTTTAGGTGCATCAAAAATATGAGGGGTGGCCACCTTAGGTGCATGTTTTGCGCGATGTCAAAACTCTACTTTTTTCAAACGCAAAAAAAACCTCAAAAACAAGCAAATTTTAAAAAAATGAAATTAACATATGATGACTGTCTAAATAGTAAATTGACATATTTAGTTTTTTTTATCTATCATGCCTCATATGTGCATATTGGCCCCAAGCATAGGTATGGCCACCTTTGGGTCACTTACCTTAACAGAACAGTATCAAGAACAGTAGGTAAGTAGAAAATATAATAACTAATTACTATACAGAGGAGTAAAAAGACTTGTCCATCACTTCAATGGTTTCAGGTACTCATTTAAATCGTAGAAAGGATTCATTTTAAAATACTCCTTCGTTTTCATTGAGAATGAGCTATCCTCTTCCATGAACATTGTTTTTAAGGATTTGGGAAGTTTATTGAAAATCTCAACACGTTTCTCATCCTAAGTATTCTTAGGTAGCACATTCTCAATGAAAACATTTCTAGTATTTTTTTTATTCCTATCTTTAGCACCTTTCTCTGTAATATGCCCCTCAGTAAAGCCTGCTTTTAAAGTTTCATACAAGTACAGGGAGACGACTGTGATTATTCTGCTATTTTTAAACAGGGGTTTGCAGTGTTCTTTTGCTAGCTTATTAAATATAATGATTCTAAGACTTAGGGTTTTGACTAGAGTCCCTGTATATGAAAGAGTCTCGCCATACGAGATTCCATCTCTGATTGGCTGCTGAAAACTGAAGAAGAAGAAAGGGTCTATGAAGCCTGGAGGCGCGCCACTTGTTTACATCTTCATGGAACCATCTAGCCCGCTGGAAACTTCCGGCATTTTCAGCTGGTCCTAGTGAAATTTTTTGTTGAAATTGATGAAAGTACGATCGGAACAGAAAAAAATTCACGTATTACTCTTCCACTGTAAATTAAAACAGTTAGTGGAGCCAACGGGAATTGAAGGTTAGGCTGACCTAACAAAGATTACTTACACACGAATACGCGTATGAGTAATCTTTGGCGGGAAGATCGTTGGATAAAAATGTAAACAAGAGGCGCGCCTTCAGGCTCCTCAGACCCCTTCTTCTTCTTCACTTCTGTTCACGTTTCTTGACTCTTTTCATACATAGGGGCTCTAGTTTTGACCAGCATGATTGATCTTAGCGCTGTCTCCTCGTCTAAATTGATGCACATATTATATTTTTATGTTTTCAATAAAGACTATATATGTGTTATTCCACTGTCCATTGGAATGGACTCCAGGTCTGAAAGGGTTAAAATGTCAATCGACGTAGACTTGCGTAAGGGTCATTACTTTGTAACGGGTGGGACATTCAGACGACTTTGAAGTAATTTTTTTCAATTTTTTAATCATTTAAATGAAAAAACTATCCCTCCAACAGAAAGGTCTTAACTTCTAGATAGTGATATGATTTTCAAAATTTAATAAAAGTCTATCCAAAGCTGAGAAAGGAGCAAAACAAGGGTGTAACGGGTGGGACAGAAAATGGACAAGGTTTTTGAATCACTTCAGAAAAAGTTGAAACTCTGAGTTTTGAAGAAATAAAAATTTGAAAAAAATATATGTTAAAGGTGAGGGTGTAAGCTTTGATCCTACATAAAGTTTTGTTCGTTTACTAAATTATTTTTCTCTGAAAAAATTAAAAAGTAGCGTAACGGGTGGGACAGCTAGGTTTTGTAACGGGTGAGACGCGTGTGATTTGGTCATTGAAAATACACATCAAACCTGCTGTGACATCAACAGGTTTGACCTTATTAGATTTAGATAATATTTTCGTCTCTGGTTGCATTTTAAAGACTGCTAGGCACTGATTTTTAAATTTCAATTTTTGCATATCATGTCCACTTTCCTGTAGAATGACCCGTAAAGGGACTAACAATAAATCTCACTTTGAAAACTTTACAGAAGGCGGTAAACTCTTCTAAAAGGACCTCTGACAATAAATGCTCATTTAAGGACTTTCCAAGTCCGGAAAAATCCATGTTTTGACCTAGTGTGTGCATTGCATTGGGGGGGGGGGGGGATTTGGCACAGTTTCCTTTTCTGGACTGAAACGAGTCTAGACACTCTGGCTGGACAGAGGAGGGACAGTCGGACAACATTTACACCAACACCGCTTGGCCGTGGCGCGATGCTGTCGCCATGAATTATCTGTCACCGTCTAACACTTGTATACATACATTCAGTGACGTAATCTGAGGGGCGCCCCTATCACTAAAACTATCGTTTTACCCCCCCCCCCCCTCCCCCCCAAATGTTCATGAAAAAGAGGAAAGAAAAGGAAGGAGAGAGAAAAGAGAAGAAAAGATACGGGGAAAAGAAGGAAAAATAGACAAAAATAAAGAAAGAAAGCAATTGAAATGACCAGAAATTTTTGCTCTAATGTTTGCTAAAACTGTGCCTAAAGCAGTGTTGCCAGATCGAGGGTAAAAAGCCGCATCGTCCCCATTTAAATCAATGTAAAACGTACGGTTTTTTTTTACCCCAATCTGGCAACACTGGCCTGAAGTCAGTCTAAAATATTACTCCTCGTATGTCAAATGAAATGAAGACCCGCGCCAATTCACACCCTGTGCATTATGTCTAGACTCTGCATTTAGTTATTCAAACTTATCTAAACCGTGTTTGTTGAATAGCACACACGGATTATGGCCTACCCTAAAATATTTACATTTACGCACTGAAAAACGAAGAAATTTTGCTGTAACTTGGAAAACGGGTACCTAATAAATAAAAAACTCATAAACAAATCTATCATTCAAAACGCTAGACTAATTATTTACGCCTTTTAGAGAAAGTTAATAAATAATTGAGTGGAATACCTAAATGCACGGAGAGCTGGACCTCGCAGTGTTGATAGATTTGAGGTTAAACTAGGTATATGTTATACGTACGTTCTTAGGGGAAATGTATGATGGTCTGCAGCCATAAATCTGTCAACACTGTGCGAATCCATTGTTTCCAAATTTGAGGTTAAAATTCGTATATTTTATTAAGATTCTTACTTATGAGAAATATAGGTCTTATAGCCGAAAATCTGACAACACTGAGCTAGGCTGCCGCAACGTCGCTGGTTAATGGTCATGCGAATTTACCGCGAAAAAAATAGGAGGAAAAATGGAACTTATTCAGTTTTAGGTGAGTTGAAGAATAAAAAGATGGATGAATACAAGAGGAAGACAAGGCTTGTTAAATGGAAAAAATCAGAAAGTGAGACAGAATAGCACAGACTATAGATTACGTAAAAAGAATTCACAGCTCATTTTAAACTATTAAAAAAAACAAGAAACTGGCAAGATGACTTACTCTTTAACGGGTATCATTCCGACGGCTGTAACAAACAAAAAAACGGCAAATGTATTAGAGAATTCCGCTATTTGAATGAGTTATTAAACGGCATAGACACACGAGCATTAATTCTCTCTTTCTCTCTCTCTCTCTCTCTCTCTCTCTCTCTCTCTCTCTCTCTCTCTCTCTCTCTCTCTCGCGGGTGCATTGGGGACAGGTGACATTTAAACGCCTCGGAATTTTTTTCCGCTCCCAATTAAAATTGTCTCGCGTTGAAAATTAAATATATCGGAATTCTTTCCCATGATTTAGTACAGAGAGAGAAGAGAGAGAGACATTGTTTTTCAGTTGCTCTTTATTAACATTTTAGTTTTCCGAGAAAAACATGCACAAATAGATGCATTTAACGATTTGTCGACAAGGGTGGTTCGCAGATAAATTGCAATCAAGGTTAAGAAATAAACGTAATTGGGAAAACACAGAAACAAAATTCCAAAGATTAAAAAAATTGATACGATATGTAAGAAACAAATTATACTTATACTTGATCAAAAAGAGAATTTTGGACTGGCATCGCGGCATATGGGCCGGTTGCACTTCAACGGCGCACGATGGTGTAAGATCGGGAATAAATGGCCAAAAATAAGTGACAAATTGTTATAAAAAATCATCGTTTTAACATTTTAACGCTTAATTTAGAACTTCTTGATGACATTTCTGGGTTTAAATTACTATTGTTAAAGGTGTTTTCTGTGATTAAAATTGGTCTTGAAAGTTTATAGATGAGAAAATGATGAAAAATTTACATTCTGATTTTTGGCCACTTTTTACGGATCTTAGGCCATGGTGCGGCGGTTCGAGCAGTTAGGCAACCAGGTTTATTTGCCATTTAAACAAATACAAAAGTATCGATATCTAGCTGGTGCAATTGCACCGCCTGAAGATCGATTGTTTTACATAGGTCTATATGGAGAGAATACGTTAGTGCCGCATTGCGCCAAAGCCACCAATTAATGTAAATCCACTATCGAGGGATAAAAGGCGCATCGTGAAATTTGACAGCAATGTTCTTTCTCCCTTTGAATCTATGCAAATAAATCGATCGTTGATGAGCCACTGCTTTATGTAGAATCGATTGATTTACATAAAAACAAATGAAGGAAAAACATTGTTGCTAAATCGCATGCGATGCAGCCGTAACGGATTCCTCTTCTGATGGTTCTTAACACTGGCGCAACCAGGATCTCTTCCATCTCTCTCATTTTCCATTTGAATGTATAAGTAGGAAAAGGACAGAATGAGGGGGTTTTATCCCCTTGTCCATCCTTGTCTAACATACGTTTTTTAATGGAGAACAGAGAGAGATGAAGAAACTCTCGATGCGCTACTGGTTCTTAAAAAATGCCACAGTAATCGTCGATGTTTATTTTTCACTTCAACTTGGAACCTAACCATATTTTCCCCCATAAGTTAAAACCTCGTCTTTATTATAGCTTTAGTTTCAACACCTAAAAATATCCAAAAATTTGTTACAAGAACGCAAGTAAATGAAGGCACGATTCCACGATTAATAATTGTATGAAATACAAAATATTTGTACGAATGAAATCTTGGACGAGGAAAGAAGGCAAGGTTTTCTAAATAACGAACGAAATGAGTAGAATTACGAGTTTTAATTTTTTTTGTATTTTAATTTCGCAGTGGTATTTAGAGCTTTGATAACGCAAATAATTAGATTCTATAATTATTTATTGATTCTGATTGGAAAGTTTTCAAGACAAGATCTCGTTATTCAATGAATGCACACACAGTGACGCAAACAACTTCAAGTTGACAAGGTTTGACTAAATATGTTGTTGAAAATATCTCTGCCGGCAAAATGAGATTACTTTTTAAATAAATACGCGTATAAGTAAGTTGGTATAAGTGCACCGCACGGAGAGACTTCGTGACCTTCTTGGCACGCTGAACAAAACATGGCATTATGACACAAAGAATGCAACAGTATCTAAACGGATTACAGTGCATTCTTCCGAACAAATTTTTCAATACAAAACATGAGGGGGGAGGGGGCATTGTTGGAACTGTCTCCTGTCCCAGCCGAAAATCTGGCTGATTTTTAGCCGTCAACCAATGATACATAAACTACCTTCTTCACTTCAAAATTAGGAGAATGTACAGCGAATCTAGACAAAAAGTTGAGAAATATTTGTCAACAGTTGGAAGATTTTTTCAGGTTTCGGAATTTCCAATTGGATTATCAAATTTTGGGCCGAAAAACGTCCAACTTTGTGGCAATGAGTCAGTATAGCGAACTTTTGCTACACATCAATTTTGAAAATTGATTCAAATTCAAAACGACACATTCATATAAAAGGTTTTCCAAAAGAGCCAAGGACGATAAACTGTAATTTTAAAACCAAACAAGCTAGTGATTCTAGGCTTGGTTTACTTTGAAAGATCAACTCATTTGCTTTTGATTTAGCTCAAGATGAGAACATCCTTGGTAAAAACAAAACCTCAGAGGCCCTCTGAAATTCCTGAGGGTGCCCCCAGAATTTCTGAGGGTTTCTGAAAGGACCCTCAGAAATTTTGAGATCACCCACGGAGCCTTTGAGGGCGCGAAGTCTGAGTATATTTGGACCAATAGGGTCGCAGGTCCTGAGGGTGCCCTCAGGACCTCTTGTTCCAATTACCCTTAGACATTGCTGAGATCCTAAGGAGGTTTTTTTACCAGGATATCTGCTCCATGAACTTACTCCAGGTTTTCAATCCGTAGTAGGTATATGTTTATACCTCAAAATTGAAAAAAAAAAAAAAAAAAAAAAAAAAAAAAAAAAAAAACGCATGAGAAGTGATTCTCGCTTTGAGTCATTGAAAAGTTTTTTTAGTCTGGAGAGAGTAAAGTCTGAAAAATTCTGTAAAAATGAGACAGGAAAACCAAGTCTGCACTTTTCATTTTTTTTGTTTTGTTTTTTGTTTTGTTTTGTTTTGTTTTTTTTTTGTTTTTTGTTTTTTTTTGCATCCAATTGTTTTAAATGAAGACGAAACAATAAGGATTTTCCTCCAATTAAACCTATGTAAAACAATAAATCTTCAGGGGATCTACAAAATGCCTGAGAAATCGATACTTTTTCTAGGTTTAAATGGCGCAAAAACAGAGTTGCCAAATAGCACGAGCCGCCACTGATGTAGCTGCGTTTTTCCTCGATTCAATTTTCTTTGGGTACTAACCGATACAAATCGAAGTTGATCATCGTTATTGATTCTAATTTGAACCTTTATAGAAATCATAAAAACTAATGACAATTCTTCTCGACTCTCTGGAAAAACATGAGAAAGCATCTGACGGAGCGCAACCTTCTAAAAACAATAAGGAGCCTTCGATTGATTGAAAAGCAAGATAAAGTAAAAGTAAGTGAACGAAGGTCTGGTCTGGTTTGTGGCCTGACCTGGCTGAGGATCATTATTTTATCTGAACTTTTATCACTTAATAACAGGCTGCGAGGGTTGCCATTAAAAGTGGATGAGCGCGAGAGAGTCCGCACTAATAAATAAGCATCTTTGACAGGGATAGTGGGGGGCGGGGTCCTAAGCAGAGACGAACACGACACAAATTAGTGGTATTGAGACCGAAAAATCACTTTGCCTGATCCTCCTTCGTAACTGTAAGATTTGATGGCACACGCTATATGTATAGCTATATAGCAGCACGAGCGTGAAGCTTATTATGAATGTGTGGTATGTCTACTACGTGTAGTGGCATGGCGGTGGCTGAATGAACGATCCGAAACGCGGTGATTATGGTTCTGGATGCTGACGCTCCTGCACTGCTGTACTACACACTATGGATTGTTTTAGTAGATCGATATATCGTATCGATTACCGTCCGAGGACTTCTAGTTCCAAACAAACTATGATTTAATGTCTTTTAACCCCATAAGCGCATTTTTTTGTGATTTTTCAGCACGAATCATTTAGCTGGACCAGAAAATTTCACAATTTTTAATTTTTCAATTTTTTTAACTCTAAGATGATTTTTTTTTTTTTTTTAGAGAAACGCCAAAAAACACTTAAACTTGTTAAAATAAAGTTGGGCATGTGTCGAGGAAACCAGACATGGGTTAAGAGTTCCAAGAACTTAGCATTCATAATCGTTTAAAAAGGTCGCTTTAATTGTACGCGAGAGCGAGAGAGACAGTTTGTCTTCGTTTGAAACGCTCATCACCGGATGACGTCATCACTGACACCGTCTATTGCTGATTTTTGGTCTCAAAATGGGGCTCTTGCAAACTTTTGCTACAAGCCATTGAGGAGTTAATTCTTGCATTAAAACCAGTAAAAATAACGATGAGCACACTAAAAAACCACAAAAGTCACTTCAAAATAGGGCTTAATGGCGGCTGATCGCAGAGATCATGGGGGATTCCTATCTAATTCGAGACATATCTATGGGTTTCCATAGAGAATTTGGCGAATTAGGTTGGTATCTCCCATGATCCCTGCGATCAGCCACAATGGGTCTGTTGCAAAATGTTTCTACAGCGCTGTAGAGTGTTCAATCTCATGTAAAATCGCGTAAAAAGTCCATTAGTGGCATCAGAAAGTCATAAATGCAGTATAAAACTCACAAGAGACGTTTAATGAAATCCAAAATGGCGGTAAAATATCGAGCAATCTGTATACATGCACCGCGAACATCCAAGGATAGCCAACCTCACAATATCGATCACACCCAATCACAACGTTAATAAACACATAACCTCTGAAGCTGTGAGATTGTCACCGTTGGCAATTCTTGGATGTTAAAGGTGCATGCATACAGATTGCTAGATATTTTACCGCCATCTTGGATTTCATTAAACGCGTCTCCTGTGAGTTTATCATCGCATTTCATGACTTTCTGATGCCACCAATGAACTTTTTGGGCTATTTTACATACGACGAAACACTCTTTATCGTTGTAGCAAAAGTTTGCAACAGACCCATTACGATCTTGCCGTTGAATCTGCTTTGCAAGTTTATTACTGGAAATTAGTCTTTTTTAGTGTGATATTCGTTATACACGCTGCGGTTTTTACAGCTAACAGCTAACTAGACTGTTAATTTGCCCAAAGCAAAAGTTTGCAAGAGCACCTTTGTAAATTTCTGCCCCCCCCCCCCCCCTGTGTATCGGCCAAAGCTCTAATTACTATGCGAACAAATAACGAACTCGCGGCAGTAGTATACATATACGCCGTGTAATGGAGCGTGGGGCAATGTAAGGGGGGCGAAGGGGGAGAGGGGGAGAGGAGGAGAGGGGATGCCATCATTGCCATCCATCGTTATTTTCATTAATTTTCAGTTTTTGAAAAATGATGGTCCGAATGGCGAGCAAGACGGAGCGGAGGAGCGAGAGAGAGAGAGAGAGAGAGCGACAGATCATCTCTTTCTCTCTTTCCCTCCCTCCCTCTCTCGACGCGATTTAGATGATTTATCACTCCGGAGAAAGTGGCGTAACATAATTTTCGAGACCTTTCCTGATGTTCCTCTCTCCCCCCATCTCACTGATTGTGGAGCGAAGACGCGGTCAAGACAAGGGAATTCATTCTAGGTATGATCAACATAAATTCACATCTTCCGGAATAACGGAGCAGCGAAGCGAAGCGCCAGCCCCAGCCCCCCCCCCCTCCTTACTCCGGAACAAGACCTTCAAACTCCTCCGATCGGCATCAGAACTCAGAAGAAGCTCGTGTTCGAAATCAAATCATAATAAGATATTTTTTGGATACGGCAAAGATTTTATGCGTAAGTTGAATCAGTAGCGCACCGAGAGTTTCTTCATCTCTCTCTCTTTTTTCCATTAAAAAACGTATATGTTAGACAAGGATGGACCACGGGATGAAACCCCCTCTTTCTGTCCTTTTCCTACTTATACATTCAAGTGGGAAATGAGAGAGATGGAAGAGATCCTGGTTGCGCCAGTGAGTTGAATGAAAAGGACGAAGCGCAAACAATGGATGTTGCGTTTCTCTAATTTTGAACCCATAAATAACGTATTTTTTAACGTATTGATAGTCTGCAGGACTAGAGTCCCTATATAATATGAGAGTTCTACACCAATGCCTTCAAACTGAAGAAAAAGAAGCGGATAAATGGAGCCCCCAAGAGGCAAAATGCATATGGCGGATAGCCATTTGCCTCTGCGCTGATGCCGCTATTTTGCTATCTCTTACCGGTTACAGGTTTTAATTCTCGACAATAACGGTCGTTATTGAAAGAGATAATGTTCTCCAGATTAACATTCAAGTAGAGGAAAAATTAACAAAAATTACTGCGGTCACTGTTACTTCAGCTTGGGGAATAGAGTCGATCGCCCTCAAGGGTTTTCATATCTTTTGAAATAGGGCCATTTCACTCAGCAATACATGGCTCATCACATGGGCAAAAAGGCGATGTCACCAAAACCCAGCTAGTGACCCCCTCTATCCAGGGGTGGATTTATCATTACGCAAAATACGCAACTGCGTAGGGCTTCAGATCTAAAACGGCCTCAAGTCCCGAAGGAAAGAAAAAGAGAAGAAAAGGAAAAGAAGCAGAGGAATAAAAGGGAAAAGAAAGGAACGGATAAGGGGAAGTACATATAAAAAGTGCGAGAATACGATGATGCGCATTTAGATTTTTGGTTTTAAATCGGGGGAGGATTCCCCACTTCAACCTCCCTTCTTTCCAAGGGAAAATTCCCCCCTGACACCCATTCTTTATCTGGGGGGCCTCAAATTCAAGATTGCGGAGGGCCTCAAGTGGTGTTAATCCGTCCCTGGAGGACATGATTTGAGCTATTGACGATTCACTTAATGCTAAAAATTAATGGAAAAAATTAATTAAATTATTTTTTATTCAGGTTTATATATTTTCGCGTTTACAAATGAATAAGTATATGTTTTATACCGGAATCAAAAAAAGAAGAAGAAAATTAAATGTATTAATTATTTATTTCTGTTAGCAAGAAACATGCGACACGTTTTTCTGTTTCTCAGCTCATACTGCCAATTCCAATATTGTTTCTGCCCTTGAACTGACCGAATAAATCTCTGGCGACAATGATTGTCCCATCATCAATGTACAATAGACATCGCCAATACCCCACACCTAGGGACTCGAGACTCTAATAATGCTAAAAATTACTGGGGGAAAAAAATTATTTAAACCATTTTTTATTCAGATTTATAATTTTGTGTTTATAAATGAATACATATAAATGTGTGATTCCGGACTCAAAAGAAGAAGAAGAAGAAGAAGAAGAAGAAGAAGAAGAAGAAGAAGAAGAAGAAGAAGAAGAAGAAAATGAAATTTAATACTCATTTCTGTTAACAAGCATACTTCTTAGGTCATAGTGCCAATTCCAATCTTGTTTTGGCCTTTGAAGGGGCTGAATTCTCTGGCCACAATGCTTGTCCTATCATTACCGTAGACACTACCCATACCATATGTAGGGACTCGAAACTCCAATAATTTGTGCCGTCATCATAAATTCAGCGTAGATAATATAAGGGAAAAGGGCGAGGAGGAAAAAGAGAAAGGATTCGAGTGTTTTGACCTTTCACTCTCACCACGGACGGACGGATGATTCCGTTTATGCGTTCTCTCATCCTTTCGGACAAGAATCTCAGCCAAAATTCACCCTGACGAGCGATGAATTGAGCGAGTCCTTTCATTTTCAAGAGTAATTTGTAAATGGGTCTGTTGCATACTTTTGCTGCAACAATATAGAACCTTGATTCTTGTGTAAAATTCGGCGAAAATAACGATGCGCATATCAAAAACGTTCAAAATCCACTCATTAACTCAGGAAATCACTTCAATTTCAAACAGCCCGCGCTACACTAGACACTATTTGCACCGGTATACTACTACATAGACGGAACCACCGTGCATAAGTAAACAACATCGTAACTACAAAATTATGGAATTTCTTTTTTAATACGTGAAATATAAGCTGCATTTGCTGTCTGGTCTTTTCGATTATCAAAGATTACAAAGTTATATAAGAAATGTACGCATCTAAACGAAACATTCCAATGTTTGTAAGTTCTGTTCATGTTTACATAAACGAAATGGTTCCATCTATGCAGTTATAAGTCGGTGATATGGTGTCTAGAGTAGCGCGGGTTGTTTGAAATGGAAGGTACTTTCTGAGTTAATGAGTGGATTTTGAAAGTTTTTAATGTGCGCATCGTTATTTTCGCAGAATTTTACATAAGAATCAAGGTTCTGTATTGTTGTAGCAAAAGTATGCAACAGACCCGTTGTCGAGTGTCCGTAGACCGAACATGGTGTCGAAGTCGCGGCTGGTACGGTAGCTAGACGGTAGGTGTTCGCAATGGGTCCAGGGAGCTGATTCTGTTCTTTTGGACGAGAAGAGACGGGATAGCGGGAATCGATTAATTCCATTGCTTTAAACGGCGTCACGTGACAATTTTTAAGGCGTTCGAGTCGTTCATTTCAAACTGAACGACTCCCCGTTCCTCGAATGACTCGAAATATGTCACGTGACGCCGTTTAAACCAATGGGATTGCTCGACTCTCGTTATCTCGTTTTGTCTCGCACCCAAAAGAGCAGAATCAGCTCCCAGGCATCGCCATTGGTGGGTACAGGAATATGTGTCACTCTCTCTCCTCCCTTGTAACACATGTGTTAGCAATGTGAATAAGGGTGTAAGGTGTCATTTATTCCTTACTCACCTATCATCACTAAAAAGTTAAAAATTTCAAATTTTAGTTGGAAAAATGTAGTTTTAAAATATGATGCGGGTGAGACTTATATAATGGAATGACACAACAACTGTGAACATTTCAGACTTTCTCAAAGTCTCATCGTTTTCTTCGCAGAATTCAATATAACTGGGGAGAAAAAGATAAAAAAGATAAAAAATAAGAAAGAAAAGAAAAACCCTCGCAAGAGCTTTACTGAAGAACCGAAATTGTATGGGACGACTGTATTATTTTTTATTACAGCGGAGCGGCGCGGCGGCGGTTTGCGCATTATGATAACAATGTTTTTCCGCCATTTGATGCCATGTAAAACAATCGATTTGATAGTGAAGCGGCGCTTTACCTGTGATCGATTGTTGTACTTACATATATTCAAATGAAGGAAAAAACATTGTTGCCAAATTGCTCAAGCCACTGCTGAATTCATTAACAATTCGACAACTCAGTTATAGACACTCCGGCACATTTTAAAAAGAAAGGATTTAGCGATCAATTGTTCGGAAATCGCGGGCGTGTCTCTGCGGCGCGGCGGTGGCTCTTTTTGAAAGAGGATGAATCCATAGCCGTAGCCATCAGGAATTTGTCTGTCTCTCTCTTTCCTCATTTGAACGCATGCGTTAGAAAAGGATGCAGATAGGGGCTGTCACGTGACATCAGCCCTTGTTTCTGTCCTTTTCTAACTCATGCAATCAAATCGGACCAAGAGAGAGGCAGACGATCTCCTGGCTACGGCCATGGATGAATCAATCCTGATCTCGGACCATTTAATCATCTTATCTTCTTTCCCTTTTCCTCATTTCGATCGCAGTTTTTATATTCAATCTCTTTTTTTTTTTTTTATATTCAATCTTTTTTTTTTTTTTTTTTTTTTTTTTTTTTTTTTTTTTTTTTTTTTTTTTTACCGTGGCATTGTATTTTTATTGAACTGAAGGTGTCAAGCTATCCAGGCCTTCCTTCCTCTCAAAGGCAGACACCGTCATTGGAACAGTGGAACAGTGCGATCATTGGTGCGAGCGTTTTTTGACCGGAAAGAAATGGGTCAGTTGAACAGTGAACACGTCTTTGTAACTTGAGTTTGATGCTCGGGCTCCATAAACATTGTCGGTCCGAGGAAGAGGGGGAGGGGGGGGTGTCAAGGTTATAGATTATACAGGTATGCTCGTCTGACTTCGCGCCGCAAATTCAGTGGCGCGCAGTTCAAAATGTGTCGCTAAGATGGCCGACGAAAGCAGAAAAACACGACGACTTACTGGGGCTACTTTCAGAGTATTAATTGCCCGAAGTCTCCCGATCGAGTCGGCGTGTTTCTCTGCTTTTGTCGGCCATCTTGGCTGCAAATTTTGAACTGAGGGCCTCTGAATTCGTGGCGCGAAGTCAGACGAACATACAAGTACAATGTACATATAATCTATAACCTTGTGGGGGGGATGGATGTTGGGTTTTGCTCATATTTCAAAACTGCTTTGAGGAGTTCCATCGCTTACAATGCCTCTTGTGAATGTTGGCCAAGAAAAACACCCATTTTAAGGTGATTCCAGGCAAAGGTTGTCCAGATTTCAATCCGATAGATAGCGCCACAAACGCTGCACAAAAAGTCAACATTCTTTGACTGAAAATGACAAATTTAAGCCAAAAGTACAAAATTGAGGCACCTGCAAACTACGTGGTGCGTTCAAAAAGTTTCCGGAATGGAGCCATATTGGGCTAAAAAATGGTCCAAATGAGCTCAACTTTAGCTTGTTTGAAAGCTTATACTCTTATGAGTACATTCGTTTTTAGTTTTCTGAAAAAAATTCATTAGTCGCTGAACGGCGGCCATTATACGGAGACGTGTTTTGACCGCGCGTCCATTTTTTTAATTTCACATTTTCTAAAAAAGATTCGTGATTTTAATCAATCAAATTTGAAAGAAAGCGCGGCAATCCAAATCAAAAATCAAGAGCATGGTCATTGCATTTTTTGATGTCAACGGGATGGTGCATCGTGAGTTTGTTCCTCCCGGGGTCACTGTTGAAGCAGATTTTTACTGTGATGTGCTTCGTCGATTGCGCGTGAAAGTTCGCCGGAAGCGCCCTGAGTTGTGGCAAAATGGACCACCACGACAACGCTCCAGCTCACTCAGCCATCAAAACCCAGGAATTTTTGGCCAAAAATGGCATGTTGATGCTTCCTCATCCTCCTTATTCGCCAGATCTTTCACCCTGCGATTTTTTCCTGTTTCCGAAAACTAAAGTTGAAGATGAAAGGGCGCCGCGCCGCACGGTGGATCGAGTCAATGGGGGGGGTCGGACATCGCGCATCACGCACTTCGTTTCCTCTAAGTATGGACCTTTTTCGAGCATGTAATTCCCCAGAAATTTGTTACCTTATGTATTTTTCGTCGTAGAATCCGTTTTTGATGATATTTTTTTGCAATTTATGAGTTTTAAAATGTATTTTGACACATTTTCTCGTCATTAGTGGACACGGTTTGCTCAAAACACACATTGCACGCGTCTAATGCGGTACTGAACGGCTGAAAGAAGCAGATAATAAGATAGTAGGCGGTTTTTGTTGATTCGTGGCGTATTTATTCGAGGGGGGGGGGGGGGTTACAAGTAGGCGGTTTTTGTAGATTCGTGGCGTATTTATACGAGGGGGGGGGGGGGGTCACAATTTCCTCACTACTAATGTCACATTATTCCTTTGCTAAACAATTCTTAACTTAATTTTTCGTAACTCCCCCCCCACCATTTTTTCGTTATACGCCCACATACGTGGGACAATATAACGATGATTTTTTTTTCCCAGTCAAACTAAGAATTTTTACTTCCTCGTTTTTCTTTCTGTCCGTGTGGATCTTTTGAAACTCTTTAACTTCAATTTTTCTTGTTACATTATAAATAAAAACACGGAAAAATGGGAGAAAACTTAGGTGCATCTTTTTATTACGACAGATTTTCAAAATCAACGAATAAATTCAATCAGTCTTCTCCATCATCGTCTCTTTCATTGTGTCTTGAGGGCAAACCTTCAGAAGTGCAAGTGCCTCTGGGAGATATTCCTTGGCTTTCTTCTTCTTCTGTTCACAATTCTGAATTCATCAATTTCAAACAAAACATGTGGCACTCATCAGTCAAAGTTTGTTCGTCGAACGGAGTTTTATAGTTTTTTATAATAAACGTGACCAGATGATCACAATCATCCAACTACTTTTCATTATTGTAGAGTTCAACAAATAAATTCAATCAGTCTTCTCCATCATCGTCTCTTTCATTGTGTCTTGAGGGTGTCATTGAACAATTGCAAATACGTAAATAACATTATTAAATACGTTAAAATTGTCAAAAAAAAACCGGCAAATATAACATATAAATTAAATAAACCAAACGCTGAACTTGTAACACCAATTCACCTATTAACTATGGCTGAATGCACGTAGGGAACTGAATTCTTGTTTATTTTCCACCAAGAAATCAAAAAATTAGTGAAAATTAGTTATCAATTGAAGACTTATCGAGATTGGAAGACATCTTGTGATGCGCGATCTTTGTGATAGAAGGAAAGCGAGATAAGCTTCAAAACGCGCACGACTTGCTCTCATTCAAACGAGTCGTTTGCTCAAATTAGCGGATATTAGCGGCCAATTTTTGTTGGAATACATTCCTGAGGAGGTGTAGAAAACAACCCAGAAAAGCATTTAGGGGACATATGGGGACATTTTTTTGTAGAGCTTTTTCCCCCTTTTTTTCACAATTTTTTTTTAGCGAGTTTTCAAAGTATTTTTTCTCCCCTTATAATAATGCCAAAAAATATCAACGACATGTGAAAATGTTCATCAGAGGGAGGAAAATAAGCCAGTGAAATCGAAATTTTGATTTACATTTTCAAAATCTGATGCGAAAGCAAAAGAAAAACTTAAAAATCAAACGGTAAATTTCATATTGCCTACCTTCTCAAGTTTAGGCAACCCGCACGTCAAATGAGGGGGGGTGAAATGACTTATGAGCCATGGATATAGTCCCTGTAGATGTTTAACTACTAGAAAACCATGAAAAGTTATTGGAAATGTGACCTTTTTTTTTCCTGCCCATGTCCGACCCTCCCCATTGACTCGATCCACCGTGCGCCGGTTCGACAGTGTGGAGGAAATTCAGGTGGAGTGCGACAAGGTGTTCGGGTCGTTGACCAAGGAGGACTTCCAGCATGCTTCCAAGCAGTGGCAACGGAGATGGAATCACTGCATTAATGCTGAGGGGCAGTACTTTGAAGGTGACAAGCACCCTAAAGAGAACGAGTGATTGGTGAGTCAAATTTGATTGATTAAAATCACGAATCTTTTTTAGAAAATGTGAAATTAAAAAAATGGACGCGCGGTCAAAACACGTGTCCGTATAATGGCCGCCGTTCAGCGACTAATGAATATTTTTCAGAAAACTAAAAACGAATGTACTCATAAGAGTATAAGCTTTCAAACAAGCTAAAGTTGAGCTCATTTGGACCATTTTTCAGCCCAATATGGCTCCATTCCGGAAATTTTTTGAACGCACCACGTATACCGCAGGAAGATATCCTGTAAGTTTCAAGCTGAAATACTCAAAAATAAAGGCGGATATTATAAAATACAAAAATTCCTGTAGGCTTCAATGAGTGCAAGTGAGTGAGGCAGATAGACATACCCAGGCGCGTCAATTGGGGGGGGGGGGGGGCAGGGTGGGCAATTGCCCCCCCCCCCCCCCCAAGGATTTGAAGTCAGGCTCAAAAACGGATTTTTGCCCCCTCCAAGCCGGCTCTATGGCTCTAAAATTTTATTGACGAGCAAAAAGAAAAAAAAAAAAACAGGTCATCAAATGTTTTGCCCCCCCCCCCCAAGCCGAACTTGAAATGACGCCCCTGGACATACTATCACTTGCACTCACTCGCGCTCACTAAGCTTAAGGCGAAACAGATTTCATAATTTAGGGCTATATTACATCTATGTATATGGCTCATATATATAGATAGTATACACCTCCTCTTTTTTACATCACCGTGGTGTTTTTACAATTATTTTTAATCGCTGTCACAGAAATTCAGGGTAAGCCTGATTCGCACGCGGTTGTAGACTTATCACCCGGTTCTCTCTGAACTACACACGGTGGCAGGGGATGGTTGTGGTGATTGGTAACGGAAGGGGGGGGGGGAGGGCTCGGGGCAGCAGACGACTTGTGACATTCTATCTATAGCGTATTGTTGTGCACCTTTAGCGCTTGCCTTGCTTGAGAACGAACTCGGGGGGGGGGGGGGGGGGGGGATGGGGCGGCACATTTTCGAAATGCAGTTACGTGTCAAAGTGCATTGCGCTTCGCATCGCGATGTTGCGCTTTTTTCTCTCTCCGCGGAGAGGTTCGTGTGTACGAAAAAACCGAGGCACGTGTGAAAACAAAACATCTCCGGGCTTTGAGACCTCTAGGCCACACTCACACTCATGTGTAAATACAATTACACACGCTCACTATAACTATCGCGTATATGTATACGATATATAGGTATACAGACTAACACACTTGTGCTGGTGGCGATTGGCGGTAGGTCGACTCACACACGACGCGACGCGACGCTATATAAGAGACGCGGACGCTGCTGCGCTGTGCTGTAGCAAGCCGTGCGTTGCGCGGAGGCACACACTGACATCATTTCGTAAAATTAGCGACTGCGCATGCGCAAAGTGGAACGAAATATGGAATTTCCCGGACATGATTTTATACGGATAAAAATCAAGATTTTGAACAGTAAACATCAGGAGCGGCTCATGCAATGTGGCAAGAATGTATTCTCTCTATTTAAACCTATGTAAAACAATCGATCTTCAGAAGGTGCAATTGCACCCCCATGATATCGATACTTTTGCATAGGTTTAAATGGCAAATAAGCATGATTGCCAAACGGCACGAGCCGCCACTGGTAAACATCTAGAAAACCTTACAATTTGTGTAAAATCATTCAGTTTTTGAGTTAACCCTTTACTGCATGTTTTTGTTTTTTTTTTTCAATAAAATAATTTTTTTTTTTTTTTTTTTTTTTTTTTTTTTTTTTCAGTACAATTTTGATCTTTGAGACGGAAAAATAGTGAAAAAATTCTTTCCATTATATGTCAATGGTAAAGAGCCTGAATATTAATTGTTCCAAATAAGGCCTTACCCGCATTTAGGTATCCATGCAACTGAAAATAAAGTTTTCAGGCTAAAAAAAAAAAAAAAAAAAAATTAAAGTAGTAAAAAATAAGTTAGTAAGTTTCAATAGTTGTTTTTTTTTTGTATATGGTACCCTGCGTCACTCCAAAACACAACAATAAAAATCGGAAAATCTCTATCAGATTTTCAGAGAGCTATTTTCAACCACTCGGCACGTTCTCTATCCTGTGCTGCGCGCTCTAGGACAAAATCGACAATTCTTACTCGTTTAGTATCTGTTCCACATGTGACCCACCATGCAGCGACAGTAAAACTCAAGTCCCCTACTTTTAAATAAGGCTTCAAAGTAATTGTTCCAGATCTGGGCTCATCTGCAGTTAAGGGTTAATAATGAGTCAAATAACATTATTTGGTGTCTGCAAGAAAATAAAAATCTAAAATTATTTCGACGCAAACAACCAACAGATTTGTATGTCCTGAAAAATCTATGTTTCTAACCAGTGTGCAGTGCGCGACAGTTAAAAACCATAGAGTACCGTGGACATCGTAGCGGCCAACGAGCTATAGCGATATAGAGAGGCTGATACATGTTATAAAGTCCTATCTCAAAGTGTGACAGCATGAACATGGGCGATCTGAATCTGGTTTGTTTGCCTCCCCTTTCGTTAACATTTAAATCAAAAGTTGTAATTAATCCAGTGGAAATTGGATTTAAACGAAAAAGTAAAAGTTTGAAATTGGATTTCTGAACACCGAATTTTAATACAACTATGCAGGTGGGAAACTTTTGATTGTTCTTGCCATTGGTCCATTTCTTTATCGTGCAAATCCTTCCAGAAGAAACGCAGTTATATCAAATTCTGTTTCAAGATAGCCACTCTAAAACACTTCCACTTTCGTTTATAACTAATTTCAAATATGTATTTGTCACAATTGTTTTTCTTTTTAAATTTAAAGGTTAAAAAAAGTGAGACATTAAACAACCCGGGCCTGTGTGCAAAACGCTCATAAGAAAATTTTCATCACGGCTACCTTCGTGAAGTTTCATTTCAATTTCTCGCCCCACAAAGCCTCCCAATCGCTATCAGTGGCGAGGCGTGCAATTTGGCAATGTTTCTTTTTCACCCCCTGGTAAAAATGTTCCATGACCAATTTTACATTGAAATCGATTTCCATGGAAATTACACCACTTTACATGGAAACCAAGTATTTTTCCATCGAAACTACATCAATTTCCATGGAAATATGCGTGGTTTGTATGGAAAAGTACTCGGTTTCCAGGGAAATTTGAGCAATTTCCATGGAAATCTATTTCCATGTGAAATTGGTCATGGAAAATTTTTACCAGGGGAAGCGGCCACAGTTTCAAAAGATATGAAAACCCTTGAGGGCGATCGACTCCATTTGCCAAGCAGAGCCGATAGAGGGGTCACAAGCTGGGTTTTGGTGACATCACCTTTTTGCCCATATGCTGCAAAGCCATGAGTTGCTAGTAAAGCGGCCACAGTTTCAAAAGATATGAAAACCCTTGAGGGCGATCGACTCCATTTGCCAAGCAGAGCCGATAGAGGGGTCACAAGCTGGGTTTTGGTGACATCACCTTTTTGCCCATATGCTGCAAAGCCATGAGTTGCTAGTAAAGCGGCCAGTTTCAAAAGATATGAAAACCCTTGAGGGCGATCGACTCCATTTGCCAAGCAGAGCCGATAGAGGGGTCACAAGCTGGGTTTTGGTGACATCACCTTTTTGCCCATATGCTACAAAGCCATGAGTTGCTAGTAAAGCGGCCACAGTTTCAAAAGATATGAAAACCCTTGAGGGCGATCGACTCCATTTGCCAAACTGAATCGATAGAGGGGTCACAAGCTGGGTTTTGGTGAGAGCACCTTTTTGCCCATCCTGCATACTGCATAGTAACAATGGAATACGTCTATTTAAACCTACATAAAACAGTCGATCTTGATTTCTTGAGAAATCGATACTATCACTTGTTTTCAGGAGCCAAAATATTGAAAGTTTCCTTACAACAGTGCTCTCTCAAAACAAGGAAGAAAAACACCATCCTATAGAGATTTCAGAATGATTATTATTTATTCTTGCGTTAAACCGTCAAATGAGTTGGGACGCTATATTGGTCGAGCATTGTAACTTAAAAGTAACTTAAAAAAAAAACAATAATAATAACACGAGGATTAGCTGCCGCTACTTAAAGTAACAAAAAAAAAAAAAAAAAAAAAAAAAAAAAAAAAAAAAAAAAAATTGTAAGACCATCGTTAAGTTTCCAGCTAAGACGGACGAACCGGGGGGGGGGGGGGGTACAGTACACTGTGCCTCCCCCCAGGAATCTCAGAAATCGCATCCCCCCCCAAAAAAATCTTCATTTGACGATTCAAATTCCATAGACAGACATTTTGTCTCCCTTCCTCCTCTTGGAAAATTTTTCTGCATCCGCCATTAGAAATGATACCTCGAGCGTTTCAAAACCGTAAAATTCATTTCGCAACAAAGACTTAAGGAGGCTCGCTTGAAATGTTGACGTCAATGCAATCGAAGAGGTCGTATCCTAAACTGCATCTGACAGAGTCCATCGGGACGCATAAAAATGCAGCATTGAATTAATGAAGGCGATGTGACATAATAATAAGAAATAAGCCCTTGAATCCTTGAGTGAGCACCGGGTATGCAGGTCGACACCGTGACAAGTTGACAACGCATTCACGTCTGTCTATCGAATATCGATGCCTGATATCGATTGACAGCGATACACAGAAATGTTGGCCTGGTTGATTATTCAAAAATATAAGGGAAAAGTGAGCGATGCCAAATTCGGCAACATCTAGCGTGGATGAGAATAGAGGAGTTAATAGTGCAAGGTGTCATCGGCTGCAATTGCACAACGCTGCCGCCAACAGTGGCTGGCCAAGCCAATTCAGTCCTACAATAACCGAGGCACGGTGATTCTCAACATGGAGATTGCGTTAAAAGACAGTGATTCTTAGTGGTATAAAGCAGTGCGCCGAAAGACAGTGATTTCGAATTTAAAGCCCAAGGTATGAAGGTACTTATATTTAACAGGTATGCTCGACTCGCTTCCCGCGTCATCTTCAGTGGCGCGCGGTTCAAAAAGTAATTCCAATATGGCCGACAAAAGAATACAACTTTTATACTCTTTCCAGAAAACATTGGGCTTGAATCTCCAGGAAAACACATTTGAGGCATTTGATGCAAGACAGGTATCTCTGCAGAATGTCCATGTTGAGAAAAACGCGTTTAAAGTTTAAAAGCGTCACTGACGCTCACCTGTCCAGAGTCCAGGTCAAACATATCTGCGTGCCATTTAGTGTAAAATCATCGTATCAAAGTCAAACTCGATAAACATATACACTCTTTAAGGTATAAGGAAACGAATGAGAAATTTTACACAGTAAATATAAGACCGCAGACGCCCTATTGAATTAAATGCCTCACTTATTGATTTTATTAACAGATTTTGAGACTTTCCGATGCTTTCAACGTGATTTTCATCCAACTTTGCATCAAAATCGACCCTCCGTAATATGCTGCACACGGAGAAAAAAAACTTCGGTTCATATGGAACACCGAAGGTGTTTGGTTCCAGTAACCGAAGTTTTCAGTTGTGAGTACCGAACTTCAGTTAGGAGTACCGAAGTGGTTCAGTAGGAACGAAATGTGAGTCAAAGTATTAGTCACACTTACTGAAACCTTCGGTACTCCTAACGGAAGTTCGGTACTCACAACCGAAAACGTTGGTTACTGTAATCGAACACCTCGGTGTTTCATATGAGTCGAAGTTCAGCTCTTATAACCGTTTTTTTTTTTTTTCTCCGTGCAGCAAAAGTTTGCAGCAGCCGTACTTGATCTGATCGTCTCAAGTGACCTATATGATGGTGGCCGGTGCACTTGGATGCGGCCAAAGGCCTCGACCCTTCAAAGCTACTTTGAGAAGCCCCTTTTAAGTTCTACTAAGCGACCGCGGGTTGACGATTCTTGATTTGGTGGTGTTGACACGGGACACGTCATCGGAACTGATATTGACTGAACGGCCGGCTCTGCGCATGCGCACGACCAGCATCACGACGGCGACGCGACTCCAGTGTTGCCATGTTGGGGTGTAAAAGCCTTAGGTTTTACATTGATTTAAATGGGGACGATGCGGCTTTTTACCCTCGATCTGGCAACACTGCGCCAATGACACGGCTCCCGCCGCGCAGACGCCGCCAACACCATTCATGCTCTCGAACAATGTTGTCAGATATCCCTATAAATGACAAACTTTAACATTCAGTCAAATGCGGCGAAAATCGGGTAATTATCAGAGAAATGGCAACACTGCCTTCAAGAGTTGCCAGATCCCTAACACTACACCTTGGATAAGATGCTCCGATTATAGGCTGTCCCAAGAATAATCAAACATTCTTGTAGAGGTATCTAAATATACAGTAAAAATTAAAGCTAGAAGCAATAATAAAATAGCCGTGATACCTTTATCCATGATTTATTGTGAAATAGTGCGAGCGCTTTCAGCCATACAAGAGGCCATTATCAGGCAGTAACACAAACCAAATAAAGCGGCGTAAAGCGCAAATTAATATTTACAAACAAACAAATACAGAAGCAAAACTCCACAAAGTATGCTGGCTGGAAAATCAAGAAACTACTAAACTCATAAACATAATGAATAAAACATTTAAAGAATATAACATAAGACTAATTTAACAGTCCATAAACAGAACAGTTTTTGAATAGTTTGAGTTTAGTATAGTTTCTTGATTTTCCAGCATACTTTGTGGAGTTTTGCTTCTGTATTTGTTTGTTTGTAAATATTAATTTGCGCTTTACGCCGCTTTATTTGGTTTGTGTTACTGCCTGATAATGGCCTCTTGTATGGCTGAAAGCGCTCGCACTATTTCACAATAAATCATGGATAAAGGTATCACGGCTATTTTATTATTGCTTCTAGCTTTAATTTTTACTGTCCCAAGAATGATTGAAATGGAGCTCTAGCAAGGTTTTGCTGTAGACAAATGGTCTATCAATACTGATGTAAAATGCTGCGAAAATAACGATAAGACCTTTAAAAAAGTCTAAAACTCACTCCTCGCAGAGAAAACTTAACTTGAAATTTCAGGTGACCACCCTTGCATGTATGCACCAACTTTTAGATTTGGACCCCAAACCAAAGAACATAGGACATGAAGTTAAGTGCCGTCTTCCTCGTTTAATATGCAACGTAGAACTTTTATGTATGGTTATCACCGTGCTCCTAGTGACAAAATGTGTAAAAATGGACCTTTGATTCCTTCAAATTTACTTTTTGAAAGCAAATTCATTAATCTCATTGCTCAAATTCGTAGGGTATGTTCTTTTGTTTGGGGTCCGAATCCGAGGTTGGTGCATAAATGCAAGGGTGGTCACCCGAAATTACAAGTTAAGTCTTCTCTGCAAGGAGTGAGTTTCATACTTTTTTAATGGTATCATCATTAATTTCGCAGCATTTTACTTTGGAATTGATACTCCATTTGCCTACAGCAAAACCGTGCAAGAGCTCCATTGACAACTGTAGGTCTGAATGAAAACATCAGCGTCTTACTGCTCCTAACCAATCAGGTTGCCCTTATCTGAGGTTTGATGCTGATGATGTTTTCATGAAAGCGGTAGAACTGACAGATCCAATATTTTCTGGGACATGTTATATTAGATCTCTTCATAAAAGCAGAGACAGATTAGCCCGACCCGGCGCCCGTATAGCTAAATATATTTACAAGCGCCAATGGGCGGTCCGTGGGTTCAAAAGTGGGGGGAAGAGCCTTAAATAATGTGATGAATTTTTTTTTTTTTTTTGGCCTCTCCAATAGTCTATAGAGCTCCTGGGGGCTTGAGGAGATACGACTTTTTTTCGCCTCGATAAAAACTGTTTCTCAAAATTTTGCTCCCCTTAAAATCTTGAGCCCTAGATTATAACCTGATTAGCCACACAATTAATGTGGCCCTACAAAACCAACCAGAAATCTTCAAAATGCTATCCAAAAAAAAAACAAAGACTAACAGCAGTGAGCAGGCGTTCACAAATGCAACCAAGTCTCACACAGAAGTATACAGGGGGTGTCATGGGTCCCAGGGTTAAACCAACAAACTTCGCAAGGTCAATATTTCGCATCAAATCAAAGGTGCAATTTCACCAAACAAGTACAATCAGACTTAATTTCTTAATTCTGAATTTTTACTATCACAAAGTTCAGAATGTATGTATTTAATTCGCAATGCGAAATAAACATTTAACCAGAAATCCGACAACACCGAACAAACACTCTCTCTCTCTCTCTCTCTCTCTCTCTCTCTCTGTCTCTGTCTCTCTCTCTCTTCTCTCTCTCTCTCTCTCTCTCTCTCTCTCTCTCTCTCTCTCTCTCTCTCTCTCTCTCTCTCTCTCTCTCTCTCTCTCTCTCTCTCTCTCTCTCTCTCTCTCTCTCTCTCTCTCTCTCTCTCTCTCTGGTGGTACAAATACCACTCTCTTTCTCTCTTCCTTACGCACACCCCCAGCCTCTTTCTCCCTCTTCCTCTCTGTCTCCCTCTCAATGTCACCGCTCCTTGATTGGACACAAAGTAAATCGACGTGACAGACACGACGATACGGCACGACACAACACGACACGGAGCATACCCCAATTCCGTTGACCAAATTAATATTGTTATTTGCAGTTATTGTTAAAACGCGCTCTACCAACAGACACACACATGCACAATCACATAAACTCAACTAGTTACTCAACCCAACCCGCCGAATAAGTGAGGAACAGTGCAGGAGGACAATGAACAATCGTCTCTGAACTCCATTCGGTACCTGAATGCTCGCCAAGTCGAGGGGGGGGGGGGGGGGGAGATAAAAAAGTGGCGCGAATCCCAACCGAACATGCGAATGGATTATTATTAATGCACGCCTACGAACTGCAGAATACAGACGTACTTTGTCGTTTTTAGCTATGACGTCACGGATTCGATTTATCGCTTCGATATCTTGATTACAACACAACTTCCGAACGGCGTAACGGCTGAGAGCAAATCTCACTAGACAGTCTATACAATACATTCTGTGTTATACATATATTACAAAAAAAAAAAAAAAAACAGAGGTTCACAGAATGCTTTAACATGGGGTTCTTTAAAGAATGTAAGAATGTCACTTTTGAAATCATTATTTTGTAAAAGATATGGAACGCAAAGATTACAGCGTTACAGGACTAACAGTCCTCAATTCTTCTACCACCAGGTTCAGGCTAACTAAAGAAAATCAAAGCTAAAACTCGCTCAAATTTAGTGGATAGTTGAATACTAGTAATCCGCGGTTTTAAATTTGCCTATCCCGTTAATTGAAGGCGCTCGATGAAATATTAATTCGCAAGAGTTAGCAACTTAGGGTAGATTTTACTGTCAAAGAGAGGGAGAGAGAAAGATAGAGGGAGAGGGAAAGATAGAGGGAGAGAGAGAGAGAGGGAGAAAGAGAGAGAGAGAGAGAGGGAGAGAGAGAGAGAGAGAGAGAATAAAAACAAACAAAATGATAACAAACAAATAACTCTGGCGTAGTATATTGAAAGGTTTAAATTAACCTTGTCCATAATAAGGAGGTTTGAAAGACACCTTAGAGTGAGCACAATTGTAGATTAAACGGGAGTTCGTCATTTCCGCACAAAATACGGGGGCTCATCATTTCCACACAAAAACTTCGATTCTCATTTCCGCACAAAATCTTTTCCGCAATTTACTTTGTTTGCACAATATGGCAACGCTGCAGGAGAATGAATTTAATTTTCATAAGGGACATTTAAACAACGGCGTAAAATGTAGGGAAAATAGAAGGGCTTTCCTATGATAAAAGAAAAGTTTCTCTAGCAGTAATGCATCGGCATAAGTATAAACGTTAAATTGGATGGCGATTAAAAGGCGAACGTGGGTTTTGGTCGACGAAAAAGGTCCCAGACTCTGCTTCAAATTTAAAAACTAAAGCCTGGGAACTTTTTACCCCCCTTTCCCTTAAAGGTGTAAATGGCTTCGCGTCAATTTTATTTCGGTTTAAAAAACGGCATTGGTAGTTGGTAATCCGTATTTTGGGTAAGGGCTTGCCTACATGGAGGGAGGGTGCTTTCAGTTTCCGTCAAATCTCATTATATATTATTTACTTTTAGAGAAACAACGCTGCCAGATCGTACTTCCTCGATGTTTGTGCAAAAACGATTTTGTGCGGAAAAGATGACTCACAAATTTTGTGCGGAAAAGACTAGCCGCCGATTAAACGAGTGAAAAACAAACCTACTGCGAGTACGACAAAAGATGAACGAATAGCACTGTTGCCAGATTTTGCGGCTTTTTATATGTGTTCTTATGGGAAAAGCCGCAAGATCTGGCAACACTGACGAATAGTAAAACCAGTGAAATAAAAAACAGACTTCCCATCTTAAAAGTGGTAGTCACCAGAGGTAACGTCCAAAAACACAGCAAGAGAGGTGGCGGCGTCATGAATATTTCACGTGTGTCGGATTTTTGTTCCTACAATTTATTCTTATAAACTATTCATTCTTTAAGACTCAGTGGCGGCTCGTGAAATTTGGCAACCGTGTCCTCCTCCTATTTAACTAATGTAAAACAATCGGTTCTCCCGGAGGCTGCCAGCCTCCGCAAGAATCGATTATTTTACCTACGTTTAAATGAAAAAATTGCATGGTTGCCAAATATCACGAGCCGCCACAGCTTTAAGTTAGGGATTCATCGTAATAACAACAACACCTGTTACGTCAATCTATTTTCAAAATTAAAATAATAGTAAAACGTGAATTCAATAGAATAAGGTAGATAAGAACTTGGTCAAAGACTTTTTATCTTCTGGGCGCTCAAAATTTTATAAAATTTTACATTGTTAATTGTTATCAACCAGTCGCTCTGATTTCACGAAGCTGTACAAAAACACTTAATGAAGGCTACACATAAATTAAACGTCAAAACCTCCAATATCATACACAGCGAGGAAACTTACAATTCATTACAGTATTAATTATTTCTCATTCTCTAGTAAGAATCACTGTGACTAACCTAATAAAGGTGAGGGCCTTACAAACGTTTACAGAGTCACAAATATATTTCATGTGACATTAGGCAACCCCAAAGCTCCCTATCTATAATTAAAATTGATTCCTTGTTAAACTATGTGTGTGCTTATATCATTATTAAAACAATAGACTTGTCATTTTAACTCCACGCCTGAGGTATTTGCATTTTTTGTACTATTTCCTCGCAGAGTTTTACATTTGAGAGTTAAAGCGTCATCTTTTTCGCCTATAGCAAAGATTACACGCCAGCACTATCAAACGCTAAAGTGTTGACAGTCAAGAATGTACACAAATAGTAGAGGGTTGATTTGATTACACGAGGATCAGTGGCGTAGCGTGCAATTTGGCAACGTTGTGATGTGTCCTTTTAAACCCATGTCAAGGGTCGAATGCGGAGGTGTTTACCGAACACCCAATAGTTCGATATTTTTGATGGGTTTAAATGAACGAACTTCAACTTTGATTAACAAAGCCCTTTACAGTCTGGAGGAGCTGTGGGCTAGCACTTAAAACTTAATTTTAAAACGAAAATGTGTATTGTATTTATTATTCAAGAACCATCATTATTATTTTGTAACTGTCTAGTTTATTTCCTGACGTGTATTTCAAGCTTAATGGCTCTTATGTACAAAATTAAAAAAATAAATAAATAAATAAATAAACGTTGCCAGATTGCACGCTACGCCACCGACGAGGATTCGCCACTTATATCGGATTCTTGACTGCCGGAACTTTTGCAATCGATTGTTTTTACATGATTATTCAAAGGTCTCATGAACTAAAACGAACGGGTGATGTGAGACTGTGTTTTCGGTGAAACTAATGGTTACAGTGTAGTCATTATTTAAGCAGTATTCTATTTGATTACAGGGCAACTTCTTCTGGGGGGGGGGGGGGTCAACAAAGTAACGACAAACAGCTCATATTTTGTCGGTTTTGCAAATTTGTTGATGTCAGCAGCCAATCAAATCGAAGCATCAGAGTTTTTGTCGTTGATCAACTATCAAGATATGAGCCATTGTATGCAATAAAAATCCATAAAAAAAAATTCGCAGGTGCTGATTTGTTATTGGATTTTGCGGTTTTTCTTTGAGTTCAATTTGAAACGCTAAAAACATGAATTTTCCCAAAAGCTACTAGTGACATTATCCATCGGATTGAAATCTGGAAAACTTTCGCTTATGGAATCATCCCACTCTTCTACGGCGATCTACAACCTTCAGAAAGTGGACTGTAAGGTAGGTGACCCAAAGGTGGCCCGGCTCTTAAAGTGGCCCACTCCAGCTTATTTCAGTTAATTACACGAATTGACTGTATGGCGTTATAGTGCTGAGTAGCAGGATGCTATCGCTTCTCCCACTCCAAAAATCAAAAGCATGGGGCGATTCAGTCGGCGCGGAACAGTGTAACGTCCATTTTCGCAGGTCTTCAGCTAATTTTCACGGAGGTAAACAATCGCTAAAACTAAGCCCTTAAATTGATTCCACCTTTGACTTTCAATTCATCAAAATCATTATAATGTCTGGTGTAACTAGGGTCTAGATTCCGTTTTGGAACGATAAAATAGCATTTGAATACTTATTAATGCATTTTAAAATGGGGTGTCCACCTTTAGGTACATCAAAAATATTAATGGTGGCCACCTTAGGTGCATGTTTTGCGCGATGTCAAAACTGTACTTTTTTTCAAACGAAAAAAAAAAACCCTCAAAAACAAGCAAATTTTAAAAAAAATGAAATTAACATGTGATAGCCAACTGTCTGAATAGTGAATTGACATATTTAATTTTTTTTTTTTTTTATATATCTTATGACTTATACGTGCATTTTGGCTCCAAGCATAGGTATGACCACCTTTGGGTCACTTACCTTATACTCAAATACGAAAACGAAAGATGCAAAGTGCGTGCAAGCCTGGCTGCATAAAGCCTAGGCTCACACCGCATGAATAGCCCACCTGTCTCTAACCTCCATCTTTCGGTGATCCATTCATCATACATTTTCAGGATGACACGGTTAATGGTTTTTTCGTCCTCAGTCCTAACCATTCATTCTAGACGACCGCGACGCAATGACGCTATGTCGCTGCTGCAACCTTGCCCGAAAAATTGTCACATCACGCTGCTTGCTTTCACTCTCTGCTCATTCGCGCGAAATGCTCTTGTCATTTCATCTCCTTTTAATTTTGTACTTTTATTTTCGTTTGTTTATTTACTTTTTACTATCGGAATACGTGGAGCGAGGAAGCCACCACCACGCCATGCCTTGGAGTATAGCTGCAGCGGCAGTCCTCCGCGACAAGTTTCAAGTTTTTTTTAATTGCTTGACTCAACATTAGAATAAACTTATTTTATTAGAAGTCGTAATGATACGTATCTCACTGGATCTAAAGAATTTTTAATTTCTAAACGCAGTTCGTCTAAAGCTTTACGTCTAAAATATTGACCTTTCATACATTTTGTCCAGTTAAGGTGAATCTTCAGCGTTTAGTGCCGATTTCTGCCACCAGAGCGCTACCCTTCGATTAAAGTCAAATTACAGGCCGAAAGTAATTTATTTAGTAAACATCGATTAGTAAGTGAAAATGGGTCATCAAGAACCTCGATGGTCCGACTTATCAGGGACCAAAAACGCTTGCAAGAAGCGTATAAAAAAGGTTATCAGTTGTTTGAGCCCCCCCCCCCCCCCCCCCATACCTGCAAGTACTAAAATCACGCCACTCTGTCGCCAACATTCGATGCTTGTTGGTTGATTTTGACAATATCCCCGGAATTTATAAATGGATCATTTCTTAATAATTCTTTCGTTAGTATCTTATCTAACGAGGACCAAAACCACCGTGCACGACCCGCCAATTTTCCGTTGAGCGTGGATCGCACTGTTCGATAGAAAAATGAGGCAAAGCTCGCAAAACAAGAGATGCGCTCGTCAAGAATAATCCTCATCTAAACAGAACGCTGGTTTCTAGGAAAAAGCACACCTCGTGTTTTATCCAGGAAACCCCGCGTCATTTTATGAATATACGCTGAGACCTGAGTCCAGCGAGTGCATGTCTCTCAGCGTTCAATCTTTCAGCGGTGGATCGAGGAATTCGTCTCACTGTCTGTTTCTCTCTCTCTCTCTCTCTCTCTCTCTCTCTCTCTCTCTCTCCTCCTATTTGCGGCGTGTGTTGTGAAAGGACAGAGATAGAGCCTAAAGTCACGAGATATAGCCCCTCCTTCAATGTTTTTCTAATTCATGTGTTTAAATGGGTGGAGAGAGAGAGCGAGAGAGAGAGAGAGAGAGAGAGAGAGAGAGAGAGAGAGAGAGAGAGAGAGAGAGAGAGAGAGAGAGAGAGAGACAAACGCTTGGATCTGATCCGCGCGCTTCTGTTCGTTCTAATGTGCATTTACTCCACGGTCTATTTGTTCTCCTTTGAAATTAATCAGCTCAGTTCTTTCCAACGTAACCTCCTTCCACACGATTTATAATCCCGATGGTTCTCAAGTGTGAAAACGTATGACTGAAACATTGTCAATTTTAATTCACTGAATGTGGTGATGTCCGACGGGAAAACATAATTTAACTTGACATGACAGCAGGAGAGTATCCAAAAAATGTATGATTCTGATTCAACTTGATTGAAGATGAGGTTTTGGCGTTTTTTAGATGGCGTATCTCACTGCACACTGCACCGGTATAGCTTGTCATGGTCGGATACAGGGAATTGTCTTTCTCTCTCTCCTCCCATTTGAAAACGTGCGATAGAAAAGGACAGAAGAGGGGGCCAAAGTCACGTGATGGCCCCCTCTGCTGTTCTTTTCTAACACATAAGTTCAAATGGAAGGAAAGATAGAAAGACAATTCCCTGTATCCACCAATGTAGCTTGTTATGAGTCAGAACTCGGTCCCTAAACAGCGCTACGGTTGTTTTAAACGTCTACACAGAAAAAAAAGACTGGTAGAGTTTACCATCAGTAAATAGCTGATTTTGGGGTTTGCTATCAAGTCTAGTAAATGTTACCATGATTTGGTAAATGCAACGTACCTTGTGGTGAATTAAGATAACCTGTCGCAAAACATTCACAGGATTGGTGGAAAAGAAGTAATAGAGGCACAAAAAAGAAAGAAAAAAAATCAAATTCGAAAAAGACCCGGTTAAAAGGAAAATTAAAAATATTAACAGCTCGGATTGAACATCACGTAGCAAAAAATCGTGGATTTTAAAAAAACTTCATCCATTTCAAATAAACGCACATCAGATGCGAAAAATGTTGCTAATTCTAAAACGCGTGTATTGATGATTATACTAACTACTTTTTACTTTAGGTTTTTATGGTCCAAGGTACTATCGACGAATTAAAGATTATCGCAAGATTTTCACGCATGTTCAGTTATGGGTGGGAGTGTGTGCCGTGTGGGACTGATCTGCTGCGACTTTCCCGCCCCAACCACACTGGCACCTCGCCTGCAAGGTGTGAGGAGTATGAAGAGTGGCCGTGCAGGAACCTTGAAGGTGAAACTTATGGCGTGAAAATCCCGCGAAAATCTTTAATTCGTCGATAGTACCAGTCGTAAAAATCAGAAGATTCTGCTTCTTTCATAGAATAAAGATGTAATAGAAGCGACACTGTCGCCGAATCTTCTATCAGAACTCGTTGACCTTGAACGAACTCGAAAAGATTATGTTTGGAAGGATGTTTCAAATTCTGTAACCTTTTCATTCAATAGCAACATCATCCACCACCCATCAGCGCTGCGATTGGCTTATTTTAAATTTCGCGGTGGCTGGCTTATTTCAAATCGTGCGGTGGCTGGCTTATTTTAGATCGGTCGTCGGCTGGCTTAGAGTCCCTGTGTATTAATAAATATGCAGGGGATATTTAAAATTAAATAAATTATTAAATATAATATATTATGTACTCGTACACATTTATACAAGGACTCTAGGGTGGCTGGCTTATTTTAAATTGCGCGGTGGCTGGCTTATTTTGAATCGCACCGTGGCTGGCTTAAAGTCCCTGTATATTGAATATATAGGGGATATTAAATACTAAATATACTATATTAAATATATAGTTCATTGAATATTCATGCACAGGGACTCTAGGTTGGCTGGCTTATTTTGAATTGCAAGTGTCTGGCTTGTTTCGGATCGCGCGGTGGCTGGCTTATTTTGAATCGCGCGGTGGCTGGCTTATTTCAAGGTCAACGAAAGGAGTTTATACAGAGCCTTATGGAAGTGACGCTTCTATTACGAAGTAATCTTTATTCTATGCTTCTTTTTCGCCTGGACTCTTCCAATGTGATTAAAATTCTATTTTGACGTCACCGTTAGATAGCGTTCGGCGCTGCATTAAAAGTGCCTGCGAGTTATAAAAATACAGAGTAAGGCGTGATTTACGTGAACTTACATCGGACTTTGAGCTTGACAGTATTTTGGTTTTGGATGAGCTGTAACAATTCTCGATGGGTGGCGTCCTCCACCGGAAATCCGTTCACTCGAATGATTTGGTCGCCCACCTGAAACACCCAAAGTACACACAAAAATGAACAAAAGATTCCGCATACAATAACAAACGTAACAGCTCAAACTGGCTTAAAGTTATGATGCGTCACGGCAAGAATTTTTACATTCTCGTTTTGTTTGTTTTTTTTTTTTTTATTATTATTTATTTACAAAATCTTTGACGCATTTCGTTTTCAAAGTGCAGCGCGCATGTATTATAAAAGTCATAATGTAAATCTAAAACAAAAAATTACGAAATCACTTCCTACATGACTTTCACTGAGTCCACTTATGCGTCACCTCTTTTCTTGCACGTCCTTCTTGAATTATCACCCTACTTGATTAAAATAAGCAATCTTCATTTGTATAATAGATAACCAGTTTTTAAGTTTGTTTATAATAATTAAGTTGATACAGGTATTAGTATCTAGATTTTAACGAAGAAGAAAAAAACCTAAGTAAAGCGGATTATAAATAATGGTCTACTTTTCAAAGCTTGATGTGGGGCCCTTGTGACATAAATTACACCTAACGTAAAAAGTAGTGCCGGATAAAACAGTTTTGGAAATAATTCTTTCCTAAATAATAATTGAGGAGTATTTCGGTAAAAGGGGGAATAAAATAGAGGGTCTGCTCGTGCTAAAAAGTCCTGATTTCAACATATTTTTCCGTAAGATTCTGATGAGGAAAACTTCTCTGAATTACCAAAAAATCAGAATGTACCGTCTATAATCTTTAACTGATCAATAAAACCGAATCCAATACTTCATAATCACATACAATCACCTTTTGAAATCAGATTTTTGGAGTTCGAGCACATCAATTGTTCTATCCGCCTTTTTAACGAAGTAATCCTCAATTAATTTTATTAATGCTAATAGCTCTTTGGTTAAATAAAAAAAAAACACAAATTAAAATAGCAGCAGAAGCAAAAAGTAATAAAATTTTACTCTTGAGTTGACCCCACGCTAATTTTCAAAAAGAATTTTGCATAAATCTGCAGCGATAATCTAAACTTTTTATATTAAAAAAAAAAAAAAAAAAAAAAAAAAAAAAAAAAATCCTATAGGTGCATGTGAAATAAAGTCAAACTGTCATATTATTAGTCCTACCGCTGAAAAAGACTGATATATATAATACAATTTTCATGCTTGATGGTCGTTGTTTTTTCATTTGAACACTTAAGAATTTTGATGACTGTCCGTTATCTAGGAAGAGGAGTTTCACTAATGAGCATACTTTCAGGAAACGTGGAGTTTGCTGGAAGAAAATTTCGAGCTCCAATGTAATGTATGTATGTTGCGAAACTTTGCTCCAGCAAAGTACTGAATTGTATTTCATTACTAGGCTCTAGTGAATATTTGAAGTTTGGAACTATTCAGGGAATATAAAACGGGGGAAAAAAAAAAAAAAAAAAACGAAGAAAAAAATTACTTATTTAAATTATTCTGGCTGGAACTACATATTCTCAGATAGCTCGAGTTATGAAGGTCATCCGTTTTAGAACATTTTTATTGGCTACTGATGGTGTTAAAAAAAAAAAAAAAAAAAAAAAAAAAAAAAAAAAAAAAAAAAAAAAAAACCTCGAAAAATGCGAAAACTATGCTCCCCGTGCAACAAAATAAAGAACTGTCAGATTCAAAAATTCAAAAGTTACCTACGACAACCTATAATTTCGCTCAAACCGGGGCTGCGTGACTGTAGCTACAGAGAGTTGAACGATGGTATAGAAAGGTGTTGAGTTACGCAATGCATCATTAGCGTACGCAGGATTTATTTGGGAGAGGCTTGCACTGAATGAGCGTTCGACAAAAAAATAATCCCATCTTCCCCTCTATCCATAGATATCAGGGCTGAGAGGAGGGATTTAGGCCCCGAGCCCCCTCCCCTCTATGCAGGCCACTTAATGGAGCTCTTGCAAGGTTTTGGTGTAGACAAATGGCCAATCAATTCTGATGTAAAATGCTGCGAAAATAACGATGAGACCATTAAAAAAGTCGAAAACTCACTCCTCGCAGAGAAAACACAACTTGAAATTTCGGGTGACCACCCTTGTATGTATGCACCAACCTTGAATTTGGACCCCAAACCAAAGAACATGACATGAAATAAGTACCGCCTTCCTCGTTTATTACGCAACGTAGAAATTTTATGTATAGTTATCACCGTGCTCCTAGTGACAAAGTATGTAAAAATTGACCTTTGATTCCTTCAAATTTACTTTTTGACAGCAAATTCATTAATCTCATTGTTCAAATTCGTAGGTTATGTCCTTTTGTTTGGGGTTCGAATCCGAGGTTGGTGCATAAATGCAAGGGTGGTCATTTGGTCACCCGAAATTTCAAGTTAAGTTTTCTCTGCGAGGAGTGAGTTTTAGACTTTTTTTTATTGGTCTCATCGTTATTTTCGCAGCATTTTACACTGGAATTGATACTCTATTTGCCTACAGCAAAACCGTGCAAGAGCTCCATTAATTGCATTATTTTATGACAAACAACCATCAGCAAAAGCCGCATCTAGGAATTTGTCTTTCTCCCTCTTTCCTCATCTAAACACATGTGTCAGGAAAATATAGAAAAAGACGCTGGAATAATCTAACAGTCCCTGACTCTGTCCTTTTCAAACATTGGGTATACCTACCACAAGAAACAATGTATTTTTGGGAGTTTGAAACTATATTTGCAACTTTTAATCTACTAGATGTAGGGACAAACGGCAGATTATACGTTGAATAACTAAGAAAGGCAAAAAGGCAAAAACTTAATGTGACATTCTGTCGTCACTTCGAGATACGACATTATCCATTGTTGGACTTCCTGGCCAGTAGCGTAACTAGAAATCATTCTATCTCTCTGTTTACTCATCCGAATGTACAGGTAGAAAAAGGATAAGAAGAGGGGATTGGTCCCCCTTTCCTATCCTTTTCTAACTTACACATTTTAATGGACAAAGTGAGAGAAAGGTAATTTCTAGTTACGCCACTGTTCCTGGCCTCTACGGCGGCGCGGCGGCTACGGACACTAGCGGATCCAGGAAATTGGCCTTCTCTCTCTTTTCCCATTAGAATGCATGAGTTAGAAAAGGATAGAAGAAGAGGCGAAAATCAAGTGACTGTCCCTTATCTGTCCTCTTCTAACACACGCGCTCTAAGGGGAGAAGAGAGATAAGGACATATTACTATGGATCCGCCAATGGCTACGGACGATGCTCGTTCGTTCATGATTAGTTGTGAGCGTGGTTTTAAAGAAAGTCTATTCAACTCTCCCGCGCCCGCGGACCGCGATGTCCCTCTCTTCCCATTGGTTCTCCGCCAAACGAACGTCGCACTTTGGTCTGAGATAGAAAAAATTTGGCCGAAAATCAGTAAAAACAAGGTCATTAAAATTAATCGTTTTTGACCTTTCAAGCTTAATCGGGCAGTTGCAAGGGTCTAAAATGTTGTATTTTATATAAAGAAAATTATAGTACTTGATGAGCTGAGAACAATGGTGCCTTTGGTTTTTTCACAAGTGTCCCGGTTTTGGAGATATACGCATGTAAAGTTGTAAAATATCTTGGGTGTAGTGACGTCACTACGCGGAATTCCCATTTAAAACAATGTATTTTGGGCCAAAATCCCATCTCCGGAACAATATAGGACTTAATTAGAAACGAAAGGCATCTTTGTTCTCAGCTCATCAAGTACTTTCCTTTTCTTCATAAAAAACTCAACAATTCAGACCTTTGCAACTGCCCCATTTGAAATTTCCCAGTAACATGAATCAATTTACATTACATGTTTAAAGTGGTCAGTGGCGGATTTACCATTCCGCAAAAAACGCAACATGCGTAGGGCCTCAGACCTAGGGGAGCAACACTTCACGGAGGGAGGAAGAAGAGAAGAAAAAGGAGGAAATAGATAGTAAAAGACAGAATAAGTTAGAAAAAGGGAGAAAAAGAGAGGAAAAGAGAGAAAAAGTAGAATTAAAGAAAGGTAGAAAGATAAAATAATAACAACCTTGCTGGGGGGGGGGGGGGGGGACAGTTAAAAACTGAATTTCAATGCCTTCTTTTTAAAAAAAAATTTAGAGAGAGAGAACCCCCAAACCCCCTTCTCTCTGGTGGATGCTATCAGACCCCCAGGCGTCCTACCCTTTTTCTTGGAGGCATCAAATTAAAATTGCGTAGGGCCTCAAGAGATGTAAATCCGCCCCTGAAAGTGGTATCTGCGATTAAAAATGGTCACAGACTAAGGATTAAGTTGGGAACTAGACCAACAATAAATAAAAACTTCCGAGACGTTTCGGTGCACTCACAGCACCATTATCAATCGGAAAATTATAAAAATAAAAACAAAATACTCAGAAAGAGGAGCACACTCCACTCAAGTTGGAAGAGGACTGATGAACAAAATACCGCAACTTGAATGGAGTGTGCTCCTCGTTCTGAGTATTTTGTTTTTATTTTTATAATTTTCCGATTGATAATGGTGCTGTGAGTGCACCGAAACGTCTCGGAAGTTTTTATTCATTGTTGGTCTAGTTACTATTTTAATCCTTAGTCTGTGATGTGTTTTTAGCCGTTTAGTTTGTAATGGGTCTGTTGCAAACTTTTGCTACAAAGCTTTAAGAAAGATTAATCTAATGTAAAATCACCTGAAAAGTCCATTGCATTGGTGGCATCAGAAAGTCATAAAATGCAATAATAAACTCACAAGAGGCGTTTAATTAAATCCAAGATGGCGGATAAATATCGAGCAATTTGTATGCATGCACCACGAACATCCAAGGATAGCCAACCTCACAATATCGATCACAACCAATCACAACGTAAACAAACACATAACCTCTACCTCCAGTGAGGTTTTCAAAGTTGGCCATCCTTGGATGTTCACGGTGCATGCATACAGATTGCTCGATATTTATACGCTATCTTGGATTTCATTAAACGCTTCTTGTGAGTTTATTATTTCATTTTATGACTTTCTGATGCCACCAATGGACTTATCAGGTGATTTTACATCAGATAAAACACTCTTTATCGTTGTAGCAAAAGTTTGAAACAGACCCAGTAACGGATCCAGAAAATTTCTCTGGGGGGGGGGGGGGGGGCACGCCTGTGAAATTTTGAAATTTGAAGCGTCGGTGGAAACAATTTCGGGATATTTTATATTGAAAAAAAGCAAAATTTGTGACTTCTGGGGGGACACGTGCTCCCGTGCACCCCCCGTGGATCCGCCACTGAACAGACCCATTGTTCTAATATTAAAAATGGTCTTGACATTTTGTAAAAGATAAATTGAGGAGAAATTTACCCTCTGATTTTTGGCCACATTTTGACGATCTCAGACCACAGTGCGTCGGACGATCGGACGCGCCGCCGGAAAGATTGGCAAGAAAGGGAATCTCCTCATTTCTGGTATAACGCTCGGTTTCTCGAACCGCGCGGTGCAACAGGCACCAGAGAGTCCATCAACCTCCCCGCAACAGAATCCATTACCCGCTGGCAGCATCATAACCTCTGTGCCATCTCCTCATCAACTCATACCCTCATAGCCTCGCAAACCCCTCCTTCCCCCCACACATTCACCCCTCCTCCCCTAACTCTCCTATAACGCCCAAACACGATTATTAATTTCATATCCATCACGCTCGGGCATGGACTAAAGACCATACAACAACGCGGCGCGGAGAACGTGTATCTCAGAAGCCGCAATGTTGATCCTGTAATCCGCGGTAATCCCAATCCCCCCTCCCCTCCTCCCCCTCCCCTCCTCCCCCTCCCCTCCTCCCCCTCACACCCTGCCATCGCATCCCTCGATGTTGTAGTAGTATGAGCACTATGAGCAATGAGCATTGCTCTGCACAGATGCGTCGACGAGACGCGACGTGGTCTTCTTGTTAATAAGTCTCTCTCTCTCTCTCTCTCTGTCTCAGACTGAGGAAGGCGAGAGTGAAATGACCCCCTCCCCCCCCCCTCCCATCCGACACACTATCTTCCGCCCCCTTCCACCCTCCGCTCAACTGCGTTGGGAATGGAGTAGCGGGAGCGCCCTCTGTCGTCGAGATCCATTAATCATAGTTTCTATTTTTTTTTTTTGTGATGGAATTAGTTTTGTTGAATGCTGTTGTCGCTGATGATGTTGTCCGTTGGTCGTTCGTTTGGTAGAGGTTGCTTCTCCTTCCGATGAGACGGTTGGTCGGTGAGCTTGACGTTCATCAAGCTCAGCGTGACGAGACGACATACGGCGCTATGCGCAATGGCGAGGCGTGCGATTTGGTAACGTTCCTTTTTTTCCCCCATTTAAACACATTAGAAAGGTCGAAATGCCTGGTCATCGCCGATGACTTGAGCGTTCGACTTTTTTGGTGAATTTAAATGGAGAAAATACGTTGTTGCCATATTTCACGCTTCCTCACTGGCTATGCGAGAGTCGAAATATTAAAGGATATTTATTCGGAAACACCCCCCCCCCCCATGACGGCATTTTTTTTTTTTTTTTTTTTTTTTTTTTTTTTTTTTTTTTTTTTTTTTTTAAGTTTTCAAGTTTTTAGCGTGATTATTTTGTGCATATACCAAGTCAAGCAACTAACCAATCATATTCCACCCCACCCCGTTCCTTAAGACCTTCGTACACGCTCCAAGCAGCAGAGTTGGGCAACAAATTATTCGGAAATTATTCGGTGTGTCCGGCAACGCCGAGTCAATCGAATTATTCGACAAATAATTCTACAATGGGTCTGTTGCAAACTTTTGCTACAACGATTGAGAGTGTTTAATCTAATGTAAAATCGCCTGAAAAGTCCAATGGTGGCATCAGAAAGCCACGAAATGAGATAATAAACTCACAAGAAGCGTTTAATGAAATCCAAGATGGCGGCAAAATATCGAGCAATCCGTATGCATGCACCACGAACATTCAAGGATAGCCAACCTCACAACATCGATCACAACCAATCACAACGTAAACAAACACATAACCTCTACCTCCAATGAGGTTGTAAACGTTGGCAATCCTTGGATGATCACGGTGCATACATTCAGATTCCTCGATATTTTGCCGCCATCTTGGATTTCAATAAACGCCTCTTGTGAGTTTATTATTGTATTTCATGACTTAATGATGCCACCAATGGACTTTTCAGGCGATTTTACATTGGAATAATAACTTTTTATCGTTGTAGCAAAAGTTTGCAACAGACCCATTGACCTATACCTTCCGTGTGTTTCCCTTTCCTCAACTCAGGTAGCAAACCCAGTTTTCAATGTTGCCGGAGTCATTTCATTATTTCTGATTATTCGGTTGCCCAACTCTGCCAAGCAGTGGCGTAGCGTGCAATTTGGCAACTTTGCAATTTGTCCATATTAACCAATGGAATCGATCGGAGTATTGGGTGTTCGGCGAACACATTCGCATTCGACCTTTTACATGGATTTAAATGGACACAATGCAACGTTGCCAAATTGCACGCTTCGCCACTGGCTCCAAGTAGGATCGTTAAATTGGCATAGGGGAGCTGAAATCCCCCGCAAACTGTAGAAGTGACAACCTGACATTTCTAAGATGCAAACATAACCTTGACCAAAACGGCTCAGTTCAGGAAGTAAGGGAAGGCCCACAAGTAGAACCAATACTCACATGAGAAGCTCCTCTCCTATTTTCAATGGTCTATGCTTTCGGCGATTCTCTGTGGAACTGCTCTCTCCGTCTTTCTCTACCTTCCTCTCTAGCACGAGTACTCTATTTTACGTCGGTTTCATAACAGGCTTCAGTGAACTTGTGCCGTTGTAATCACCCATTTTAATCTAAATTAATACACATTTATCACCCTGCATCGTTGTATTGATATCTTATCCTTTCAAGTCGAATATATTTCTCGGTAAAATTTTCAGCATGAAACAAGTATTTGCTTTTCTTGGAATATATTAAAGATACTAAGGATGGTATGAAACACTGCAGTAGCGCACCGAGAGTTTCTTCATCTCTTTCTTTTCTCCATTAAGGAACGTATGTTAGACAAGGATGGACAGCGGGATAAAACCCCCTCTTTCTGTCCTTTTCCTACTTATACATTCAAATGGGAAATGAGAGAGATGGAAGAGATCTTAATAGCGCCAGTGAAACACTGTAATGAACAAGTGCCCCTCTCATAAGTTAGGTGACCCAAAGGTGGCCCGGCTCTTAAGGTGGCACACCCCAGCTTATTTGTGTTGATTACACGAATTGACGATAGATGGCGTTAGTGCTGAGTATCAAGATGCTATATCTTCCCCCACTCCAAAAATCAAGAGCATCAAGCGATTCAGTCGGTGCGGAAAAGTGCAACGTCCATTTTCGCAGGTATTCAGCTAATTTTCACGGAAGTAAACAATCGTAAAAGCTACGCCCTCAAATTAATCCCACCTTTGACTTTCAATTCATCATAATCATTATAATTTCTGGTGTAACTAGGGTCTAGATACCGTTTTTGAACTATAAAATAGCATTTGAATACTTATTAATGAAATTTAAAAGGGGGGTGTCCACCTTTAGGTGCATCAAAAATACTAGAGGTGGCCACCTTAGGTGCATGTTTTGCGCGATGTCAAAACTCTGCTTTTTTTCGAACGCAAAAAAAAACCTCAAAAACAAGCAAATTTTAAAAAAATGAAATTAACATATGATAGCCGACTGTCAGAATAGTAAATGGGACTATTGCACACTTTTACTATAAGCGATTTAATAGTCGATTATGGCGTAAAAATCTAAAAAAATAACGATGGCGGCACTAAAAACTTCCAAAATCCACTCCTAAACTCAATAAACGTAGTTATTTGCGCGAGCGTAATGGTGGCCGAAGGCACTAACATTGGGAGATTCCTATCTTAATTTCGTCACTCTTTCTATGCTGACAAGGATGATTAATAGAGTAATTAGTCATCAGAGTGATGATCCACATCCGATGAATGGTACCGCAACACCAAGTGACACCGGTGTCAAATGAAAGTAGTCTCTTATTGGTCACTTCTTGATGGAGTTTCAGAATTGTTAGATGGGAATCTCCCATTGTTAGTGCCTTCGGCCACCATTACGCTCCCGCAAATAACTGCGTTTATTGAGTTTAGGAGTGGATTTTGGAAGTTTTTAGTGCCGCCATCGTTATTTTTTGAGGTTTTTACGCCATAATTGACTGTTAAATCGCTTATAGCAAAAGTGTGCAATAGCCCCATTGAAATATTTAGTTTTTTTATCCCTCAAGATTCATACGTGCATATTGGCCCCAAGCATAGGTATGACCACTTATGGATCACCTACCTTATGTATACCCACTACCCAGGTCCCAGGTCGTATTAGAGACATAGTTCTACGACAAAGATTTGAAAAATAGTGTAGGGGGGATGACTTACCCTGAGGCCTTGGCAATGTGCCTCTGAGCCCTTTTCAACGGCCGAAATGAAGAAGCCAGTTCCGTGCTCGTGGCCTCCTCTGATGGAAAAGCCGAGGCTGGGCTGGGCCGAGAAGCCGTGGCGCTTGGTCAGAGTAACCGAACGGATGCTGGACGCAGTGCCCCCGGACCCGCTCATGCTGCTGCCCCCTCCGCCGCCGCCACCCCCTCCGATGCCGCCGCCGCCCCCGCCGCCACTTCCGCACCCGCCATTCATGTCACCGCCGGAGTCGGAAGTGCTACTCGAGGCCCCGCCGGAAGTTGCCCAAGTGGCCGCTGAAGACGCATCGTAGTGCGGATACACCATCCTGTGAACAGAGTGAGAACAAAAACAACCGAAATTAGTGACGCTATATAAATTCTCCGCATTGTCAAAAACTATAGACGGTTTTATATAGTGCAAAGTCAACGGTTAGCCAACACAATCACAACAATAAACTCATCGGTCGCAATCGGTTGTGACAAAACTCGCGTAGCGTTCCGAACTAGAGTCCCTATACAGGGTGTTTTTTTTATCTCCCCCCCCCTGGTTTTTTTTCTTGCTAATTGAGATAAAATGTTGCGGTTTGGACTATTCTTCATCATTTTGGCTGAATTTTCTTTTTTTTTGGGTCGAAACCCCCCAGCCCCCCTAGGGGGGCCCCCAGGGGGGCTATCTCAAAAATTTCAAATGGCAACCCCTATGTTGTGATACATCGTTCGAAAGGGCATAAAATTCTAAGACTTTTGGCGCAAACCGAAACTTGATATCGCTTTTCGTTTTCGATATATCGAATTTCAAAGTTCGATTTGGACCCATTTTCAAAAAATCATTACTCCACTTTGGAAAGTCGGAAATAAAAAAACTATGGGTCCAAAATACTCTAAAAAGCAAGTACTTTTCAGAAAACGAAATGGTTTTGACATAAAATTAGTCCAAATTTGATTTTAGAGCCCCACATTTTTTTTTAAAAATTTTGCCCCTAAAAGAGGCTATCTTGAAAATTCCCTTCCACGACCCTTATTGAATGATACGTCGATCAAAAAAGCATAAAAAACTGAACATTTTGGCGCAATCCGGATATCGATATCTTTTTTCGTATTCGAGATATCGAATTTTGAAGATAGGCGAAAACTGAACTTTTAATATTCGATATCTCGAATACGAAAAACTATATCGATATCCGGATTGCGCCAAAATGTTCAGTTTTTTATGCTTTTTTGATCGACGTATCATTCAATAAGGGTCGTGGAAGGGAATTTTCAAGATAGCCCCTTTTAGGGGCAAAATTTTTAAAAAAAAATGTGGGGCTCTAAAATCAAATTTGGACTAATTTTTTGTCAAAACCATTTCGTTTTCTGAAAAGTACTTGCTTTTTAGAGTATTTTGGACCCATAGTTTTTTTAATTCCGACTTTCCAAAGTGGAGTAATGATTTTTTGAAACTGGGTCCAAATCGAACTTTGAAATTCGATATATCGAAAACGAAAAGCGATATCAACTTCCGGTTTGAGCCAAAAGTCTAGGAATTTTATGCCCTTTCGAACGATGTATCACAACATAGGGGTTGCCATTTGAAATTTTCGAGATAGCCCCCCTGGGGGCCCCCCTAGGGGGCTGGGGGGGTTTCGACCCCAAAAAAAGAAAATTCAGCCAAAATGATGAAGAATAGTCCAAACCGCAACATTTTATCTCAATTAGCAAGAAAAAAAACCAGGGGGGGGGGGGGAGATAAAAAAAACACCCTGTATGTAGAGAGTTAAGACAAGAGGGTAGTCAACTTCTGATTGGTCGATGAATTTTAGGCTCTACGGACGCTGCCATTGGATGCGATTTTGCAATTTTGTTTTGTTTACCAACGGTCTTTAACAGATAAAAGAGTTAATTTGCGACGAATCTGTTAATTTTAATCATAATGCACCACAAGAATGTCCATAAATCTCAAAAGAATCATTAAAAAGCGTTAATACATGTCGATCAACAAAAGCAGGGAAAGATTACATCGTTTCAAACTTAGCGGAACTGTAATCTTTGCTGTGGAGCAAAACACAACAACGGCCTCAGAATGTAAACCAATGTGCAAAATCGCATCCAATGGCGGCGCCCATGATTTCTCTTGTCTTAACTCTCTACATATAGGGACTCTATTCCGAACTATCTCACTCACTCTCCCGTGACCAGTGGTGTAGCGCGCATTGCGGAAACATTGCACTGTGTCCATTTGAACCCCTTTAAAAGGTCCAATACGAAGGTGTTCATCGAACACCCAACCCAAAAGTTCAATAATTTTCAAGGGTTTAAATGGACAAACTGCAACGTTGCCAAATCGCACTGACGCCACTGACCCAGTCTGAGGTAAGAAAAATTAAAAAATGGTCAAAAATCAATGAAAAAACAAAAAAATTGAAATTGATCAATTGAATTAATGATTGTTGTAATCTTTGATGAAAGTGTTTGGGAATCGCTGTTCTAGACACTCTGCTGGTTCTATAGACACTCTGCTGACACCCTGTGATGTTCGTAAAAGTATGTCCGGGAAATGCAGGGCTACCGTTTTGCGTACAATTAATCGCATTTTTCAATCCACCGATGATTCCACCGGTTGAGATAAGATTACACAGTTCAGTTCAGTGTGTGACTGCACGAAAATGCTCGCACATGTAATCTTTTCTCGACCGGTGGAGTCGTCAATAACTTTAAAAAAACTTGCAGATATTCTAATTAATTAACGTAGTTTCCACCGATTGAGAGCATATTACAGATCAGAGTATTTTCGTGCATTTCAGTCATACATTAAATTGAACTGTGTAATCTTTTCTCAACCAGTGAAATCATCGGTGAATTGAAAAATACGATTAATTATATGCAAAACGGCAGCCCTGGGGAAATGTCATGTTCTGATCCCACTGAGCGACGCACCGTGGAACGAGTCAATGGGAGGGGTCGGTCAGGGAACAAATAACCAAAAATGCAAATTTGAGCGTTCTTAAGGTCAAAAAACAAACTATACAGGGTGTCCAAAATTCATAAAAAATATTTTACCACGTATTTTTGGGGCCAAAATAAGACTTTTTTTTTCCTATGAACACGTGTCCGAAAATGCCCTCCCTCGAAGCTACAGCCCCCCAAAGTTTTTAAAAAAAATCGGGCTTTCTTCGATTCTAGCGACGGATCTACGTAAAAATGGATGAAAATTGGTTTCCGGGGGTATAATTAGGCGTTCTTTTCGATTCCGGGGTCAAAAATTCCCGAGAGGGTCATGAAGAGGGGGTTTAAGGGGGGTTCAAAGTTTAAATTGAATAATTTTCTAGTGCTCCGTAAGAAAATGAGGAAAGTAACAAACGAATCTGATGGAACGAAACAAAAGAAACATTTTTGATCAACTGAGTTTTCTTCATAAAACACACGGAAAAAGAGCAAAATCGATTTTCCGCCGAGAGCGCACAGCCCGACAGCGCTGTTTCAGTGCCGCGTTGCGTCGCGCGTCGAGTCGATCGTTGAGTCAGTTGAGTGCACAGAGCAGCGCTATCGGGCTGTGCGCTCCCGGCAAAAAATCGATTTTGCTCGTTTCTCGTGTGTCTTATGAAAAAAATACAAGTGATCAAAAATGTTTCGTTCGTTTCATTCCATCAGATTCTTTTGTTACTTTCCTCATTTTCTTACGTAGCACTAAAAAATTATTCAATTTAAAATGTCAACCCCCCTCAAACCCCCCTTCTCGACCCTCTCGGGAATTTTTGACCCCGGAATCGGAGAACGCGCTTAAAGTTACCTCAGGATACCGATTTTTATCCATTTTTACGGAGATCTGTCGCTAGAATCGAAGGAAAACCGATTTTTTTAAAAACTTTGGGGGGCTGTAGCTCCGAGAGAGGGCATTTTCGGACACGTGTTCATAGGGAAAAAAAAGTCTTATTTTGGTCCCAAAAATACGTGGTAAAAATATTTACTATGAATTTTGGGACACCCTGTTTAGGGTGCTTCTTGTGGCAAATTTAACAAGAAAACTAATGAAACCACTTTCAACCTTTCATTTTGCGTAGTAACAAAGATATACGCATTTAAACTTTAAAGTAGCTACTTAATGTCCGATCCCTCCTATTGACTCGTTCCACTGTGCGACGTGCGGTCACTTCACATCACATCCTAGTCGTCGTCGCCCGCGCTGACTCCGATTCATAGTAAGTATACCACCAGCAGCAGCGATCAGCAGTGATCAGCAGTGATCAGCAGTGACCAACTCAGTAACCAGCAATTGCCGACTTCTTCTGGGGAATGTTAAGTTGCGTGTCACGGTCGATGTTGGGGCCGCGACCGAGGCAAGAAGGAGACCGCCGCGCGACCAACGCATTTGCAGCCAGCTGCAGCAAGCAAACCGATCGATCGATATAAAGCAGCTCGAAAGCAACTTTCGTTCGAGAATCGATCATATTTTTCTCCTCGAATCCCGTATCCGCATTACTTTGCTGCCGATCAAATGAAACGGAACTTGCAATCGCATGGAGGACACACATATATATTTTTTTTTTTTTTTTTTTTTTTTTTTTTTTTTTTTTTTTTTTTTTTTTTTAGAAAAAGATAAAAAAAAGGAAGAAAAGGATTGCGTGGAACGCACATTATTTGAGGGGTGGGGGGAGGGGAGGGGGAAGAAGGAAGGAAAACTACAGAGTAATTAGCCGAGTGAAAGGTCTATGTGGCTCTGTTTCGAACCAAATGATCGGCTGTGAATGAGCACGCGACCACTTATTAACAACATTCAACTACAGATGTATCGAACTCGGCCCGTTTAGTTGACGGTACAGAATATAGATATACTTATTGGTGATAATGAGGTGCAATAAGAAAGCGGCGGACTTAGCACGCAAAGCTAGCATCGGCCCTGTAGCCAAAGTGAAATTGATGTGTTCTGGAGATGAATTTGAATTTAACGAGTCCAAGATGAAAGAGTGTAACAACCTTTTATCTTCCCGGATGGGGCATCAAAGTCCCCTTTTTCTAGCTGGGTCATTTGCCGTCGTGTTCTTACTCCCATCAGACTTTTTGAATTTTCTTTTTAGTATTTCTTACGGAAGTTCTTACCGAAAGAAACGATGTTCTGTTAATTTTATTGACACTCGTTTGGACATGAACAACAACAAAATGAGGCTGTTGCACATTTTTGCTATAATCGATTTATTAGTCGATTCTGGTGTAAACACCCCAAAAAAATAACGATGGAAGTACTAAAAACTTCCGAAATCCACTCCTAAACTCAAAAAACGCTTTAATTTGCGCGAGCGTAATGGTTGCGTACAGGGAATTAATAATGGGAGATTTTCATCTAATAATACTGTAACAACTCCATATCAAGAAGTGACCGAGAAGAGACGACTTTCCTTTGAGACTGGTGTCATCAGTTGTCACGGTATTATTAATCGGATGTGGATCACAACTCTGGTGTCTAATTATTATGTGAATCTTCCTTGTCAGTGGAGAGAGAGAGTGGACAAATTAGGGTAGGAATCTCCTATATTATTACTGTCCTACGACTTTTTTACGCTCGCGCAAGCCATCGTTATTTTTTAAGGTTTTTATACACCAGAATCGCGGCGACTATTGAAGCGCTTGTAGCAAAAGTGTGCAATAGCCTCATTATGGCTATACATGGTATAGTGAACGTTTTAGAGTTAGACAAACTCTAAAGCTACGATAAAAAACTTCCATAAAAAGGAAAAGGCTGTCCCCCCCTTCTTTTTTTTCACTTTTTCTACCCCAGCTTTAGAGTTTACCCAACCGGAAATATGGCGGAGCTGAACACTGCAGAATTGTAGACGCATAGGTGTCATGGGAGATTCCTATCTCATTTGTCATTCTCTCTATAGAAACACAAAAAAGAAAGCCTGAAATTAGATAGGAATCTCCTATGATACCTGTGTAGCAATAGCTCCGCCGGTGTACGCCTTAGGCTTTATAAAGTCATTTTGTGAGTCTGTGAGTAAGTTTCGTAATCTCTTGATGCGCTCATCGTAATTTTCGCTGGGATTTACTCAATAATTGAATAATCAAACACATTTTGTAAAAGTTAGCGAGATGCGCCCCATCCTTGACTGCCACAACTTTTTTGTTTGCTCGTACTGTAAGGCAGTGGTGGCTCGTGAAATGAGATATATCTATGTCCAATCCATTTAAAACTATATAAAAGTATCGATCTCTCGGGGGTTCAATTGCGCCCCCTGACGATCGATACTTCTCCATAGTTTTAAATTGAGTAGACATCGATATCGCATTTCACGAGCCGCCACTGCTGTAAAGCCACAAATAGAGTTACCTACCGTACGATTGTTTTTCATTCTAGGATCGTTGATGCTTTCTGAAGTTATGAGCAGTAGCGTCATTTGCGGGGGGGAAGGGGGGGCAATTGCCCCCCCAAGGGTCGGCCAGAAGTGAAAAAGTGATGACTTTTTTTTTTTTTTTTTTTTTTTTTTTTTTTTTTTTTTTTTTTTTTTTTAGGAGAAGAAAAAAGTTTTGAGCTAAAATTTGGTGGTCAGTAACGAGTTTCGTTGGAATTTAGGGCCGTAAATATAGGATATGCAGGGCTGTAGAGTGTCTAAAAAAACTTTTATGAGGAAAAAAAAAAAAAAAAACAAAAAAAAAAAAGGTCATCACATTTTTGCCCCCCCCCCCCCCAAGCCGAACCCGAAATGACGCCACTGGTTATGAGTAGTCTTTTTTAACATGTCTGAGGACTCAAGTTCCGGGAATCGTTTTCCAACGAAACAGAAGAATAAAAAAATCAAACTACCACCGTGAGATTTAAAAAAAAAAAAAAAAAAATGATTGGGAGAGTAACATTACCAAACAGTTTTGCTCCAGCTGCACCTTACTTTTCTCAGCTGGAAAACTTTGCGCAGGAAGGATCCATCTGATATCGATTTCCAACGTACAGTTAGCTCCTTTCTACATTGAGACGTTCAATTAGCAACGGCAGATTATTCGATTCCACGCCGACTCGACTGCTAATTTGAGATGTTGTGTTTGCCCGGGCCCCGGCCGTAGCTAAGAGCAGCGATTAGTAAAACGAGGCATGGAATTTTTCATCCGGATTTTTTCCTTCTTGCTCAATCCGTTTGGAGCAATTATCTAATTAATCCATCCACCATCAATTGGGTGGAAAACGATAAGGGGTTCACAGAGCCATCATAATCATGAGAGAAAGTAATTGTGGGTGCGGGAGAAAGAGGAGGAGATGGGTAGAGGGTTAAGAGGGGGGGAGAGGGGGAGAGGGGGAGAGGGGGGAGAGGGCGAGAGGGGGGAGAGGGGGGGAGGAAGAAATAGAAAAGGGGTAGACATAATATTTTTAAGTCGGCTCAGTTTTGCCAGGTAATGGCTGATTGACTGTGCACAATGGGTCTGTTGCGTACTTTTGCTACATCAATATGACACATTGTTTCTAACGTAAAATTCGGCGAAAATAACGATGCGCACATTAAAAACTTTCAAAATCCACTCATTAACTCAGGAAATACCTTCCATTTCAAACAAACCGCGGTACACTAGACACTATATCACCGACTTATAACTACACAGATGGAACCATCTCGTTTATGTAAACATGAACAGAACTTACGAACATTGGAATGTTTCGTTTAGATGCGTACATTTCTTATATTATTTTGTAATCTTTGATAAACCGAAAAGACCAGACAGCAAATGCAGTCAATAGTTCATGTATTTAGAACGGAATTTCATCATTGTGTAGTTACGATGTTGTTTACTTATGCACGGTGGTTCCGTCTATGTAGTAGTATACCGGTGCAAATAGTGTCTAGTGTAGCGCGGGCTGTTTGAAATTGAAGTGATTTCCTGAATTAATGAGTGGATTTTGGACGTTTTTAATGTGCGCATCGTTACTTTCGCCGAATTTTACATAAGAATCAAGGTTCCATATTGTTGTAGCAAAAGTATGCAACAGACCCATTGACTACCTTTATTGACAATGCTCGATCAGATGAATCGCTTTGTTTATACGCTCGTTTCAATTCGATCGAGCAAATCGTTCCGAGAGTTTTATAGCGCTCGACAGTCGACACTTCGCGTCAGGAATCAGTGCAATGCAGTTACGTAACCGCATTCCTCGAATATTACCCGCTCGTTTGAGTGAAAACCCAATCAGACGGAAAAAGGGAGAAGAAAATAAAAAAAAACAGATCACATAAAACGACAAAAGAAATTAATTGCAGAATCGGTCTTTGGGAAATTACACAGCGTTGGGCTGTGTTCATGCGGAGGCTTGTGATCAATAGATTAGATTGTCACTATCCTTCAATTTGAATCTGTGCTGGAGTATCGATTGTTAGATCTCTTTAAGGATCGATTTTTTCCCCTGGTTTTTATGTAGGGGGAATATCGATATATCACAATTTACGAGCTACCACTGATTTTGAGTTGAAGGCGGTGAGGATCGCGAAGTGCCTTCAATTAACAACATAGGCAAAATTCACACCACGGAGTAGAAATAATTAGCAAGCCATTCAAGTTGATAGTACCCTGGTACTCAAAGGGTTAAAAGCGAGAAAAGAATTTTCAGAATCAAAGGACGTTACAACTTGATACATGGATTCGAATTCTTGATTCTGACCCAAAACAATAACATGCCCACCTGCAAGTCATCTCAATCGGGCGTTGAAAGGACAAAATTCATAAATCGATAGATCTAGACATCGAAACTAAAAGTCGAATACGTACCGTCGCGTCGGGAAGAACTTCTTCTTCTAGCAAAATATTATCATTACAGCGACGATGTCACAAAAATATCTTCTAAGGTTTTAGAAGAAAATTACAACATATTATGCGGGTAGTTAAGTTAAATGTGGCAACAAGGTTTTTATTTTGTCGCAATTCAATCCGTCTTCAGAACGATCAATTTTCTTGTTCATCAGACTGTTTCTTCCGCATGATTTAACTTTTGTGACTTGGTCTAGCTATATCTTCAAGGGCCTCTCTAGAGTCTTCTTTATCAATAAATAATTTTATCTGATTTCTTCGAGATTCTGAATTTTTTAAAGATATATACACAGAAAAAAAAATGGTTGGGTAATATTTCCCCTAAGTTTATTTCCTATTGCACCATCAATAGTTGGGGGAAAATATTGTTAATATTGAAGACATTTAAATCAAAAGTTGGGGAAATATTAGACAACTTTCAGTCTTCTCCAACGTTTAGTCTGAATTTCCCCGAAGTTGGTCACAAACAGTGACTGGTGACCAGGGCTGCCGTTTTGCGTATAATCAATGCTACTTCTCAATTCACCGATGATTCCACCGGATGAGAAAAGATTACACAGTTCAGTTCAGCGCATGACTGTAATAAACTAAAATACTTGCATCTGTAATCTTTTATCAACCGGTGGAGTCGTCGATGACTTTAAAAAAACTTGCGGATATTTTAATTAATCAACGGAGTTTCCACCGATTAAAGAAAGATTACAGATCAGAGTATTTTCGTGCATTACAGTCATACACTGAACTGAACTGTGTAATCTTTTCTCAACCGGTGGAATCATCGGCGAATAGAAAAATATCATTGATTATACGCAAAACGGCAGCCTTGCTGGTGACCGACGATATCCGGAAGTAGTCCATAAACATAAAGAAAAAGTGTGCAACAAACCCATTGGAGCTTACACAATTAATTAGTCTATTTGTCAGAAACAAACAACTATCCGTTTGACTTATCAGAAACACACACAGTAACACTCATTGAATTAAGATGTTTGCGATCGATCAGTCAAGCACAACTTCTGTTTTATGCGTGGTTTTTCTAAATAACTCCTCAAAATGAAGCTCTCGAAAACTTTCAATACAGGGGATTGAAGAGTTGATTCTTGCTTAAAAACCTGTAAAAATGGCGGTGAGTACACACAAATAATCACAAAATTCACTCTCGCAATCGGAATCGAGCTTATAGTGGCGTAGAGACGCATCAGGTATCATGAGAGATTCCTATCTAAATTGAGACGTATCTCTGTGATACCGTTGAGAAAGTGACGAATTTTAGACAGGAATCTCCCATTATTGAATCACCATTACAATCTTGCCATTACAGCAGTTTTGTGAGTTTATTACTGAGTAGACTTCATGGGTGTAATGGGTGTGCTGCAAACTTTTGCTACAACGATTAAGAGAGATTAATCTAATGTAAAATCGCCTGAAAAGTCCATTATGGTGGCATCAAAAAGTCAAAAAATGCAATAATAAACTCACAAGAGGCGTTTAATGAAATCCAAGATCGCGGAGAAATATCGAGCAATTTGTATGCATGCACCACGAACATCCAAGGATAGCCAACCTCACAATATCGATCACAACCAAGCACAACGTAAACAAACACATAACCTCTACTTCCAGTGAGGTGGTCAAAGTTGGCCATCCTTGGATGTTCACGGTGCGCATGCATACAGATTGCTCGATATTTATCCGCCATCTTGGATGTCATTAAACGCCTTTTGTGAATTTATTAATGCCTTTTTTGACTTTCTGATGCCACCAATGGACTTTTTAGGCGATTTTACATTAAATTAAACGCTCTTAATCGTTCTAGCAAAAGTTTTGCAACAGACCCATTTTTGTGCTTTTCGTTGGTTTTTTTTCTATCAGATTGGACTTTATTCATTTGCTCACAGCAAAGGTTTGCACGAACCTCACTGAAATCATTCAAGCAAAAGCGCGTGGTTTTGCGATTTGATTTTATCGAACGAGTGAGCTGCGTCGCATATGACGTATGTCGCAAGCTCAAAATGACTGTAAGTTGGTTTTATCGGTAAGAAAGTATGTTCCTTTTTTACTTTCTTTCCGATTAATCTGAGGGCGAGAAATACTATTTTTACGACCAACTTTAATGGTTGGAGCGAACGCGGAAATTGAGGAATTCAATCCGGCGACAGTCGTCGCATATATACCAGGAACCATCACAAAAAAAAGTGCGAGCGCAGGATTTTGATGCCCGATTCAAGTTCTCAGAATTACGACATGACGCCATCGACGAGAAATTGTTAAAACGTCAGTTTTATTTCATACACGTCATTTCTCTCCCACTTTTCCGCCCTAGATCATGAGATCAGGGCTGCCGTTTTGCGTATAATCAATGATATTTTTCTATTCACCGATGATTCCACCGGTTGAGAAAAGATTACACAGTTCAGTTCAGTGTATGGCTGTAATGCACGAAAATACTCTGATCTGTAATATTTCCTTAATCGGTGGAAACTCCGTTGATTAATTAAAATATCCGCAAGTTTTTTAAAGTCATCGACGACTCCACCGGTTGAGAAAAGATTACAGATGCGAGTATTTTAGTTTATTATAGTTATGCATTGAATTGAACTGTGTAATCTTTTCTCAGCCGGTGGAATTCATCGGTGAATTGAAAAATAGCATTGATTATACGCAAAACGGCAGCCCTGCATGAGATATCGCCGCAGATTTAAAAAATCTACGAATGCAGTGTTACCATTTTTTCGGAAAAGAAACCGATTAGTTCCATTTGACTTCATGTAAAAGTTAAAAAGTTTTATGAAAATTTGGCAACATTGTTTTAAATGGAAATATAGCAGACCGAAGTCAAAAAATACATGCATCTTAATGCCAGTGACTAGGTAAAGAAAAAAATGGAAAGAAAGAAAAGAAAGAGAGAGAGGGGAAGGGGAGAGAGGGGGGAGAGAGAGGCGGAGAGTGAGAGAGGGAGAGAGAGAGAGAGAGAGAGAGAGAGAGAGAGAGAGAGAGAGAGAATTGATGTGGATTCACTACTGATCCCTCCAGTTGAGCCCTCTAATGTCAAACCTAACTTTACAGAGACATTGCAAAATTTCTTTTAGCAATTTAATTTTTCAACAAAAACATAAGAGTCGATGGGTGAAATTTTTGTAAAAACTGAGTGTGGAATTCTTTACAGTACAAAAGAAAGTAAGAACTGTTAAAAACTGCACGCAAGTTTATTTGCCCGTGGTTCTCCTTTAAAAAATAGAAAATGAAGAGACAAATTATGAAACCTTGCAATAAAGTCAGTACCATTTGAGAATAGAGGGCTCAATTTATTCAAGCAATGACCGTAAATACAAACCCAGAGCAAACAACAATAACTATCGCGAATGATTAACACCTCACATCCAACTCATCACTCCACACTTCATTAAGGTCTGAGTGTGAATGAAAATGACCCATTTTAGTATCAGTTTTGTGTAATTAACAACTGTGATTTCTACACCTTAACTAAATTGGCTTACTTCGGAGAGAAACCTATGTAACCTAATTGGCGATTTGGAGTCAAGGTCACATTATTAATCCCTCCACACAATACACATGGGCGCCCGCAGAAAAATTACGGGGGGGGCTTGGTCTCTACATACAGAAGCTTCGAGTGGTCATCGAGAGATTTTTTCCAAGTCGGAGTCAACAATTCTTTCAATTGTTTTTCAAAACTGAGTTTTTTTTTAGAAGAATACATCACGATAATTAAGTGAGGCATTTTTGAAACAAAAGAGAGTACTTTTCATAGATGTTCGGAAAAATCTAAGTTTCTATCTACAGAAGACAGATTCTTTTCATAGATGTTCGGAAAATCTAAGTTTCTATCTACAGAAGACAGATTCTTTTCATAGATGTTCGGAAAATCTAAGTTTCTATCTACAGAAGACAGATTCTTTTCATAGATGTTCGGAAAATCTAAGTTTCTATCTACAGAAGACAGATTCTTTTCATAGATGTTCGGAAAATCTAAGTTTCTATTTACAGAAGACAGATACTTTTCGTAGATGTTCGGAAAATCTAAGTTTCTATCTGCAGAAGACAGATACTTTTCATAGATGTTCGGAAAAATCTAAGTTTCTATCTACTGGGTGGTGATCGACGCGACTGAATCGGTGATCGGTGATTGGCGAGCGATCGGGATCGGAGATTAAGCGATGATTGGATGATTGCACCAATGTCTTACATCGCACTTCTCACATCTCACTATGCTTTGACAATGTTGCCGAATCTAAATATTTCGTGCGAGGAGTCAAACATCGAAAATTCCTACACCTATATCATTGTGGTCGACTTTCGACCAGTATCGGCAACAGCGTCGCATCACCTCGCTCACTTCACAATTCGAATGAAGACCGGAAACACCCGACAGATTCCTGGCTCACGATTGCCCGATCCTCAAAATCAAACCTTTAATCGCGATCGGCGAAAGTTCTACAAACTTAACCGAGGAGCAGAACAGGCGAGGCACTTCGAAATCCTCCGTTCATCGTCAGCAGTCAGATGCGATTAAGATGACTACTTATTCTTTCGATCATCGGTAACTTTTCTTTTTTCGGATCGCGTCTGTCCGTCGGCATCGATAGACGATAATAATCAGAGCTTATATTACAATTTATTTCGTCGATTAGACCAAAGTCAGGAAGTTTTGGGAGCATTTCCGGGCTAGCTAAAGACTCGCATGAGTGATGGATACAAAAATTGTTCTTGTCTCTCTCTCTCTCCTCCCATTTGAACGTGCGCGATAGAAAATGACGGAGATAGGGGCGGGCTAAATTCACGTGTGCTATCCTTTTCTAACTCATGCGTTTCAATTGGAAGGAGAGAGAGAGAGAGAAAGACAAATAGACTTTCAAAATACTTTTCTCTTTCGCGCTCGAAAGAGCCCCGAAATAAAAAGAGAGATGCGCACACTGCAGACACACATACAATAAAAATGTACTGTGCCTTCAATATAACAATTGAGGAGATTGGAGCAAAAACAACATTTCGACTATGTATTTTTATACTGCACAAGTGCCATTGTTGCGCTCAACGACTCAACCGTGAGCAAAGCTACATTTGGATTGTGAGCAAATCAGTGTAAACAGAACGCTCAAGTTTGTTTGCACCGTAAGTTCAACATTACCCTACACGCGTGGCCAATTTCTTTACACCTTTCACTTCCGCGAACCTTTTGCGGAGTATCGATTGTGTTTGGTTTATGAGTCCGAGGTTTCTTTAACTGGTTTGGTAAACAATTATGATCAATAGAAAATGAAAGGACGAGTTTTTTTATGATTAGCAATTGTTTTGGAGAGAATTTTGATGCAAAGCACGCTTATTATTTAACCGTCTTGGGGATCCAATAACCCAGAACGGCACAAGTATACGAACTGCATGCACTATCGACATGCGGCAACTAACTAGCCGCCAAGAGTCCTAAAATGGGTTTCTCGTAATCGCTTGAATCACCGATGGATTGTATGTGTAGCAGTGGCGGCTCGTGAATTGCGATACATCGATGTCCACTCCATTTGAAACTATAGAAAAGTATCGATTCCTCGGGGGTTCAATTGCACCCCCTAATGATCGATACTTTTCTATATAGTTTTAAATGGATTAGATATCAATACATCGCATTTCACGAGCCGCCACTGATGTGTAGATTTTCCTTGAATAGATCCGTTGCGTACTTTTGCTACATCAGTATAGTACTTATTGTTAGTACTATCAAACACCAAAGTATAGGCAGCCGAGAATTCGAAATAAGTGGCAAATCCTTGTGTAACCAAAGAAACCAGCTCTGTGCTCCGTCTGAATTCTTGACTGTCAAATTTTTTGCATTCGATAGTACATAGACTCTAACATGAATGGGGCTCTTGCAAACTTTTGCTATAGGGAATTGAAGAGTTGATTCTTGCATAAAAACCTGTAAAAATGACGATGAGTACTCTAACAAACCACGAAATTCACTCTCAGAATCGGGTTTAGTGGCGGAAAGACGGAGGTATCAAGGAAGATTCCTATCTAAATTGAGACATATCTCTGTGTATAGAGAAAGTGACATAATAGACTGGAATCTCCCATGATACCTGTGTCGAACCGCCATTACCATCTTGCCGTTATAGCAGTTATGTGAGTTTATTACTGAATTTTAGACTTTCTTGGTGTGATTTTCGTGATTTTTGCTGGTCTTTACATCAGATTTGACTATTTATTTGCTTACAGCGAAAGTTTGCAAGAGCCCCATTAAACACTTAAACAGGTTGTTCAGTTTTTTTCACAATTAACCGAAGTTATCATTGCTCAGATGAGCAATGTTTAACTGTATCAGAAACAGTCTCGGGGACTTTTTGAGGCTGTCTCATGATAGGACGCACGTTTTTTGAATCGCACCTCAAATTAAGAGCGCGTTTGCTTGGTTTTCCGGGTGACTAAGCAGAACCTGTTGAGTGTTGAATTGTTGAAAAGTAGCACGGTAATGATGGATTAGACGTGGTATTGGGTGCGAGTCGGAAAGTGTGAAGGATGAAGAGAGCCGTTCGGCGGTCGGTTCGTTGTTCCGATGATTTTTATTTCGAGGATGATTTTCCTTAGCCCCCCCCCTCTCTCTCTCTCTCTCACTCTCTCACCATCCACCCTGCCCTGCCCCTCATCAGGTCGATGTGCTGTATCGTGTACGATACGTATATTATTCGAATAGTGCTCCGATATTTATTGGTAGATACCTATGTCAACTTGATTCAACAGTCATTCTAGGTTAACTGTCCCACTACAGTCACATTTGAAAATGAATTTTTTTTATTTTCAAACGTTGATTTTTGAATGTTTGAGCAACGGATTGAGGGTGAGATGTTGGATAGTTATCACTCTTTACTTCACCAAAAAATTGAAACTTTCAAGTTTTAAAACGGAAGAACAGTTTTAAATTGTGACGGTTTGGACTTTTGAACCGGAATGACCCGCCTCTACTGTTATAGTTATAAAAAAAAAAAAAAAAAAAAACCACCGTACAAATATTTTGAGCACGACCTTAAATTAGAAACTCCATAGTATACGGTCTTAGTACAAGGGTATCTTGTATCGATTAATGTTCGGGGATTTCTGGTTCCAAACAAACTCCGGTTATGGGCGCTGGTTTTAATTTTCTTTTCAACGTTCAAGCAGTGGCCGCTAATGCAATCTGGCAACGTTACATGTAATCCATTTAAAGTCGTGAAAAATACGAAATATTGGGGGTAGGCGATGCACTCTCTCGGATTGAATCGATATTTAGCACCGGTTTAAATCGGACGAAATCCAGCATTGCCAGATTGAACGCACCGCCATATTGCCACAGAATAATACAATCAGAAGGGAAACTCCCATAAGAGCCAATGGAAACAAGATTTGGAATTTACTGGCACAAACTGGCAACTGTGCCTACTCACTTCTCAAGATAGCGGACATGCTTTTTCAGGCTATACAACCAATCACAACTCGGCCAGTTGCCGAAGATCTGCCGAAGATTGCCGAAGATACTCACTTTCGAACATGGCGGCCCGAAGTAAAGAATGTATCAAAATGAATTAGAGTTTCCCTTCTGATTGTATTATTCTGTGATATTGCCACTTTCAGTCGCCGAAACGCTAGTTTCGCCGGTTTTTAGTTTGATGCGCACGTGTTAGTGTCGGTGCTTGAGTTCAGTAGCATCACAATCCATTCAGTTGTTTTCTTCTTCTTTTTTTTTAAGGGGAGAGGAGGAAAAGAAAGGGGGTTCCTACTTTCCCGCAACTTCCGGTCCGGTGACCTTCATTGATCAACGGTTTTTCATCACATTACCGTTCGAGCGTAGGTGGGACCAGGAACAATGGATCTATTGCACGGTTTTTCTGTAGGCAAATGGAGTATCAATTCCGATGTAAAATGCTGCGCAAATAACGATGAGACCATTAAAAAAGTCTAAAACTCACTCCTCGCAGAGAAAACTTAACTTGAAATTTCGAGTGACCAAATAACCACCCTTGCATACATGCACCAACCTCGAATTCGGACCCTAAACAAAAGAACAAAACCTACGAATTTGAACAATTTGATTCATATGTATATTCGTTTTCAAAAAGTAAATTTGAAGGAATTAAAGGTCCATTAATACACATTTTGCCACTAGGAGCACGGTGATAACTACAGTAAAGTTCTACGTTGCGTTATAAACGAGGAAGACGGCACTTAGTTTCATGTCCTGTTCTTTTGTTTGATGGGGTCCGAATCGAGGATGGTGCAAACATGCAAGGGTGGTCACTCGAAATTTCAAGTTGAGTTCTCTCTGCGAGGCGTGAGTTTCAGACTTTTTTAATGGTCTCGTCATTATTTTCGCAGCATTTTACATATAGGAATTGATACTCCATTTGCCTACAGTAAAACCTAGCAAGAGCTCCATTTACATGGAGACTCTCCAACAACCTGTTATACATACGTAAGTATATATACCCCCCCCCCTCGTCACTTGAATCCACGTTTTGAGTTCAATTATATTAACCCTTTCCAGCACGCATTTTGGAATTTGACTTTTTTGAGATTTTTTTAGACCGTTCAAAAGAGGACAATTTTCTAAGACTTTTGATGGGTCACACATGTTTTTGCAAAATTTCCATTTAAATTCCATTGAAATCCATGTTACAGAAAATGGTACATAAGTGTATCACCTTGCTGGAAAGGGTTAGCTAAAATAAGAATTATATTTTTAAGAACTATGGTGCAAACACTAGAATTCTGATGACAGTACCATCAGCGCAGCACTGATACTTAATATACTCAAATCAGTAATCTTTTCTTCAATCAGTTGAATCACTGATGGACTGTAGAATGCCATAGCGACGGCTTGTGCAATGTGGCAAGAATGTTTATCCTCCATTTGATTTAATATAAAACAATCGATTCGACAGTGAAACATCGCTTCATTAACAATCGACAAAACATAGATTCTAATGGAGAGAAAACTTTGTTGCAAAATTGCTCGAAACCCCCACTGAAAATGTCATTATATAAATCCGCAAATCGGTAGCACTAACTCTCTTCAAAGATTCAAGACTTTAATCACCACCGATGAAACATCAAACAAGGGACACCAAAAATAGCAAAGCAAACACGGTAATAATCATCACGATTCGCAACGCATGGGCGGATACAGGAATGTGTGTCTCTCTCTCTCTCTCCGGCCATTCGAACGCATGTGTTAGAAAAGGATAGCAGAGGGGGCCATCAGGTGACTTTAGCCTCTAGCTCTGTCTTTTTCTAACAAACGCGTTCAAATGGCAGGAGAGAGAGAAAGACGAATTCCTGTATCCGCCTATGTCGCTACGGGTGTAATCGAAGCGACGCGACATCCGACGTTATGATATACTCTTATCAACTCAAAAACACAAGTGTTCCGACAACAAAAACGGATTAGAGTGGGCTGGAAAAAAAAAAAACACGCACGCGGCATGCACGATACAACGTAGACGTGCACACTTGAAAAAAGCTCAAGTGTTTGTTTGGTTTAGCTTGAGAGTATAGCAGTGCTTGTTCCTGCGGTGAGATTAATTAGTTTCATATAAGAAAAGCCCTACTTGAGCAGATTAAATTTTCGTCTGGAGAGCTATAATCCATCGCATCACAGCGAAAGGACTTTAATACGTATGTACTTACAAAACGGTGGTGTACCGGAAAATTTGCCCCCCCCCCCCCCGAGAACTTTCAGTCGAGGGACCACTACATGTTTACACAATGAATGAAGGGGGTCTATATGACAGTGGCGTAGCGTCTAATTTGGCAACGTTGCAGGTCGTCTATTTAAACCCATGAAGGAGATCGAATGATTGAGTGTTCGACCTTTCATATGGTTTTAAATGTACAAAATACGTCGCCAAATTGCACGCTACGCCACTGGTCGACGAGGACCCTCTCCTTCTAGAGTGCTATATAGAGATGTTTTTTCACGCTGTTGCAGCTTAAAAATTCTGTTTCTTTCCCACGAAAGTAAAGAGCTGAAAAGAGCTGCTCATTCGATCGCCATCTTGCAATTTTGTTAAATGCATTTGTAGAGTTTGTGAGGGGATTCGGAACTTTCCGATGCTCTCAAACGTTATATTTCAAAGAGATTTCACCCAGGAATCGACCTTCCATAACGCCGCGCCGTGGCAAAAGATTGCAACAGACCCATCAGCTCATTAAAATTCAAACCAATAAAAGTCAAATTCAGAAAACCAGTTTGTTAATAACGATGTTGAATTGCTGTCTTTATCGATCACTAAAAATAAAATCAATTCCAGATAATCAGCGCATGCTAACAATGTCATGTCTAATCGAAACCGATAAAAGTCATAGTCACGCTATTTATTGAATCAATATGACGTCAGTTTGAAACCAACCGATTTTACGTCGATGCGGATAAATGTCCCACGATCGACCATCGATTACGATCGAGAGATCGATGACTATTGATTCAGTTTTCGATTTCCAAGTGTTGAAGAAAATGAAAAAAAAAAAAAAACAAAAAAACCAAAAAACAAAAACAAAACAAAATCGAAAAAAAAAAAAAAACAAAAAAAAAACAAGATTCTCTTTGCGAGCAAGGCGGACTGAGCGGAGACGCGAAGGGCCCACAACTAAACATCATGATAGTAGTCGAGAATCTAGGAAAAGTAATAGGTCGAGGAGGGAGTGGGGAGGGGGTGCCTTGGCGAGGGGGGGGGGGGGCAATGACTCAGCGAAATTTAGGTTAGGAGCTTGACGACCGACCGCCTCGAATGTCGAGGACACCACAGGAGAAGTACTGAGACAAAAAACCGAAAAACAAAACGAAACAATAAAAAAACGATAAACTAATAAAAGTGAAAGTAAACACAAGTCTCACAGCTCCATGCTAGTTGCTAGCGCTTGTGGGGCGCACGCGGCGGCGCGGGCGGAGGCATTGCATCTCGCATCGCGATCAAAACAAGCGATGCGCTCTTCCTGTAAAACCGCGATTGTTTCTGAATTAGGATTACTTAAGAAAAGCACACTTCTTGTTTGTCGAGCCTTGGTCTTGGAGGTCGGAGACCGTCTCGATTCGTCTTTTTGGTCTCTGTGCAGTGTGCAAGGAAATTCGGGCGGACAAATCTGTTGATGAGCAAATGTCTGAAGGTAAACGAAAATTATTCTATATGCACTGCACTGCCGAACAGTGGTTTAAAAATTTAGGAGTTCTTCGGAAAAATCACGTATAAAACAGAGTGTCTGCTAGTCCTCAATATGATTCATATTTCGAAGCGTTATTGTGTGTATCTCTGGTGAGTTAAAAGGGTTGTTCTTCTTAGTTGACAAAAGGGACTAAGCTCCAGTTGTCAAATAAAAAAGGACGACCCGTTTAACTCACCAGAGATACGTACACAGTAACGCTTGGAAATATGGATTTGTGTAAGGAAGAGCAGACCGTCTGTGTTATAAGTGTTTTTTTCTAAAGCACTCTTCAATTATAGAATTGCTCGGACATACTTTCATGAACATCCGTCACGAAAATAAAACATAAATGGCAAGATGGCTAAAAATTAGTTTGAAGGATTATGTCACTGCTAATTTCAGTTATAGTGACTAAGCATCAATTTCGGTGTAAAAAGTAGTAACAGTTTCAATGACAGTATCAAAACATATCAAAATTGATTAATGAAGAAACTCACAAAATGCATAAGCAATAAACACTATCCATAACCCTGTATCTTCCCATTACAATGAACTAAAGACATTGGAAAAAGTGTAAAACATCGTAGTAAACCTGAAGGGCTATAATGAGAGATTACTTTGGAATCCTCAAAAGCTCCTCGATATAGTTACCAATTTTCCAGTAAATTAATTTCAAGCAAGAAATTTGAATATAATATACAAGAATATAAGTACACCTTACATCGTTATCAAAGGCAAAAGCATTAGGATCCATTTCTGGATAGAAAATGTGGTTGTTGTGTTGGAACGAACTGAAATGAAGGTGCCAAAAATTGATGTTACCATTCATTCATCGCATTTCAAGGATCAAGATCTACCACTTAAAATTAATTCAAATTGGTCAAAGTATATACCTACTAGTATACCTAGGCATATAGGCTATAGTTCCATGCAAAATGGCAGCACTGATATGAGTAGAAAAATGAGAGAAAGATATTGGCACAGAATAATACAATCAGAAGGGAAACTCCCATAAGAGCCAATGGAAACAAGATTTGGAATTTACCAGCACAAACTGGCAACTGTGCCTACTCACTTCTCAAGATGGCGGACATGCTTTTTCAGGCTATACAACCAATCACAACTCGGCCAGTTGCCGAAGATCTGCCGAAGATTGCCGAAGATACTCACTTTCGAACATGGCGGCCCGAAGTAAAGAATGTATCAAAATGAATTAGAGTTTCCGTTCTGATTGTATTATTCTGTGATATTGGGTTTTATCCATCCTTGATTAAACTTCTATAACAGTGTTTGAAAGGAGAAAATATAGATAAAGGTAGAGAGTATTTCACTGCCCTCATGCTCGAGTAGAGCTAGGCTGCTCGTGTGATTTGGCAACAACGTTTTTCCTCCGATTGGATCTATTCATAATAATCGATTGTTCATGAAGAGCTGCTTCACTATCAAATCGATTGTTTTACGTTGCATCAAATGGAGACATTGTTGGCAAATGACATGATCCACCTCTGCTTCGATAAGAGACTGCTCATGCAATTTGGCAACAAATTTTTTTCTCCATTTGAATCTATGCATAAGACTCGATTGTTAATGAAGTGCTGCTTCACTATCAAATCGATTGTTTTACGTTGCATCAAATGAAGACATTGTTGGCAAATGACATGATCCACCTCTGCTTCGATAAGAGACTGCTCATGCAATTTGGCAACAAATTTTTTTCTCCATTTGAATCTATGCATAAGACTCGATTGTTAATGAAGTGCTGCTTCACTATCAAATCGATTGTTTTACGTTGCATCAAATGAAGACATTGTTGGCAAATGACATGATCCACCTCTGCTTCGATAAGAGACTGCTCATGCAATTTGGCAACAAATTTTTTTCTCCATTTGAATCTATGCATAAGACTCGATTGTTAATGAAGTGCTGCTTCACTATCGAATCGATTGTTTTACGCAGCATCAAATGAAGACATTGTTGCCAAATGACATGATCCACCTCTGCTTCAATAAGACGCTGCTCATGCAATTTAGCAGCAATTTTTTTTATCCATTTGAATCTATGCATAACACTCGATTGTTAATGAAGTGCTGCTTCACTATCGAATCGATTGTTTTACGTTGCATCAAATGAAGACATTGTTGGCAAATGACATGATCCACCTCTGCTTCAATAAGACGCTGCTCATGCAATTTAGCAGCAATTTTTTTTATCCATTTGAATCTATGCATAACACTCGATTGTTAATGAAGTGCTGCTTCACTATCGAATCGATTGTTTTACGTTGCATCAAATAAAGACATTGTTGGCAAATGACATGATCCACCTCTGCTTCAATAAGACGCTGCTCATGCAATTTAGCAGCAATTTTTTTTATCCATTTGAATCTATGCATAACACTCGATTGTTAATGAAGTGCTGCTTCACTATCGAATCGATTGTTTTACGCAGCATCAAATGAAGACATTGTTGCCAAATGACATGATCCACCTCTGCTTCAATAAGACGCTGCTCATGCAATTTAGCAGCAATTTTTTTTATCCATTTGAATCTATGCATAAGACTCGATTGTTAATGAAGTGCTGCTTCACTGTCAAATCGATTGTTTTACGCAGCATCAAATGTAAGACACTGTTGCCAAATATCGCATATTCCGCATTCGCTTTCAATACAACAACGGCAACAAGTGTAAGCTACCAGTGACATGACAAGACGTGAGACGTGGGAGTAAAAGGATTAACCTCTTTCGGAACTGTGTTTCCGATTGAAGTTTGTTTACTATCGCACCCATCAGTGTAATCCGCATGTAATGAGGCGGGAAAGACGGGAAAATAAAACTCAGAGCATCAAAGCCTCGAATGACTTTCTAATTTTTATGTAAATAGTATGACTGACTGAATGACTGACTAAGATATCCTGCAGGCTTCATGTGTACTTACACTCACTCACAAAAAGAAAAAAAAACAAGCAGGGAAAATTCCAACACGCAGGTGTTGGAAAAGCGTGCCACTAAAGTCTGAACAGCTTTAATGCTTTTGCTAGCAATGATAATAATTAGACAGCATTCAACATGGAGCTGATCCCGAGAAAATTGAGTCCAAAGTTGAAGAGCTAACATTTAAACAAAAAACTTGGAATTACTTACGTTTTGATTTCATTCAACTACCGTGTTGTGTTTTTGCATTTCAACACCGAAAAAGTGGAATTTACTATGTAGGAAATGTACTTAATTTTTAGCGTTTAAAGTGACTTGGTTCCTTTCTTCTTTTTTTTTTGGCATAATCACGAAAAACGAAACTCTAAGAGAAACCAAACGGCAGAGTTGGTTTACACTGTTGATTATTTTAAAATCCATTAATCCGGACTTAAGTCCGTTCCCAATTCTATAAAAGGAACCAAGTCGGAGTTGGTTCCTTACGTGACTCGGATTAAGGTTTAACCTAATCAGCCAAAGGAACCAAGTTCTCATTTTATTTCATCATATGGACAATGACATCAATGAGGCTCACCAGCTCACTTTTACCTGGAATTTTGACGGGAAATAGTTGTTATTATAGAAGAAGCACTTGTTGCTTCGAGATTCAGTATTGCTAGCTCTATCAATCAATAACTCAATTTGATCAAAAATGTCACTTGGTTCTTTTGTGACAAGTGCTGTCCAATTGAGCTTGTTTGGTGAGAAATTATGAAAAAAAAAAAATTTAGATCAGATATATCTATAAGGAGATGAGTCAAAGGCGTTGTTTTTTTGTGTTTGTTTTTTGTTTTTTGTTTTCAAAACTTTGGAGGGCTCTAGCTCAGAAGAGAAACATTTGCAGCACATACTCATGTAGGAAAATAAAGTCTTATATATATATGTATGTTGGCCCCAAAAATACACTCCATAAGTTTGGCACTCAAGTTTTGAAACACCCTGTTCTTGATATTTTGCCCCCCCCCCCCCGCCCACTTCACAAAAGACAACATCTTGACCATGCACATTTTTTAAATCACAGTTTGACTGTAGAGATATTTTCTCCCCCCCCCCCTCTTCACGAAAAAGGGGAGAATGGGTCACCTATCTCTGATGTTCGTCGTGCGCGTGCACAGATTGTTCGGCTTTACGACTGCAATTTTGGCTTCTTTATAATGCGTTTTTTGGGTTTATTAGTGGATTTTATGACTATTTGATGCCGCCAATGTAATTTTCAGACAACTTTACATCAGAATCAAAACTCTATAGCACTGTAGCAAAAGTTTGCAACAAACCCATTGAAAGCTGAAAAGAGAAAATTATTTGATAAGGCTCGATCTTTTTTACCCACATAAATTATAGACAATAGATATTTCTAAACCCCTCCACCTTTTAAACGGCTTGTTCAGGGATCAAAAATGAGGTTGCGTTCTTTTGAAGTCAAAAAGTGGCATATTCGGAAAAGCCGTGATTCTAAATAATAAACAGTTTTTTTTTTATCTTTTTTTCCGTTTTAGGTGCTGTCAGCACTTATTGCGATTGTCACGATGTAGATACGTAATATGCATAAATGGAACACTTGCGAATTCATGAAACAATAATCCTTTAATATACAGAACTAACCATTTCAAGTGCCCTTCACACATCAAGCATTCTAGGGGTATAGATTAGTAGGTGTGGAGGTTTAAGACGTTTGTGGATTTTAATTCCCCCTCTCCCCATTTATTTTCTTGAAAACTATCGAAAGTTTTCAGTTAAAACTATGCCATTGGTCACTATAACGCACTGTCATATTATTTCTTTTTTTTTCTGTTGCCGTCGGTCGATATCATTTTTCGTGTTGGAAAAGCAAAGTTCCATATGGACCTATAGTTTCCAAAATTTGAAGAAGCTTCCAGTGAAAAATTTTGTACACGCAACGAACTTTTTAGGATAGGTAAATAAGTTATTCCAGACTCAATTCCATAGCCGCAGCGAGGAAGCTGTCCAGGGGTGGAAGACACGTGACAGCCCCTCTCACTTTTTAGAGCAATTAATGCGAATTTTACCCCTCTGGCTCCCTGTGTTCTGGATTTTAAACACCTATTTTTCAACAAAACGCCAAAAATGTCCTCAAAAATCCCTTGATTCCATCGACGCTCATTGAGGGGCTTTCAATTTGCCGATCCCCCAGAATTTCAAATGTTTCCGATGCAAAGACCTGTTTAGTGTGACGTCATGAAAAAAATTGGTTCCAAACAAAGGCTCCGTCTCACTCGCTCTCGTGGGTTTTCCCATAAGAAACACAGTCGAAATTTTCAAATACAAGTGCTAGTAAACAACACGTTCTTTACACGTTGTTTTTCACCCCATTGGGTTCCACGTCCCTTATAAAAATTTCCGATTGTTTCAAAAAATTTTCCGATTGGACATATATTCCCGCGCTTTATTCCCCATAGAAATAATCGAAATTCCATAGAGACAATCGGAATTCGTGTAGATTCAAGCGCGCTGACTATAGCAACGATAGGTCTCATGATTGAAATAAGGCGAAACCATCTATGGTTCTATTCTTACAGTTTTAACAGTCACTTTTTTCTCAGTGATAAAATATGAGCCCGCTATCACAAACTTTTTGAAACATCGCGCATCGATGCACAATCACAGTTATATCGAAGAAAGTCCTATGTTTTGTCCTTGTCACACTCACAGTTTCTTAAGAGAACAAAATTCTAGGATATAGGCTCATCAGCACCATCACGGCATGTGTTGTACCTCGAACAATAGCTTCGATACGAAGAGAAGTTAGAATGATTGAGTGTCATGGCGGTGATACTCCCATAAGAGACCGTGAGTAAGACAAGGACAAAACGTAGAACGTCTTTCGGTATAACTGTGATTGTAAATTCGCTTGTGATCTTTTAGGAATTATGTTACAGTGAAAAGATACTTTAAGGCAAGTGGAATCTAATGGTGCAATAAAATTTGAGAAAACTGTTGGTTAACTAGCATGAATTTGCGTTCGAAAATTTGGATCTGGTAAATCCACGAGAGTCAGCGAGATAGAGCATTTGTTTGGAACTAATTCTGATCGTGACGTCATCACTAAACCCGGGCTACTTAAGGATATGAATGAGCCTCTCTCTTTCTATACCCCTCCCGCTCTTCATCAATACCTCGTCGCTTCTTATCGATGTACCCTCGTCAAACAGATTTTGACACTTTTACGATGCCTGTCCTGAACGCTTAATGCACCGTGAAGAAATCTTGAGACCGGTGGAGCCCAAAGGCGAGGGGCAAAGAGGGTTTCTGTGAAGGGTGTTTCCACCCCCCTCCTGCCTTGGAATTTCGACTCATAGGTTGGCACAAATGACTTAGGTTGCTGGACCTGTATGGAATTCTCGTTTGAAGGAATTCGACTTTGACGCTTAATAACTTATTGAAATTAACAGGAATACCAAAACTTTTACAATTTTAAGAAAATAGACGCCGAGGCCTCCTGGATTGCAGCAATAAATTAACGATTAATGAAACCAGTTTTAAGAAAATACGTTTTTAATTTTTCAAACCTTCCCGCCAAAGGTTTTGCCATAAGCAAGGCATTGGACTTATATATTAGATATGAAAATGAAAACAAGAAGCGCACCGTATAAATACGGCACGCTTAAAATAGGGTAACATTTCAGTACGGACAAAAGAAGATAATTAAATCACTACACAGCTGAACGACAGGAATTATCTCAAGTTCAAACGCATCTTCAATGCAGTCGTTTTACCCTGACTTGACAACATTGCTTGTAGATATTTGTTACGTCGTACGAGTATGTCATAGCGACGGTCTATGAGTGACGCTATAGGTCTAGAATTTTAAGAGTTGACTGTTTGCTTCAAAAAGTAAACAAGAGTCGCAATTGCATTGAGAGCCAGCGTGGTCAATGCTGATAAGAGTCGGCTTCTGATTGGCTGGAAATCGAGGGAAATCGAGGGAAATCGAGGGTCCAAAGTATTTTTGGTCTTATAGAAATTAACGCGGGGTTTTCATTCCGGGACGTTTATCTCGAAACCTGTGCAAAATTGCCCCTAAACAATTACTACGAGTCGATTTAGCAGCATTTTCCGAACAAATTGATAAGTCACAAGTACTTACCAGTACATAGCAAATTCGAGAAGACTGTCTCAGTTAAAAAGTACACCGCATATTAGTGAGTTACTCAAACACACGCCAAGCATGTAAACATACTATAGCGCGTACTTTTCAACTGAGACAGTCTTTTCGAATTTTCAAAAAAGTGGCTCTTATGACCTATCAATTTGTTGAGAAAATTTTGCTAAATTGACTCGTATTTATTGTTTAGAGGCAATTTTGCACAGGTTTCGAGATAAAAGTCCCGGAACGAAAACCCCGTGTTAATTTCCATAACGCCTAAAACAGTTTGGCACCACGATTACAGCCAATCAGAGGCGAGCCTGCGTTTCCGATCCCTTATCTGCGTTGACCACGCAGGCCTTACATTCAATTGCGACTCTTGTTCACTCTTCGGTTTGCTATGATGGTAACCAAAATTCATGGTGAAATTACCATCACTTAGTAACCACAGTACTTTAGCAATACTCTACAATAACGTACGCAGAAATTCACTTTCTCTCTCTTCGTCCATTAAAATGCGTGTGTCAGAAAAGGCAAGACGCGGAGGAATCCCCCTCTCCTATCCATTAGTGAACAGGTCTATTCGATTCAACTGGATAGCTTTACATCGTATAACGTTGGTTCCAGTGAGGTCTGGTGGAATTTGGCAACGACATATTCTCATCCATTTGAAACTGCTTAAAATAATCGATCTTCCTGGGACTCACTAAATCCCTGAGAAATCGATCCTTTTGCATAGGTTCAAATAACAAAAAATATTATTGCCAAATAGCGCACGGAGAAAAATATCTGGTTGAAATTACGGAACGTATTATTAATAATGGGGTAGAAAGAAATCACTTTTAAAATAATAAGAGTTCTTATTGATCCAACGACTTTTTCTTGTGATTCTTCTGAATCGTCAGAACAGTCAATACGGCAGTTGCAAGGGTTTAAAATGTTGTGTTTTTTGTAAAGAAAATGAAAGTACTTGATGAGCTGAGGACAAAGATGCCTTTGGTTTCTAATTTCGTCCCATTGTTCCGGAGATGAGATTTTGGCCCAAAATACATTGTTTTAAATGGAAATTCCGCGCAGTGACGTCACTACACACCCAATTTTTCACAACTTTACACGTGCGTATCTCCGAAACCGGGACATCTAGGAAAACCCCAAAAGCACCATTGTTCTCAACTCATCGAGTACTATCATTTTCTTTATAAAAAACACAACATTGTTGACCCTTGCAACTGTCCCATTGGACTAATGATGATTCTGGTTGGATCAATAAGAATTCTTATTATTTTAAAAGGAATTTCTTTTTACCCCACTTACTTAATATGTTCCGTAATTCCAATCAGAAATTTTTCTCCGTGCATGAGCATCTGCACTATGGTCTGCGATCGAGAAAAATTGGCCAAAAATCAGTGGAAAAAAGTCATCGAAAATCATCGTTTTCGACTTTTCAGCTGAATTTCAAACTTTCCAGTAATTGTTCTAGGTTTAAACTACTTGCTAAATCTGTCTTCTATGAATGAATTTGGTCATGAAAGTTCATTAATAATGAATGGGGCTCTTGCAAACTTTTACTACAGGGGATTGACGAGTTGATTCTTGCATAAAAACCTGTAAAAATGACGATGAGTACACTAAAAAATCACGAAATTCACTCACAGAATGGGGCTTAATGGCGGTTCAACGCAGGTATCATGGGTGATTCCTATCTAAATTAAGACATATCTCTGTGTTTCCGTAGAGAAAGTTACATAATATACAGGAATCTCCCATGATACCTGCGTCGAACCGCCATTACGATCTTGCCGTCGTTGCAGTCATGTGAGTTTATTATTGAATTTTAGACTTTCTTAGTGTGATTTTCGTGATTTTTGCTGGCCTTTACCTTAAATTGGACTATTTATTTGCTGATAGCAAATGTTTGCAAGAGCTCCATTAATGGAGAGACATTTACTTTCTTATTTTTGGCCACTTTTCGATGATCTTATAGACTATAGTGCTCTGGTTGGCTCTTAAAAACGTCATAACTTCAAACACTACGCTTGCAGAACTTTTTTTTTTCTTCCAAGAAAACTATTGTGCGCCAGGAGGAGTCTTTGACCATGTTCCATTGTTCCGGTGTCTTGATTCCTTCGTTCCTCGATTCCTTGATTCCTTGATTCCTTGAGTCTTGATTCTCGATCAGACTGTGAAGTGCACGAAGACCTGGACGAAGACGATGCTAACTTGGGATCCGAACCGTGAAATATCAAAATGCCCTCGGCTCGGTGCGACGATGCAGCTCAGCGATATAGCGTGGGTGGGGAGGTGGAGGGGGAGGGAGCCCAGCGGGGGGGGGAGGGGGTTGAGGGCGGGGGCAATCGGCGGTGTCGCGTCGGAGCATGCGCGCGCAGCGGAAGAACTCGCCATTTCGCAACTGAAATCGCGGATTCAAAAAGCTCCACCACACACTCACACACACACACTCACACACACTCAAATACACACACCTCCACAACCACAATGCAACGGCCCTATGAATACGAATAGATTACGTTGCGATTATGTGACGTTGCAACACTGGAAATAGAGATTGAAGAGCGAGGGGATCAAACGCGCGATGTCCCTAGAAGCAGTTTGGTGGCTCGTGAATGGGTATGTTGCGTACTTTTGCTACATCAATATAACTCATTGATTCTAACGTGAAATTCGGCGAAAATAACGATGCGCCCATTGAAATGTTCAAAATCCACTCATTAACTCAGATAATACCTTCCATGTCAAACAAACCGCGCTACACTAGACACTATATCACCGACTTATAACTACACAGATGGAACCATCTCGTTTATGTAAACATGAACAGAACTTACAAACATTTGAATGTTTCGTTTAGATGCGTACATTTCTTATATTATTTTGTAATCTTTGATAAACCGAAAAGACCAGACAGCAAATGCAGTCAATAGTTCATGTATTTAGAACGGAATTTCATCATTGTGTAGTTACGATGTTGTTTACTTATGCACGGTGGTTCCGTCTATGTAGTAGTATTCCGGTGCAGAAAGTGTCTAATGTAGCGCGGGCTGTTTGAAATTGAAGTGATTTCCTGAGTTAATGAGTGGATTTTGAACGCTTTTAATGTGCTCATCGTTATTTTCGCCGAATTTTACAAAAGAATCAAGGTTCTATATTGTTGTAGCAAAACTACGCAACAGACCCGTTGCGATAAATCGATGCTCATGCACTCCATTTAAAACTATAGAAAAGAATCGATTCCTCGGGGTTCAATTTCACCGTCTGACGATCGATAATTTTCTATAGTTTTAACCCTATAATGACCAGGTTTGTTCAAAAGAACGCCACTCTTTCGTTTACATAGGGAAGATAGTTAACTGTTCGTACTCAGAAGAGTTGAAATTGCCTATACGGCAAATTGAAGGCGCTTATCTTATTAGTGTTTTCATCGGTAATCGCGTTTATTCTAGAGTCCCTTGATGGAAATATTGTACAGGGAGTACCGACACGACACTTTATGCATTTTGACAGGAGTCGATTTTGTCGACCGCGTGAACGAATTCGGAGGTTAAGTTCGACAGTGGACCAGTGGTGGACTGGCGGATTTGCCGGCATTCCGGTCCGTTCCCTTACGTTCCTCTACGAATCGACTCCTTTCGTGTGGAGCCTTCGATGTCGTCGACTCCTGCTCGACTCCGTGAGAGCCTAAAACCAACGACCAATGACAACTCGTTGAGCTCGTGTCGATACTCCCTATACAATATTTCCAACAAGGGACTCTAGTTTATTCGAATGAAGACAGAAACAATGTGAATTAGACTAGAGAAGAAAAACGAGTGGACCCGGGCTTGGCTTGGCCCTCTAGGGGTTAAATGTGGAGTAGACATCGATACATCGCATTACGTCACATGAAATTAGCATATAGTTATGTAGCATTTTTTTGTCTACTTTCAGAATATATAAGTGTCGTCTTTACTTGTTTTTAGTCGTTTGGCTGATATCGGCAAAATAGCGCATAACAGAACTTATAGCTAGACTGTGTAGTGTGAATAGCTCGGTACAGCCAGAGACAATCTATATCAGAGACCTCGCACTATTTATAGCCGTTCGTGCAGGGGCAATTTACTGTTTCGGGAACTCAACAAAATAACATTGAGAACAACATTCAACGGCTCCTACGTTGGCTGATGAGCAACGACCAAAACATTAATGCTTTGTTCTGATTGGCTACTGACATCAACATCTTTGCTCATCAGCCAATGTAGGGTCCATTGGATGTTGTTCTGTTGCAACCCCGAAAAAAAAATTGCCCCGCATCTTTCACACGGAGAAGGTAGGTAGTGCGAGGTCTCTAATCGTCAATGGCGCTAGCCATCGGCCAAGTTAAAAAAAACAAAAACAAACAAAAAACAAAAAAACAAAAAAACAAAAAAACAAAAAACGAGAGATAACAAAAGAGGCAAAGAAGCTAACCTAACCTAACCGATGAGGACGATGGCGTCTGCGACAGTAACTATACACAGATGAGAGCAATATACACTACAAGAATGTCCCGTAACATAACCGTCTCATCAATGCATATTTTCCTCATGCTAACGATCATAATTAAGCCCATGATACTAAATATTTAAAATTTAAAAAGTTTATGTAAAACATTAGACTGTGAAACTATATAAAGAAAAGAGATTTTTAAATTTTGAACCTGTAGATTGTCTCTGGGTAGAGCGGACAATGGCAAAGTCATACAAATTAGTCAACTTCGCGGCCAATATGCACTGGATGGCACAACACTACAAGAAACATCGACGCCTTAATGATCAAAATCAAACGGTAAGTAATAAAAATATAAAATACAAGGATCCCGTTCATCTTTTCGGTCTGTCTCGCACAGTATGATTCAAATTGCGTGTATAATTGTGGTGGCGGTCTTTCGAGTATGGACGCGTGCTTGCGGGTCAATTAAATTGCGCGTTTCAGCCGAGTGCAGCGCGAAATCGGTGCGCGTGTCAAAGATCGTGCAGTATGTGCACCAGTTTGGATGCAACACGTGATGCACGTCGTATACTCTGAACAGAGCTGCCGTTTCGCGTATAATCTATGGTCTTTTTCAATTCATCGATGATTTTACTGGTTGAGAAAAGATTACACAGTTCAGTTCAGAGTGTGACTGTACTGCACGAAAATACTCTGATCTGTAATCTTCACTCAATCAGTGGAAACTCCGTTAATTAATTAGAATATCCGTTTTTTAAAGTCATCGACGACTCCACCGGTTGAGAAAAGATTACATATGCGAGTATTTTAGTTCATTACAGTATTACACTGAACTGAACTGTGTAATCTTTTCTCAACTTGCGTGGAATCATCGGTGAATTGCGTGAATTTGAACGGCCCTGTTCAATCCTAAAAAAAAACCTGTAGCAAACGTTTGCAACAGACCCATTGTGACCCTTTTATAAAACCAAATTGGTTTCTGGTGCATAAATGGAAAGAGAACCGGGCATGATCAATGAGCTATAACTTTAGAGTGGCAGCGGGCTGGTCCACCTTGTGCCACACAGGGTAGAAGGAATCCCGGGAAAAAGCGGAATTTGGACGGCATATTCCAAGGTTTGAGGTTAAATTTTGTCGGTCGTTCGGAATTTGGCGGGAATTCGGGCGGCAGATTCCAAGTTTTGAGGTTAAATTTCGAAGACTGTTTCCGGCGATACCCGAGTTTGTTTACGAAACGACCGGAAACAACCTACAAAACTTAACCTCAAAATCGATTTTTACGACAAGATGGCGGCGCCCTAGGTGACAACAATGAACCAGCGGAACGTTCCTTGATGTGCCACTCTAAAGTTATAGCTCATTGGGCATGATTCGGGATTCCCTAGCCCAATATACCGTCTCTAAACATACCAAGCTGCTTCTTTGAGGTTATGGTCGTCTTCGTATACGTACGCTTATGGAGAAAGAAATATTGGTGAAATGCAAAATCGAGATTTCTCCTCTCAAAACACGATGATCAACTCTTTTACTGCTTCAGGGAAGTAACGAAGCTCTAAACTTTCATTACTGACGTAGTAATCCAATTTTGATTGAACTTCAAAAAACCAACCAAATCATCGATAACGCCATAAGCATTCCATAAGCTTACACATACGAAAACGAACCCTAACCCCACTTTTTCAAAAGAAGCAGTCGGGTATGAGTAGAGGCTGTATTGCCTAGCCTCATTCATCAAACATTATACCTATATATTCAATATATATACGACTGATGCAAACCGCATATTTCTGCTGTGCGTGTCACAGTGTTACTGAGCCTGCGCCATACCATCGCCAAGACTTCAATTCACTATTGCGTTAATTTGCCAGTTTGTTTCACTTGTCACAGTGGCTGTATATTTTAAATTAACCGCGGTAAATAAGACATTTATACGCCTTCACACCTGCCCATTCCTGTGCCTCCGTCGACGCAGGTCGCGATATAACCGCCGTTTGAATGGTACATTATTGTTGTACGCAACGGGTGTTCTAGACCGCGAGAGAACCCATGCTATGAATGCAGGAGAGGGAGCCGGTCTGAAAATATTAAATTTGAGACACGAAACTTATTAAACGAACTGTCACCTTACATTTGGTTTCCAATGTTGCCCTACATTCGGTAGAAATACATAAGATGCTCTAGAAATGGTGAATGTCTGCTTCGAACTTTTAACGAATTTTGCTATGCTGTACACTCCATTTGCAGACACACTTGACTCCGAGAATCAACAGCTCGTTGACTCGTTGGCTATATTGTTGGCATACTGCATTCAGAACAGAAACTTGAATTTAATTCCAAACATTTTTTTTACTTTGGGTCTGCTATATTGGAGCATTTCAAGCCATTTTCAGCAACCGGCCTGGTTGTGATTTGTTGTGCCCAGAAACAAATGCACTGAAAAAACAGCTATCGTAAAATAGGGTTCTTGCAAGCTTTTGCTGTAAGGAAATGAATAGTCCATTTTGATGTAAAAACCAGCGAAAGTCACGGAAACCATATCGAAAAAGTCTAAAATTCAGTAATAAACGCACAAAACCGCTCTAACGGAAAGATTGCAATGGCGCTTCAACGCAGGTATCATGGGAGATTCTTGTCTAATTTTTTACTTTCTCTACGGAAACACAGAGATTTGTATGAATTTAGATAGGAAGCTTCCATGATACCTGCGTCGAACCGCCACCAAGCCCGAGTCTAAGAGTGAATTCCGTAATTTTTAGCGGTTTTTTTTTTGCAAGAATCAACTCTTCAATCCCCTGTAGCAAAAGTTTGCAAGAGCCCCATTTAACATAACTTGGTTTAAACTTTTGACAATGCAAGAAAATTATAAATGTTACGTTTTCCATGGTTTGAGTTTAAGATGTCTTGGTTAAAATTTAACCAATACTTCTTGAAATCAACCCATAGAAGACGTAAAATGTACGATTTTCTAGGATTTTCGAAAGCTTAAACCAATTTAGTGTGACTCTTACGATATCTGTTTTTTTCAGTGTTACATAGAGACCCAGAGCAAAACTAACGACAGGTACTCAATTTCCTAGATCAATTTTGGTCGAGACCAAGAGCGGAGCCAGCAATATGGCAACCATGTATTCTTCCCATTTGAACGTATGAGGAAGAATCGATTCTCGAGGGGGCCATGGCCCCTTGACTAATCGATTGTTTTTCACGCATTCAAATGGGAAGGATACACCGACAACAGCTAAAAGTCGCCTACTGTTGATATGAATGATGGGCATAGATCAGAGTTCCTTCATAGTTTATATTGGCGGTTTATATTTGTTTTTATTGTTTTTGTTTGTTTGTTTTTCTTTTTGGTATTTTCTTGGATTGGAGCGTGTGAGATAAACGGTTTTTGAGATAAACGTTCCGGAACGAAAACCCCGTATTAATTTCCCTATACCCTAAGACATTTATTTTTTGCACCCCGCTTGCAGCCAATCAAAGGCCAGCCCGCGTTCCGATCCCTTATCTGCGTTGACCACGCAGGCCTTCCATTCAATTGCGACTCTTGTTTACTCTTTGGCAAATACGCATCCAATGGCGCGCCCATGGTTTCACTTGTCTTAACTCTCTTAAAAGAGGGACTCTAAGCCTTAGAGTCTTAGGAACTCAAGGTCAAGGTGCTGTTATAAGCTGGTTCTGTATCGAGAACGGAACAACAAAAAGTTTTCGTTGTCAGAGCGGTTCTCTGTCAGTGGAGGTACAGGGAATCTCAATCTTTTAGCTTTGACTTAAAAACGGTACGTGGTTAGCAGGAAAGCATGGTACAGGAGATTGATTGATTGATTGATTGATTTTATTTAGCCTGGCTCTAGTAAGACTTTCAGTAGTCCTTTCTACCCTAGAGCCAGGATAATAGAATATACAATTAAAAATAAAAAAATAAATAATATACAAAAATTATCTTATGGATATAAAAATGATCAAAAAGACAAAATTAAAACGCAAAACAAACAAAAAAAACAAAATAATGAAAGAGTAAATAAAAAAGTTAATAAGTAGATAACTAATTAAATCTAAACACAGAGAAAAAAAATAAAGTAAAAAATAAAGTAAATAAATAAATAGGTTGGGAGATACATTCATAAATAAAAATATGATAATATTTAAATAACTAGGTAGTTGAGTAGATACACAAAGAGAGGGAGACAGTTGGAGATGGAAAAGTATAAGGGGGGGAATCAGACGTACGTTTCTAAGTAGGAATCTTTAAGCAAATTTAAGAAAATTTTTATTGATGATTCATTTCTTAATCCTTCAGGGATATTGTTTAAAAGCTTAATGGAAGAAATAAGGAAGGACTTATTATAGATTGTAGTTCGGTGAATTGGAATGACGTACTTTTCACCTCCTCTCATTTCAACTTCTCGATTTTGACCCATTGGGATATATTTTCTGAGGAGGAACTGTGGCGTTTTAAAAGTTAGAATACGTTTGACAAAGCTTGCTATTACATAGTTTCTCCTCTCTGCGATCTTTAACCATTTTAACCGATGATAGAAGGGGGTTACATGAGTCATTAAGGGCAAATTATGGACGTACCTGACGCAGGCATTCTGAGCAACCTGCAACTCATTAATAAGCTCCAAAGAGAGGTCACAAAAAACCGGCATGGCATAATCAAAAATAGGTAAAATCAATGCAGAAACAAGCTTCCTTTTAACATCAATTGACGGATTAAATGGCATTTTTTTCATTTGATAAAGAGCCCGAAAAACCCTATTTGTGATATCCCTTACCTGTTTGTCCCAGGAAAGATTATCACAAATAAAGATTCCGAGACTCTTTACTTCCTTTTCAAATGGTACAGGTAAGTCATTGACTTTTACTCTTAGAATTTCATAATCAACATCTTTCAACAATTTATCATATCCGAGCAATATGGGCTTACACTTAGTAGTATTCATTTTAAGGCCATGTATTTCACCCCACAACTTCAGACTAAGAAGATCCTCGTTCATCTGACGAATTGCAACGTTTATACTATCTACAGGGCAGGAAAGATAGAGCTGTAGGTCGTCAGCATAGAGAATGTACTTGCAATATTTAAAACTTGTCGAGATCTGATTTATATAAAGAGCAAAAAGAAGCGAGGAGAGGGTTGAGCCTTGAGGGACTCCTACTTTTATGTCTCTCCATTGCGAGAAATTTCCTGATACAGATCGAACTCTTTGCGTTCTTTGATTTAGATATGATCGAAACCAATCTACAGTAAATAAAGAAAAATTAAGAGATCTTAAAATGCTTAAAAGAACGTCATGTTGCACACAATCAAATGCTCTAGAAAAGTCAACAAGCATAAGAATAGTGACATTTTTTGAGTCAAGTTGATAGCGCACATCATCCATTAATTTAATCAGAGCATGCTGTGTATTATGACCAGTTCTATACCCGCACTGAAAGGGATCAAGTTTGTTGTTGGAGTTTATGAACGAATACATTTGTTTGAAAATTACTTTGTCCAAAATTTTTGCAAGTACACTTAAAATGCTGATGGGCCTAAAATCACTTGGACTTGAGGGATTTCTTTTTTTCTCAATCGGTAAAACAAGAGACTTTTTCCATTGACTAGGATAAGCGCCATTTTTTGTTGAAAAATTGAAAATATGTGCCAGAATAGGATTGAGTACGGTCGAGCAGCGTCGGATTACATCTAACGGAACGTCATCAGGACCAATTGCTTTAGAGACTATTTCTGACACTGCATATTTTACATCATCTATCTCAATTTTACTAAAATTAAAAGTAGCAATTTTAGGATTAAATTTATTACTATAAGACACGATTAAATCTGCATTGGATGGCATTTGGTTACTTTCACAAAAATGAGTATTAAGTTCATCCAATGATATTTTAGGATCAGAGAGCTTTTTATCTTCCTTGCCTAGTCCACATTTTTTGAAAATTTTCCAAAAATCGCCTGAAGAGGGACTACTTTCAACCAAATCTTTATAAAATCGATTTCTTAAGTTTCGAATCCGTGAAAGAGAGAAACAGAGAGAGAGAGAGAGAGAGAGAGAGAGAGAGAGAGAGAGAGAGAGAGAGAGAGAGAGAGAGAGAGAGAGAGAGAGAGAGAGAGAGAGAGAGAGAGAGGGGGGGGAGAGAGGGGGGAGAGAGAGGGAGAGAGAGAGAGAGAGAAACAGAGAGAGAGAGAGAGAGAGAGAGAGAGAGAGAGAGAGAGAGAGAGAGAGAGAGAGAGAGTGAGAGAGAGAGAGAGACGAAGAAGAACGGAACTGAATGAGTATGACCTATTGTTGTAATTCGTATGTGAAGCTCGGACAGTTGAATGGTGAAGCGATGACGTGTTTTTTGTCATTCGTCACTCATACCGTTGCGTTGTTGCTCCCGCATGGAAGCCGTCAGAAGCTGTGCTGCCGTTTCGTGTTTATTCAACGACATCTCACCATTCATCAGTGATCCTACCGGTTGAAGCAAAGACTACACAGTACACACATCAGTTGGGAAGTACAGTACTTGAAATGAAATACAGAAATTCTAAAATCTGTAACCTTTGTTTCAACCGGTGCAATCACCGATGGATTTTAGGATGCCGTTTGATACGCGCAAAGCGGCAAGCGGCAGCACTGATCGCTGTGAGGATGAACGAACGATCCCAGAAGTGGTCGTTTCGAAGTGAGGAATTTCACGTCAACGAAACGAAACAAACCAACAGGGCAACAGTCACCATTGCGCACCGACGCGACGCGAACGGAGGAGGGAGTATAACTAGCGACAACAGACATCAAGTTGTTCATTGTTTTTCGTTGTTGTTATTTTATTTGATTTGATTTTTTAAGTACACGCACTTGACGCATGTGTGAGGTGTATAGTTGCTCTCGAGAATATGTGTTTATATCAACATTGAACGCATTTTTCTTGTCGACTCGCTCTTTCTTCATACTTGAACCCGAATAAAATCACAGGAGCAAAAGGTGGTTGTCTCTGTTCAAACAAATGGCCACTGTCACCACTGTCACCAGCTCGCAAGGTCAAAAAGGTCACGCAGAGCGAGAAGAACGCAAGAAATTTCCAGCGTTTTCATGACTTCCTGGAGAGGCAGTACTTATATCTGAGAGTTTTGCGATTCTCGATTTGCAGTACTTGCACCTCAGATATTCGGCGGTATATAGATAGGTTCATCTCACATTGTGCGGAAGAACCGTGGGGAACTTGAAAAGTAGAAGTGAAGGGAAATCAAGGAACTAAAAGATGCGATCCAGAGATGCTATGGTTGGGTTATCGCTCAACAAAACAATTGCCAACTGTTGAGTGGTGAACATCGCTCCAATCCGTGTGTTTACATGCTTGGCGTGTGTTTGAGCTGTGTTTGAGTAAGTCACTATTGTGCGTACTTTTCAACTGAAACGCAGTCTTTTCGAATTTGCAATAAAGTGGCACTTATGACCTATCAATTTGTTCGGAAAATTCTGCTAAATCGACTCGCATAAATTGCTTACAGACGGTTTTGCACAGGTTTTGAGATAAACGTCCCGGAACGAAAACCCCATGTTAATTTCCCTATACCCTAAGAAATTTTTGCTCCACGCGTTGCAGCCAATCAGAGACCAGCCCGCGTTCCGATCCCTTATCTACGTTGACCACACAGGCCTTCCATTCAATTGCGACTCTTGTTTACTCTTTGGTTTTTGCACATTTGTTTACATTCTGAGGGTCGTTGTTGTGCTTTGATTCAATTCAAAAATTAAAATGCAGCAGCGTTTGCATTTTTGGGACCCATGTTTATAAGAAAATAAAGTTAAGCCAAAAACATCGACCCTGAAATTTTGCCGCTTCAACCCCGGGACACAATGAACAAGACAAAGTTTACGAGAAAACCTTCGATAGCCTTCTCTTTATAGGCATGAAAGTATTCTACAATATTAAGAATCCGCATTTCCTAAAGCAATTAATCTCCCGGAACTTTTATTTCGTTTCATTTCGAATTTGTGTACGGCAACGAAGAATGCATGAACAGTAAATTGAATCGAATCTTATGATTTTACTTACCTATAATGACCCTCGTTCTAAATATCTTCCTTCATCAGTCGAAAGTTTAGCGGCTGCCATTTAAACTGCCGCCGAGGCTTTCACATTGGACCACTAGAACAAAACAAAATAAACGTTGTAAAAAAAATGGATCGTATACAGGCAATGTGCAGTGTGTGCATATAGTGTCTGATTTTTACAGAAAGAATTCTTTTCTTTAGACCTCAACAGTGTACCTTTCTCGCTGTATTTTTGGTTAGAAAAGCGGATATATAAAGAATTAATTGTGTTTTTAAACAAATTCTTCTTTGTGCTCACAGTTACAATTCCAGACTGAACTAAGCGCATAATGGAACAAAAAGACTGAATGAAGAACAACGGCGGATCTACACGGAAAAAAAAGATTAGTGAAAATAACCATACGGATACCTGATTTTGGCACCTGTTAGATGTTATGGTAAACTTGACCAGAAGTATGGTACATTTACCGATACTTTGAGTAAATTCGACATGCAATCAGTTAACACCACCTAGTACCTAGTCAAAACATAGTATACTTCTGGTTAACATTACCATAACATCTAGCAGGAGCCAAAATCAGGTATCCGTATAATTATTTTCACCGTACTTTTTTTTTCCGTGTAATGGGGCTGGACTTACAGGGGGGGGGGGGGGGGGGGGGGGTTAGGAAGAACCGACGAACACACACTCCTAATACATTTTCCATTACAAAGAGCGGTCAAATAAAACCTACCAGCCCCCCCCCCCCGAAAGAAAGTCATCACTTTTGAAAAAAAAAATTCACCAGGGGGGCGGCAAAATCACAATCTTGCCCCCTTCAGCAAACACCTAGATCTGCCCATGATGAAAACGAAACCACTCACAAAAAAATAAAATGCTTCGAAGACATCGCGATCTTGAGTTCGTCGTCACGTTTCATTAAAATAAAATTGTGTGCTGAATTTGCTTAAAATTTTAAGAAGAGCATTCGACCAAAAGTGTGAAGTTTACGAATGCACAACACGTACGATCAAAGTGATCATAGGGGAATTTTCTCCCGGTCTTATTTGTAAAGTCGCTTTGTGGTGAGAGTGAAATGGGTGAAGTGTATAAAAAATATATATCACTACTCATCCATTCAGAGCTGCGTAAAATTAGGACCGTGCATCGCACAATGGTCGAATCGAGCTGCAAAAATCAGCCGCAAGGAATGTAGCTATATAGTGATACGCAATTCCCGGGAAGATTCCAACAGGGAATTTCTCCTCTTAAGAGGCTATTGAAGTCAGTTTCACTATACTCTGTTCAGGATACGATGAGACTTGGTGAGTCAGGTAGAAACGCACTACTTTGCAACGAGGCCCTTTGAGTTGTATAGCCATTGTGCTCACTCGGGCTCTTTTCGACTGGACCCTTCTTCGGGAAGAGGCATTCTGAGGCAATACCGAGAATCGGCTGACTATGAATGTTATCTGTGCAAAAGTCAAATTAGAAATGGCCACAGATACGACGAAATGGATGAAATTTATGCCCAAAGGGTCATAACTCGTCAATATTAGTCGAATTTGACATCTCATCATCTTCGGAGATTTATTTATTGAGAATTCCATTTATGAGTGTACCTCAATTGAATTGTTTAAAAAATAAGTGTCTGAGGATAATGAGGAGCCAAATTCGACTAATTTTGACGAGTTATGACCCTTTGGGCGTAAATTTCATCCATTTCGTCGTATCTGAGACCGTTTCTAATTTGAATTTTGCACAGATAACATTCATAGTCCGCCGATTCTCGGTATTGCCTCTTCCCGAAGAAGGGTCCAGTCGAAAACTGCCCGAGTGAGCGCAATAGCTGTACAGTGTACAACTCAAAGGGCTACGTTGCAAAGTAGTGCGTTTCTACCTGACTCGCCAAGTCTCATCGTATCCTGAACAGAGTATAGAGCGTTATGAAGAGCTGACTACACTGTGAAATCTTGTGAAAAGCACACTGTAAACATCGAAAAGTCTCAAAAATCACTTATAAACTGAATAAATGCCTTTGATAAAATTTCAAGCTGGCGTTCGAATGAAGGAAGGTCATATAGTGATACGCAATTCCCGGGAATTTATTCTCCAGGAATATTCCCAACAGGAAATTTTTCCTCTTAAGAGGCTATATATTGAAACCAGTTTCACAAGAGAGTTATGAAGAGCTGACTACACTGTGAAATCTTGTGAAAATCACATTGTAAACATCAAAAAGTCTCAAAAATCACTTTGATAAAATTTCAAGCTGGCGTTCGAATGAAAGAGGGCACAATGGGGGAGTCCCATCAGTGGCGTAGCGTGCAATTTGACAACGTTGTACTGTGTCCATTTAAACCCATGTAAAAGGTCGAATGCGAAGTTGTTCACCGAACACCCAATAGTTCTATCTTTTTCATGGGTTTGAATGGACAAATTGCAACGTTGCCGAATTGCACACTACGCCACTGATTGTAATTACCTACGCCGCTGTGATCCACGAATCTCTTTTCTCAGCATATAAAATTGGGATCAGATACGACTTATCCACTGTAACCCCCAATCATTCGACCCATTTTTGAACTTTGATAAACGTACATGGGAAAAAAAATATTTTTAAATTAAGAGTGTCCCCACTTAAATCAAAAATATTTTATTTTTAAATTATACGATGAAACTTTTGTGGTCTTAAATTAATAATCCTCGAGGCTTTTCCATTTAAAAACACAATAATGCATAATACGCTATGGTACTCGTCTTTTTAAATTAAGGATACATATTTTTAAATTAAAATTACGCTTTTTCGATTAAAAAAATCCTTCATTTCATTTAATAATCCGAATTTTCAAAATGAGCGTTTTATTTTTAACCCAAACACACTCTATTTGAATCAACAAGAATTTATAAATTCAATTACTAACCCTTTACGGACCAGGTTATTATAGTTCAAGAGAACACCACTCCTTCAGTTATACAGAGAAGGTAGTTAACTGTTCGTACTCAGTGGAGTTGGAATTGCCTATACGACGAATTGAAGGCGCCCCACGAGATCTTATCTTGTAGTGTTCTCATCTATATTTGTGTTCATCCGGAATGAAGACTGAATCAATGTGAAAAAGACTGGAGGATAATAACGAGTAGATTCGGGCTTGGTCCATACGGGGTTAAAAAAAGAATTAAAAATACTTTTATAATGAAAACTTTTTTTTCCCGTGTATTTATTGAGAATTTGAGTGGGTTTTGAGACTTTTCGATGCTTTGAGTGTAATTTTTACGCGATTTCACACACGATGAATCGACCCTTATTCATAACATTGCAGCAAAAGTTTGCAACAGACCCATCGGGACTTTACCTTCAGTAAGGAATGCATGCCTCCCGTTTAAACAATAGTTTTGATCCAATTTTGTTTGCAACGTCACACTAAAACGGTCTATCGAGTTTTCATTCCTTCATTGTCTGCGCTCCGACCTGTTTAACTCACTGTGCGTCGCTCGTCTTCATTTCAGAGCTCGTAGCGGCCGTAACTCTCAAGGGGGCGGGAAAGCAACAAGCATTACGGTGGGATCCTAAAGACCTAAATCGAGTTACGTTGTTGCTACTTACACACTCACACACATACAAGTACAAAACGAAAAATTAAAACCGACACCAACACAAACAAAAACACAGACACTCACATACACACGCACCCAGAGACCGTTGCGTTGAGCCGCGCTGGCGCACTCTGGATAGAAACATAGCTTTTTCCGGACATAATAAGTTGTTTTTTTGTTGTTGTTTTTTTTTTTTTTTTTTTTTTTTTTTTTTGCATTAAGGCAATTAATTCCTCATCTGTTATAAAGTTAGATGCTGGCTCAATAGATAGCGCCACTAGTCACATTCTTTTATTTAACTTTAAATGCTTATAATTTTATTTCTGAAAGCATGAATCGAAAGGGGCGTTTCCACAGGAGCTACGTATTCTTTTATTCAATTTTTTTTTAGCCAAATATAAAGAATATTGGTCTTAGATTGGTCTTAGATTGACGGAGAAATCAAGCACCGAAATGTTGGCAGAATGTCAGACTATGTAGATTGTATATCATAAAGATGGAACTCCCTACCTAGCCCATAATATCAGGCCGAAAATTCGGTGCTCAATCAATTTATCTTTCAATCTAGGGCCAATATTGTTAAAATTTGGCTAAAAAAAAATTAATAAAAAAAATGTCAGTTCCTGTGGAGACGCCTTCGCCAATCAATGCTTTCAGAAAATAAACTTCAGCGTTTAAATGCTTTAAAAAAATGACTCAATCAAGTGAACTCAATTCAAATGGGCGAGGAATCACATTAATAACACTTTAACGTTGATATTTTCTTGCGCAAACCATGTTACTTGATTCATTTTGAGCTCTACAATGAATGATTTCCCTCATTTTTAACTTGACTCGCTGAGTTTTATTCATAAATCTTGATTTTTATTCGTCAACTATATGTCGGGGAATTCCCATGTTTTGATTTACTGTGCGTCGCGTCGGCAATAGTGCGAGAAAAAAAACACATCTCAACGACGCGCTTTTTTGCTGCGGCTGTTGTTCCTCCACACTCAACAGTCCACAGTCCGGCTACTCATCTTTATCTAGTGGGCTCAATCTTCATCTCATCTCGCTGTTTTCTTCTGTCTATCTCATCGTATCTTGAGGATCTTCGTATCTTCGGCTCTGATAGATGGAGAAAGAGTTCGGGACTCGAGTATCGGGCGAAGGCTTTGATTCGCTGTCCCTCTCATGCCTCTCTTCTCTCCATATATGTTAGACAAGGATAGACGAGAGGATGAAACCACCTCATACTATCCTTTTTCCACGCATCCATTCAAAGGGAAAATGAGAGAGATAGAAGAGATTCTATCCATGTGACTCACCCACTGTCACACTATTGTCCGAGCAGGTCGAAAAAAAAGGGACAAAAAATCAGGGAGGAAATTCATTGAAAAGCAGTTTTCGATCTAAGCTTAATTTAAAACTTTTCAGTGATATTTCTTGGTTTCAATGGGTCTGTAGCAAACTTTTGCTACAGCGCTATAGAGTGTTCAATCTAATGTAAAATCGCGGGAAAAGTCCATTGGTGATGGCATCAGAAAGTCATCAAATGCAGTATGAAACTCACGAGAGACGTTTAATGAAATCCAAGATGGCGGTAAAATATCGAGCAACCTGTATGCATGCACCACGAACATCCAAGGATAGCCAACCTCACAATATCGATCACACCCAATCACAACGTAAATAAACACATAACCTCTGAAGCTGTGATGTTGTCAACGTTGGTTGGCAATCCTTGGATGTTAAAGGTGCATGCATACAGACTGCTCGATTTTTTACCGCCATCTTGGATTTCATTAAACGTCTCTTGTGAGTTTATTATCGCATTTCATGACTTTCTGATGCCACCAATGGACTTTTCGGGCGATTTTACACACGATGATACACTCTTTATCGTTGTAGCAAAAGTTTGCAACAGACCCATTACTTCTTAATGAGGTGATTCCACGGCCAATTAGTTCGAACTAAGGACACCACGTCGCGCTGCTCAGTCAATAGTTTTAGGCTAAAATTGATGAATTTACGCAAAAAGTACACATTTTGATGAACGCCGGCACCTGCAAACATACTTCAGGAAGATACCCTAAAAGTTTCAAGCTGAAACACTCAAAAATAAAGCTGGGGTTGATAAAATACGAAAATTCTCATGAGCTTCCATGAGAGCAAGTGAGGCAGATACACATATTATCACTCACACTCACTTGCACCCACTAAGCTTATGGCTATATGAATTTACCAAAGTGAGGCTTCAATTCTAGACCAATTTTGCTCGTTTCGGGCTAAAAAAAAATCCATAAAATCTTACGCAAGGTGCCGAAATTTTTGGATTTTGAGTTTTGTCCTCGACGTTTCCAATTTAAAATGCCGAAAATTCGACTTTACCATCTTCCGAATTTTAGTGGCACTATTTCCATCGGATTGAAATTTGGAAAAGTTTCGCCTGTAATCACCTTAAATGTGTTCTCTGAGATTAAAATTGGCCTTGAAAGTTTATAAAATATAAAGTGATGAACTTTCACATTTTTGGCCACTTGTTCGAACGATCTCGGACCATAGTGTGGTGAAAGAGAAGCCAGAAGGAGAGACTCACACACTCGCGTATCACGTTTCAAATACTCCCGCAAGCAAGTGGCATTTTCGACGGGTGCTCTTTGGACTGCGGCTATATACGCTGGCGATAGCTATAGAGATACGAGATTATTTCGGACACCGATACGAATCGGATGCAGTCGATGCGTAGTACTTAAGTACGCAGTCGTAAGCGCGCAGGCCAGCAGTAATAAAGAAAAACTGATGTTACGCAGCTGGGTTTCACATATTTTACTCCAAAATTGAGCAAAACTGTTTAGCGATAAGATTCTATGACCGTCTTCTTCGAGATAAAGTGAACGTATTGAAATTCTAGAATCGAGCACACTCTTTAAACACTGCGGCTATACAGGGTGTTGAAAAACTGTTCCCAAATATTTCAAGGGCGGATTTTACAGGACAAAATAAGACTTTTATTTCTTATCAACATGTGTCCGGAAATAGCCCCCTTTTGAGCTACAGCCCACCAAAGTTTTAAAAAATTGACGGTTTTTTTGGAATAGCGACCACTATTATGAACCAAATGTCCTAAAAATTGGTGTCTCAAGGTAATTTTATGTGTAAAATCCATTAATGACCTCGAGAAATTCAGAAATTGAGTCTGACTGTACTTTTCACGCAATTTTGTACCTTTAACGGCACGAATTTTATGTTACAGATTAAAAATATGAAGAATAATTACCGAAATCAGGTGCGAAAAACCCTCAGAAAGATTTTTGGTCCTCTTTGTTTCCTTCGATACGACGCGTTTTAAGCGAGACAATCGCTGCACAGTGTGGAAAAGTCAGCGCTTTTACCATGAAAAGCGACAGTGAGTATGCAACCCGGCTGCTTAATTCTTTAGGCCGGCCGCTATGGTAAAAGCGCTGACTTTTCCACACTGTGCAGCGATTATCTCGCTTAAAACGCGTCGTATCGTAGGAAACAAAAACCAAAAAGGACCAAAAACAAGGACCAAAAATCTTTCTGAGGGTTTTTCGCACCTGATTTCGGTAATTATTCTTCAAATTTTTAATCTGTAACATAAAGTTCGTGGCGTTAAAGGTACAAAATTACGTGAAAAGTACAGTCAGACTCAATTTCTGAATTTCTCGAGGCCATTAATTAAAATTACCCTGAGACACCAATTTTTAGGACATTTGGTTCATAATAGTGGTCGCTATTCCAAAAAAACCGCAAATCTTTTAAAACTTTGGTGGGCTGTAACTCAAAAGGGGGGCATTTCCGGACACATGTTGATAAGAAATAAAAGTCTTATTTTGACCTGTAAAAGCCACCCCTGAAATATTCGGGAACCGTTTTTCAACACCCTGTATACGATAGCGATAGAGATACGAGATTATTTAGGACACCGATACGAATCGGATGCAGTCGATGCGTAGTACGTAAGTACGCAGTCGTAAGCGCGCAGGCCAGCAGTAAAGAAAAACTGACGCTACGCAGCTGGGCTTTACATATTTTACTCAAAAACTGTTCAGCGATAAAATTCTATGACCGTCTTCTTCGAGATAAAGTGCAGTTATAAAATTCTAGAATCGAATACACTCTTTAAACACTCGTAAAACTGACTGTTCTTACAGAAACAGTTTTTAGCAGTTTCAAAGGCTGTTGTGAACTTTATAGTTGTAGCAATGGGGCTCTTGCAAACTTTTGCCACAGGGAATTGAAGAATTGATTCTTTTCATAAAAACCTGTAGAAATGACGATGAGTACACTAAAAAATCACGAAATTCACTCTCACAATCAGAATCTGGTTTAATGACGGAAAGACGGAGGTATCATGGGAGATTCCTATCTAAATTGAGACATATCTCTGTGTTTCCTTAAAGAAAGTGACAAATGAGACAGGAATCCCCCATGATACCTACGTTGAACCGCCATTACGAAATTGAATTTTTAGCAACTATGTGAGTTTATTACTGGATTTTCAAAATCCCATAAGACTCCATGTTAAACCCTGTACACATAATATGTGTACAGCGTGTCGGAAAAGATTTTAATACACATGCCTTTTCTCAATATCAATTTAAACGCATGTGTTAGAAAAAGATGGAGAGCATGCGGATTCAGATCCTTATCTGATCTTTTCCAACACATGCGCTCAAAAAAGCAAAGAGAAAAACAAATTCCTAAATGCGCCTCGAAATGCAGTCCTAACTACTGAAAGGATCAGCCTCGTCAGATCGACATCGATGCAAACAAAATCGATTGCGGGGCGCAAAATGCGGAATGAGAGACAGGCGGGGGTGAGCGGGGGAGGCCGAAAGTTTGGAAACGTTGGCGCACAGTGGCTCGAAAACAGAATCGAACAATTATTTTAATCCCATTTGAACAATGCAAAAGTTTCGTTTCTTTAAAGTTTGAACTAAACTGCCTAGGGAATCGATCTTTTTCAGTAAATTAAACTGAAGGTGTGATCGATTAAAGTTTAAAGCTCATAGAAAATGTTGGCATCAAACTTTCTTCTCAGATCCATTTACATCAGTCCGTCGGTGAACTAGATACCATTGGTCCACCGTCCCCTTTGCTCTCACGGGGCACCGCCAATGTAATTTTAAATGGGGAAACAGACTTACAAGCAGACCTGTCTTTTTGGTGGGCTTTTCATCACTGACAAGGCCCAGGGCTCTCAAAACGTCCCATCTGCTCTTCCGGGGCACCGCCAATTTAATTTTAAATGAGGGAAAAGACTTACGAGCAAAACTGTCTTTTTGGTGGGCTTTTAATCGCTGACAAGGCCCAGGGCTCTCAAAACGTCCCCTCTGCTCTTCCGAGGCACCGCCAATGTGATTTTAAATGGAGAAGCAGACTTACGAGCAGACCTGTCTTTTTGGTGGGCTTTTAGTCGCTGACAAGGTCCATGGCTCTCAAAACGTCCCCTCTGCTCTTCCGAGGCACCGCCAATGTAATTTTACATGGGATAACAGACTTACGAGCAGACCTGTCTTTTTGGTGGGCTTCTAATCGCTGACAAGGCCCAGGAATCTGAAAACGTCCCCTCTGCTCTTCCGAGGCACCGCCAATGTGATTTTAAATGGAGAAGCAGACTTACGAGCAGAACTGTCTTTTTGGTGGGCTTTCAATCGCTGACAAGCCCCAGGGCTCTCAAAACGTCCCATCTGCTCTTCCGGGGCACCGCCAATGTAATTTTAAATGGGAAAACAGACTTACGAGCAGAACTATCTTTTTGGTGGGCTTTTAATCGCTGACAAGCCCCAGGGCTCTCAAAACGTCCCATCTGCTCTTCCGGGGCACCGCCAATGTAATTTTAAATGGGAAAACAGACTTACGAGCAGACCTGTCTTTTTGGTGGGCTTTTAGTCGCTGACAAGGCCCATGGCTCTCAAAACGTCCCATCTGCTCTTCCGAGGCTCCGCCAATGTCATTTTAAATGGAGAAGCAGACTTACGAGCAGACCTGTCTTTTTGGTGGGCTTTTAGTCGCTGACAAGGTCCATGGCTCTCAAAACGTCCCCTCTGCTCTTCCGAGGCACCGCCAATGTAATTTTACATGGGATAACAGACTTACGAGCAGACCTGTCTTTTTGGTGGGCTTCTAATCGCTGACAAGGCCCAGGAATCTGAAAACGTCCCCTCTGCTCTTCCGAGGCACCGCCAATGTGATTTTAAATGGAGAAGCAGACTTACGAGCAGAACTGTCTTTTTGGTGGGCTTTCAATCGCTGACAAGCCCCAGGGCTCTCAAAACGTCCCATCTGCTCTTCCGGGGCACCGCCAATGTAATTTTAAATGGGAAAACAGACTTACGAGCAGAACTATCTTTTTGGTGGGCTTTTAATCGCTGACAAGCCCCAGGGCTCTCAAAACGTCCCATCTGCTCTTCCGGGGCACCGCCAATGTAATTTTAAATGGGAAAACAGACTTACGAGCAGACCTGTCTTTTTGGTGGGCTTTTAGTCGCTGACAAGGCCCATGGCTCTCAAAACGTCCCATCTGCTCTTCCGAGGCTCCGCCAATGTCATTTTAAATGGAGAAGCAGACTTACGAGCAGACCTGTCTTTTTGGTGGGCTGCTAATCGCTGACAAGGCCCAGGGCTCTCAAAACGTCCCCTCTGCTCTTCCGAGGCACCGCCAATGTAATTTTACATTGGGAAACAGACTTACGAGCAGAACTATCTTTTTCGAGGGCTTTTAATCGCTGACAAGTCCCAGGGCTCTCAAAACGTCCCATCTGCTCTTCCGGGGCACCGCCAATGTAATTTTACATGGGGAAACAGACTTACGAGCAGACCTGTCTTTTTGGTGGGCTTTTAGTCGCTGACAAGGCCCATGGCTCTCAAAACGTCCCATCTGCTCTTCCGAGGCACCGCCAATGTGATTATAAATGGAGAAGCAGACTTACGAGCAGACCTGTCTTTTTGGTGGGCTTCTAATCGCTGACAAGGCCCAGGGCTCTCAAAACGTCCCATCTGCTCTTCCGGGGCACCGCCAATTTAATTTTAAATGAGGGAAAAGACTTACGAGCAAAACTGTCTTTTTGGTGGGCTTTTAATCGCTGACAAGGCCCAGGGCTCTCAAAACGTCCCCTCTGCTCTTCCGAGGCACCGCCAATGTGATTTTAAATGGAGAAGCAGACTTACGAGCAGACCTGTCTTTTTGGTGGGCTTTTAGTCGCTGACAAGGTCCATGGCTCTCAAAACGTCCCCTCTGCTCTTCCGAGGCACCGCCAATGTAATTTTACATGGGATAACAGACTTACGAGCAGACCTGTCTTTTTGGTGGGCTTCTAATCGCTGACAAGGCCCAGGAATCTGAAAACGTCCCCTCTGCTCTTCCGAGGCACCGCCAATGTGATTTTAAATGGAGAAGCAGACTTACGAGCAGAACTGTCTTTTTGGTGGGCTTTCAATCGCTGACAAGCCCCAGGGCTCTCAAAACGTCCCATCTGCTCTTCCGGGGCACCGCCAATGTAATTTTAAATGGGAAAACAGACTTACGAGCAGAACTATCTTTTTGGTGGGCTTTTAATCGCTGACAAGCCCCAGGGCTCTCAAAACGTCCCATCTGCTCTTCCGGGGCACCGCCAATGTAATTTTAAATGGGAAAACAGACTTACGAGCAGACCTGTCTTTTTGGTGGGCTTTTAGTCGCTGACAAGGCCCATGGCTCTCAAAACGTCCCATCTGCTCTTCCGAGGCTCCGCCAATGTCATTTTAAATGGAGAAGCAGACTTACGAGCAGACCTGTCTTTTTGGTGGGCTGCTAATCGCTGACAAGGCCCAGGGCTCTCAAAACGTCCCCTCTGCTCTTCCGAGGCACCGCCAATGTAATTTTACATTGGGAAACAGACTTACGAGCAGAACTATCTTTTTCGAGGGCTTTTAATCGCTGACAAGTCCCAGGGCTCTCAAAACGTCCCATCTGCTCTTCCGGGGCACCGCCAATGTAATTTTACATGGGGAAACAGACTTACGAGCAGACCTGTCTTTTTGGTGGGCTTTTAGTCGCTGACAAGGCCCATGGCTCTCAAAACGTCCCATCTGCTCTTCCGAGGCACCGCCAATGTGATTATAAATGGAGAAGCAGACTTACGAGCAGACCTGTCTTTTTGGTGGGCTTCTAATCGCTGACAAGGCCCAGGGCTCTCAAAACGTCCCCTCTGCTCTTCCGAGGCACCACCAATGTAATTTTACATGGGGAAACAGACTTACGAGCAGAACTGTCTTTTTGGTGGGCTTCTAATCGCTGACAAGGCCCAGGGCTCTCAAAACGTCCCCTCTGCTCTTCCGAGGCTCCGCCAATGTCATTTTAAATGGAGAAGCAGACTTACGAGCAGACCTGTCTTTTTGGTGGGCTTCTAATCGCTGACAAGGCCCAGGGCTCTCAAAACGTCCCCTCTGCTCTTCCGAGGCTCCGCCAATGTCATTTTAAATGGAGAAGCAGACTTACGAGCAGACCTGTCTTTTTGATGGGCTTTTAGTTGCTGACAAGGCCCATGGCTCTCAAAACGTCCCATCTGCTCTTCCGAGGCACCTCCAATGTGATTATAAATGGAGAAGCAGACTTACGAGCAGACCTGTCTTTTTGGTGGGCTTCTAATCGCTGACAAGGCCCAGGGCTCTCAAAACGTCCCCTCTGCTCTTCCGAGGCACCGCCAATGTAATTTTACATGGGGAAACAGACTTACGAGCAGAACTGTCTTTTTGGTGGGCTTCTAATCGCTGACAAGGCCCAGGGCTCTCAAAACGTCCCCTCTGCTCTTCCGAGGCACCGCCAATGTAATTTTAAATGGGAAAACAGACTAACGAGCAGACCTGTCTTTTTGGTGGGTTTTTAATCGCTGACAAGGCCCAGGGCTCTCAAAACGTCCCCTCCGCTCTTCCGGGGCACCGCCAATGTAATTTTAAATGGGGGAACAGACTTACGAGCAGACCTGTCTTTTTGGTGGGCTTTTAATCGCTGACAAGGCCCAGGGCTCTCAAAACGTCCCCTCTGCTCTTCCGAGGCACCACCAATGTAATTTTACATGGCGAAACAGACTTACGAGCAGAACTGTCTTTTTGGTGGGCTTCTAATCGCTGACAAGGCCCAGGGCTCTCAAAACGTCCCCTCTGCTCTTCCGAGGCTCCGCCAATGTCATTTTAAATGGAGAAGCAGACTTACGAGCAGACCTGTCTTTTTGGTGGGCTTCTAATCGCTGACAAGGCCCAGGGCTCTCAAAACGTCCCCTCTGCTCTTCCGAGGCTCCGCCAATGTCATTTTAAATGGAGAAGCAGACTTACGAGCAGACCTGTCTTTTTGGTGGGCTTTTAGTTGCTGACAAGGCCCATGGCTCTCAAAACGTCCCATCTGCTCTTCCGAGGCACCTCCAATGTGATTATAAATGGAGAAGCAGACTTACGAGCAGACCTGTCTTTTTGGTGGGCTTCTAATCGCTGACAAGGCCCAGGGCTCTCAAAACGTCCCCTCTGCTCTTCCGAGGCACCGCCAATGTAATTTTACATGGGGAAACAGACTTACGAGCAGAACTGTCTTTTTGGTGGGCTTCTAATCGCTGACAAGGCCCAGGGCTCTCAAAACGTCCCCTCTGCTCTTCCGAGGCACCGCCAATGTAATTTTAAATGGGAAAACAGACTAACGAGCAGACCTGTCTTTTTGGTGGGTTTTTAATCGCTGACAAGGCCCAGGGCTCTCAAAACGTCCCCTCCGCTCTTCCGGGGCACCGCCAATGTAATTTTAAATGGGGGAACAGACTTACGAGCAGACCTGTCTTTTTGGTGGGCTTTTAATCGCTGAAAAGGCCCAGGGCTTTCAAAACGTCCCCTCTGCTCTTCCGAGGCACCGCCAATGCAATTTTAAATGGGAAAACAGTCTTACGAGCAGACCTGTCTTTTTGGTGGGCTTTTAATCGCTGAAAAGGCCCAGGGCTTTCAAAACGTCCCCTCTGCTCTTCCGGCGCACCGTCAATGTAATGTTAAATGGGGAAACAGACTCACGAGCAGACCTGTCTTTTTTGGGGGCTCTCAATCGCTGTCAAGCCGCAGGGCTCTCAAAACGTCCCCTCTGCTCTTTCGGGGCACCGCCAATGTAATTTTTAATGGGGAAATAGTTTTACGAGCATACCTGTCTTTTTTGGGGGCTTTTTATCGCCGATAAGGCGCGGGGCTCTCAAAACGTACCCTTTAGATTTTGGCTAAGGCAGGCCATATGCAATACTTAGTCACAATGAATTTTTTAAGCATTGAAAGATTTGAAGGTGGTCTCCATCAGCAAAATTCTAAGGCATCGATTGACTTTTTCCGAGCTATCGACTGAACTCTCACTTATCTTTATAGCTATAAATTTGACAATTGTTATCAATTAATCGTTGTTCAGTTATACAAAAAGTTGGTGTTCGCGATAGGTATGGTAGCACACATTTGCTAAAACGGCTAAGAGCGCCGATTCTAAAACCACTTGAAACCAACATTGGGAGCGCCGAAAATTTTTAATATCTATTCACAAACTTAATCAATCAGTTTAAAAAAATTCTAAGATGGCTATCGGAAGGCGAGACGTAAAAGGGGGAAACCCCATCTGAATCGTCAGATCAGTAATATATCCAAGCTCCAAGCATATAGAGAAAACTGCAAATAGACAGAAATCCCCCACTGTGATTCACTATACGAGATTCATCGAGCGGAATGTTATATTATTAAAACACATTTATTGAATTTATGAGAACATTTTGGAACAGCTTAAAGCTCTCAATGTTACTTTCAAGTGATTTTTTTACTAGAATCGACCCTCTTTTCGACTGTGGCCACAGCTTCAAAAAGAGACTCATTTCGTATTTTGTTTTAAATATTGTCCAAAAATTCCCGAGTTTGTGATGCACTGTGCGCCGAGGCATTGCGCTGCGTTGTAAAGATCGAGAGATCGATGCTACGATTAGTTTGCTCGATAAAACGCAGACTCAAATTAATTTTCTCGCAAATCGATTGAATGTATTGATTGTATAAGACGAGCAACGTTGCCGGATGTCGGATCCAAATCCGTATAGCTCATTCTGATTTTAAAGGGAGGAATACAAGGGCTGGAGATGTAAATCTTGCAACACTGGGGACGGAGGGACAATCAATAGATGTAAACTGAATCGATAAGAGTTCACGCAAGCTGCGCCCGCCTAAACTGTCCGTCTTAGCGTCGAATGGCATCAGCAAAGAGAAAGTTAGGAGAGGGGGGAAGCTCGGGATTGAGCAATATGTCGGCATTGCTTGATGGTTTTTGACAATACGACATCGATGATTTCGGAATTTAGATAAAATAAAAAACAACAAATAAAAAAATGTTAAATATATTTAATCTACCGGATACGCATGTTCCGGAACACTCGTTCACCCATTTTCATCTCGAAAACGGCTAGGAGTTTCGATCTGAAATTGAAAAGTCAAATAGGGAATCAATATTTCGGGGATTTAATGACAGAATTGGTACGAATCCATGGTTTAAACCATCGAAGCTTAGAAATGTTGATTTGGAAAAAAAAATAACTTTTCATTTTTTTCACTTAAAAGTAACAAGCGGCACATCAATCAAAAGGGCTTGATCTGTTGTTTTAGAATCTGTAAAGATTTTTGAGAAATTTGCTATACATGTTCAGAAGGGCCGATTCAACATTTATCCGAAAAGCCTCCGCATAACTAAAAAAAATTAAAGATTTTTGAGAGAAGGAAAAAAAAAACGATCAGAATACTTGAAACCAGTCGGAAATCGCTTGTTTTTTTCGGATCCGAACTCATTTTAGTACAAAAAAGTGGAATATACGTTTAACCCTTTACAGACCAGGTTTGGTCAAAAGATCGCCACTTTTTAATTTTTAAAGGAGAGGTAGTTAACTATTCGTACTCGGGGGAGTTGAAATTGCCTACACGATGAATTGAAGGCGCCAGACAAAATCCAAGTTGCAAGTGTCGACATCCAGACTTGCATTAATTTCGAATCATGCTACTGGAACAATGTTAAATAGACAATAGAGGAGAAAAATGAGTATACTCGGGTTTGGTCCATAAAGGGTTAAAGCCTCCAAAAAACCTCCTCAGGAGGGCTTAGGGTTAGGGGACGCTAAAAACATTTCATAGATTGTGAGATTCCGTGGAGTCATTCCGTAAGTGACCTATCAGTTTCACATCATGACTCCCAGCCGTTCTTGAGATATAATGGGTGGATGGGTAGTCTGGTACCGCGTATAAGATTTTATCGAATGCAGAATAAGCATGCGCGAAGGAAAACAGAATTTAACATGATAAGTCAGCAATAGACGCACTTTCAGCGTGACATCGAGTGTTGATACACCGCTTCGATACATCGACTATAGTGATGTCATCACTTAAAGCCTCCGTAGATCTTACACGCTTATTCAATTTGATCAAATAGAATTATGGATGAGCCAAAATTCACCACCAATTTTACCTAAGAGTCAATTGCCAACCGTTGCTTAGCATACATACATCGATGTTCGCCAACAAGAGCTGCATTTGATGGATCTACTTGACGGGTCGTCAAATAAATCCTTCAAACAAAGGTCACCGATCATCAGACCTGTCACAAGCACCAAAACAGTCATCAAATAACGACTTCAATCAAGTTTCTATTGGAAGTTTGGATGAGTCAAGTTGGCAGCTTTGCAGTTTGATCAAACACTTTAGAACGTGTACGAAAGCATTTACAAATGATCCAAGAGCAGCGATTTAATGGAAAATGAGGAAAATTGATGGAAAATTTGGGACCATATGATTCATTAACAGATGTAATATTATGTCGGCTAAAACAAGCTATTTAAATGTCCAGCTTTTCCCGTTTCCTTATTTTCATAAATATTCAATTAAAATACAAAATAAACATTTGGAACTGATTGAGGAAAAAACTGGTATGATAACGCTTCCAATTCGGAAGAAAATTTCCTTGATTTGTAATAATTATCCTTGATGTCAATATCTTTGCAGCGTTTGAAGACAGATGATATACAGTTTCCTCCAAAAACAACACACCATGGTATTAAGGTCGATGTCCGAAAATTATTCTTCTCAGAACGATATCTGACCGAAAATAGCTTTCCCATTCATTAAATTGCACCTCATGCTATGTAAATGAGCCGAACGGTGCGATTTAGGAACGCAGCAGGAAGCACACTCTCGTATACTGTGCGTACAAATTGTGTATAAATATTTCACTGCACGCTTGCGTAACATTACAAGTGTGAGAATCCGAATTTGAGGCCGACGATTGTATTGGTATAGGAGGGGAGAAAGAGAGAGAGAGAGAGAGAGAGAGAGAGAGAGAGAGAGAGAGAGAGAGAGAGAGAGAGGGGGGGGGACGGGGACGGAAAACGATTCGATAAAGGATGAGAAATGAGGAAGAGAGAAGATGTTTCCTTCTTCTTTCTCCCACTTTGGCGGCAGGACTCGCGGGAGAGGTCGATCGCTGTCTCTTTGAGCACAGATTTTCGGCACAAACCAATGTAATGTGAGGTAAGTATACTGAATACCGCTACAATTTCCAGTAACCATTCAAAATACCTCGTCGCAGGTTGATCGTTTATACTTTATTCTTAGAACCAACACCATGTGCCCGAAAATACCATTCACTACGAAATAGACTCATCAGACAGTAAAGCGTGCGTCCATAGGCAATTGTCTTTCTTTCTCTTCTCCCATTACAACCCGTACCCATGTGAATTTAAAATTCTGGATGTAGTCTCTAAATTTTCACTTCACAATTTCAAAATGTCTTCCCTGGTAAAAGTTTTTCATTGGCGACCAATAAAACAGTTCCAATTCTCCATGAAATCATTGGCGACTAATGAATATTACATTGGTCATCAATGAAATATTCATTGGTCACCAATGTTTTCATGGAGAATTGGAACCGTTTTAATGGTCGCCGATGAAAAACTTTTACCAAGGTTTAGATTCCACATTTTTGAAATTTAAAAATTTCTAAAACGTCAAAATTGCTAAATTTCTTTCTCATTCGTGCCGCTCACTAAAATTTGGTCTCAATTCATACCTTTCCTGAAAATTAATTAGTTCACTAGGCACGTTCAGTTAAGTAAAATATAGGCCAACTCCTAGATGATCTGTTAATACTTATGTTAATACTTATTGTTAAAAGAATTTGTAAACTATGCCATCAGTGTATAAATCAAAAATAAAAAAAATTGAAAAGAAAAAAAAATAGAACGCATGTATTAGAAAAGGACAGTTTGGGGGGGGGGGGGGGGCAGTCACGTGATTCTCGCTCCCTCTTCTATCCTTTTCTAACACATGCATTCACATGGTCAGAGAGAGAGAGAGAGAGAGAGAGAGAGAGAGAGAGAGAGAGAGAGAGAGAGAGAGAGAGAGAGAGAGAGAGAGAGAGAGAAGAGAGAGAGAGAGAGAGAGAGAGAGAGAGAGAGAGAGAGAGAGAGAGAGAGAGAGAGAGAGAGAGAGGGAAGAACAATTTCCTGGATCCTCCAGTAATTTTCGGATATTTCTTTGTCTTCATAAGACTTAATCGATGCCTGCTCTCCAAAAAGCCCCTGTATGGTTAAAGCTTGTTGGGCCAAACGCTCATGGAGAAACGCTTATCCAATAAAACCGTGCTATGAATAACTTGCGAAACACCCTGTACTTACATTGGCGCACTATACTGTAGGCGCGGGAGGAAGAAGCCGGGCAAGCCAACTATTTTTTACGGATTCGAATTACACCTTGTTTTGTCTCGATTCCCCCCTCCCCCTCCCTTCTTCCTTCCCACACCCCCTTTCACCCCCCCCCTTCCCCGACGAAGTCATAATTTTTTCTTATTCCTCAGTTCAAGAGGAATCTTTTGTCTCGCTTCCTATTCGCGTCGCCACCGCATCCAGATCCAAACGAAAGGGGGCACGGGGGATGAATTGTCCTCTCGTCTAGTCCACCCCCCCCCCCCCCCCTCCTCCAATACCTCCCCCCCACCACTAAATAGAGGCTCCAGCTCGGCTACCACTCTTCCGCGGCGCGTGACTACTCAAGCGTGGTCCTGAGCGTTTTGGCCCGCTCCAATGTTGCCAGATTGGGGTCAAAAAGCCGTAGGTTTTACATTGATTTAAATGGCGGGGACGATACGGCTTTTTACCCTCGATCTGGCAACACTGGCCCGCTCATCGCGATCGTTGAGTCCGGAGTTGCGTCGTTTAGCCGTGAGGTTTTTAAGGTATAAATCGTCAGCGTTTAGTGCCGATTTCTGCCACCGGAGCGCTACCGTTCGAGTAATGTCCACAGTGACTGGATAAACCACAGTGCGGCCATTTCGGTCGTCTTTCTGATTGGTCGGATTCCTTAGATCGCAAATTTGAGCATTTAGAAGTATTTTAACAGTTTAATAGGGTTCTCGTAGGCAAGTTAGACACGACTGAAGGACTTCTGTCAAATTTGAAACGTATTGGTGCGCAAAATTAAGAGAAATCAACGATTCCCCATAACTGACCCCCCGCGGATGCGCACCCAACTATACACGGGCGCCATAAGGAGGAAGTGTGTTCCTGAATTACTCGCGCAAAAAATATCGCAACCCCCCGCCCAACAAATGGTTTATACATAGCATTAATGACTTTCTTCAGACAGGGGGTAGAGAAAATTTCATTCCGAAACCCAAGAACAATCATACTCCCCATGCTGCCGATGCTAAAGTGGGTGCGCTCTTGAGGGGTGGAGGGCAAATGGCCGCACTGTGGTTTATCCAGTCACTGTAAGTAATGTCGAGTAATGTAAAATTAGGGGTCACCGTTTGAGAAATGTGATTTAGGGGGGCGGTGACCCCCGGATCCGCCCCCCTGGGGGGCCTGGAATTTGGCAACCCCCCTAAAAGATGTCACCCTCAAAATAATGGAACCTGTGTTTCAGCGTTTTTCGAAATTTGAACCCGAACTCGAGTTATTCGGAGCTGCTCCTTTTTTTTTTACACCCTGTATACTCCTAAAGTTTGGCTTATGAGTTTTTATTACTTCCTGTATATCCTCTGTTGATCTATTAATCAACAATTGTTAATATAAAGCTAATAAAATAATAAAACCAACTTTTTAGGAATAATATCTGCTTGTAATAAGAAACTATTTTTTGACATATAGAGGACAAATGGAAAACTGAACTACTGTTTCCATGGATACATGGATAGATAGATTGTTTAAATAAATAGGGGAAAATCCTCCATATACACCTATAGATAAAATTGATTCTCACGCGGTTTAATTGAATATCTAAACAATCGATACTTTGGCATGAATTCAAACGGGAGACAAACGATGGTCCTCAGATGGCAACCCCGTGCCCGCGCACATAGTTCTGCGCAGGCTCATCGCGAAGTATAAAGTCTTGAGAAGCCGAACGAGCCGAGCGTAGCAATTCCGAACGGAGGAAGGCGCGGGTCCACAGAAAGAAGGACCCAAATAACACGGGGTGCGCTCGTCCTAAGAAATTCCAGTTCAAGCGTAACGCTGATTTTAATCGGAACGAGCACACCCCGCATTTTGGGCTCTCCTTCCGGAGACCGCCTCGGTTGGACCGCTTTTTGCAAAAAGGAACCAACTGCATATAGGAAAGTCATAGCAGTTAGTTCCTTTCTGCAAACAAACCGTCCGATTGTTTTCGCGGGATCCGCGGATCGCGTGGGAGTGGGAAGCATAGTGAGTACTTCAGATGGGTCGGCGGGGAGGGAGGAGGGGGTGGTAGGTATGGGAAGATGAGACTACAGTGTACGGAGGGGGGGGGAGGGGGAGGCGAGAAGAACGACAGCTGCTTCGTGAATAATCGCGATAGAATTAATTTCCGAATTTAACTAACTGGACTTGTTCGCTCTGTTACGTGAATGGTTTCGTTCCTATCCGACCGGCGCACTGTGGTCAGAGATCGTCAAAAAGTGGCAAAAAATCCGAAGGTAAATGTCGCTTCAATTTTCATTTTTAATGATTCAAGACCAATTTTAATCACTGATAATACTTTTTAAAGAAGTAATTTTAACTTAAAAATGCCACTGAAACGTTTCAAACTAAACTTTAAAAAAGTTCGAAAACGATGATTTTTGATGACTTTTTGTTCTCTGATTTTTGGCCACTTTCTTTCGATCTCCAGCGATAGCGCGCGCATCGGACAGTGAGCAGAAATTAACCGATTCAGCGTCTCGTGATGAACCGGGCAAAGAGTTGGACGTCTAGAAAAGGTCCCAAAAACGTCGTACACCAACCATCTTACCGGGCTAACTTTTAAAACGCGTTCCGCAACTTTTCCTCGCGACTTCCTTGACTTCGCTGTAAAAAATATCCAGTTGCCGTAACAAAGAAGTCTGTGTAACCCCTTATGGGCCAATATCGAGAATTCTCGTTCCTCTCCTTTTGTCTATTTTACATTATTTTAGTCTTCATTCTAGAGAAATTGGACTATTGATGAAAGCACTCACAAGATAAGGCTTCTGCGGGCGCCTTCAATTTATCGAATAGGCAATTCCAACTCCCCTGAGTACGAACAGTTAACTATCTTGTTCATATAAATAGAAGAGAGGTTTTCTTTTGAACTAATATCTAGGGTCTAGATACAAGTGGCTATCGATGAAAGCACTCTCAAGATAAGACTTCTTTGGGCGCCTTCAATTTATCGAATAGGCAAATCCACCAAGTACGAACAGTTAACTACCTTCCCTATACAGGGTGTTCATTAAAATAGGTTCCACTCAAGTTATCTCGAAAACGGTTGCGAATTTAGAAAATCGCTCAAACACGTGTTCAATGATTTCAAGGGGGACACCTTCTAAGGGGGTCGCCAATTTTGGGGCCCCCTCCGTGGGGCCCCTAGGGGGGGCACCACCCCCCTAAATCTAATACATCAAATGGGGACCCCAATTTTTTTATTCAATGATTGAAAAGAGGACAAATTCTAATACTTTCAGCACAAACCGGAAGTCGATATCGTTTTTAGTTTTCGATATATCGAAGTTCAAAGTTCGATATGGACCCATTTTCAAAAATTCACAACTTCCTTTTAAATGATCAAAATTTAAAAAACTTTAGGTCCAAAATGTTCTACAGAGCGAGTACTTTTCAGAAAAAAATACAAATTTTCTGGAAAATTTACCAAAAGGGGGTTTTTGAGCCCCTAAATGTTTATGAAAATTTCGAAATTTTCAGAGGCTGTAGAAAAAAAACTATTTCAAATTTAAAAAAACGCTGTAACATGGGTTCGCTTATTTTATAAGCCGAGCATTTTGGCGCAAACCGGAAGTCGGTATCGTTTTTCATTCTCGAGATCGAAATTATTCGAGCGAATTATTGAAATTTGATTAACATCGAACTTTGACCTTCGATATCTCGAGAACGAAAAACGATATCGACTTTCAGTTTGCGCCAAAATGTTTGGCTTGAGACGTGCTTTCAAACGATGTATCACACAATAGGTTTTTATGACATCGTCATTTAAAATTGTCAAATTTGGGGGCCGTGACCCCTACTCCCGCCCCCCCCTGGGGGCCTAAGAATTTTTGACCCCCTGAAAAGATGTACCCCTTAAAATAAGCGAACCCATGTTTCAGCGTTTTTTTAAATTTGAAGTAGTTTTTTTTCTACAGCCTCTGAAAATTTCGAAATTTTCAAAAACATTTAGGGGCTCAAAAACCCCCTTTTGGTAAATTTTCCAGAAAATTTGTATTTTTTTCTGAAAAGTACTCGCTCTGTAGAACATTTTGGACCTAAAGTTTTTTAAATTTGGATCATTTAAAAGGAAGTTGTGAATTTTTGAAAATGGGTCCATATCGAACTTTGAACTTCGATATATCGAAAACTAAAAACGATATCGACTTCCGGTTTGTGCTGAAAGTCTTAGAATTTTGTCCTCTTTTCAATCATTGAATAAAAAATTGGGGTCCCCATTTGATGTATTGGGTTTAGGGGGGTGGTGCCCCCCCTAGGGGCCCCACGGAGGGGGCCCCAAAATTGGTGACCCCCTTAGAAGGTGTCCCCCTTGAAATCATTGAACACGTGTTTGAGCGATTTTCTAAATTCGCAACCGTTTTCGAGATAACTTGAGTGGAACCTATTTTTTAATTAACACCCTGTATAAACGGAAGAGAGGCTGGTGCGTGTTCTAGAAGGACGTGCAAACTTGTCACTCGCTTTTTAAGACAGTCGCAAACTATGCCGCGAATGTGATCATCGTTCATGGATCCTCCAGCAGCGCACTGTGGTCTAAGATCGTCAAAAAGTGGCCAAAAATCAGGAAGTAAATTTCTCGTCAAGTAATCACTTATAAACGTTCAATTTTAATTTTGATCATAGAGATCACTTTTAAAGAGTAACTTTAACCTTTAAATTAGATTTGGCTAAATATTATTCGACAAATTATTTGTCTAGTTTGGCAACACAATAAAATCAGATTACTTGGTCAATTGACCATAACTCCTCACGGGCAATGGTGTCACATCTCAAGCATCACCTCTGTTGCACTGATTTCATTACTTCTGCTGATTATTTGGTTGCCCAACTCTGCTAGAAATATCACTGAAATGTTTTAAGGGGAGAAGGAGGTCAAACAATGCTAAATATGCTTCACTTCTGGTGCACTTTTCTCAGGAACTATTTGACCTACGAGGCTGCAACTTTGCATGAAGTTGTGTAAGAGTGTTGACTATAAGTGGAACTAGGATTTTAAAAATTCACCGAAAACTCTTTTTTTTTTTTTAAGTTGAAAGTTTGGTTGATTTTATAACTTTTTTTGGAGATTTGAATGTCTATAAAAAAAAAGAAAAGGAGCTAAGCAGAATATCCTAGTTCCACTTACATAGAGCTTTTTCTGAGGAAAATTTTAAAAAAAAAAGTTCATGAAAACAGCATTACTAGTTCCTGAGAAAAGTACACCGCAAAAGGTAAAAAACCAGGTTTTTCAGAATCGCAAAAAGAAAAAAACTAAAAATCAGCTGACCTGATAAGGACTCTTCACCTTCAAAAATTCATTAATTTTTTTTTTTTTTTTTTTTCTAAACTATACAATGTATCATATCATTTCAAATCTGAGAACGTCCTCTTTCAGATAAAATTAAAAACAAAAAAACCCTTTTTTTTTATTTGGGACCTCCTCCTTCTCTCCTTAAACTAATAAGCTTAAAAGGTCAAAAACTATGCTTATTAATAACCTTTTTCCACTGATTTTTTGCCACTTTTTTAAAGGGGCTTCAAGGAGTGTAATTTTGAAGCCATCATAATGACCTATATGCTCGACAATTTACTTGATGTTTCATTGTTTTATTTTATATGGGCTCCTTTTCTGCAAACCACCTCAGTTAAAATGTTCCGATAGAAAAGACGCGACATGGACAGGGAAGCTTCCGGCTTCGACGATTCTATAATCGTAGACCACACAACTCCGGAATCAAAATGATCGCGGTCACATACACATACACGCGTGCCGGATTGCGGCGTTTAAGGTGCTAAGCTGGCGCAGAGAGAAGCTACGGCATCGACCGCACTGATATACTTATCCACGCGATACTTATGTAGTCGCAGCAACACGCGCGACGCCGCACCCAGTGGTTCGAAACATAACATTTTTTGGACACCGTACTTCATCCGTTTACAGTCTTGTCGTCACAAGGTTTTGTATATTCTATTCACTCCCGTGCAAATCTACATATATCTCACGTAGATCACTAAAAAGGCAAATAGAGACACTTTTTGACTGGTTTCTGAACTTGTAAGTTTCCTATGGTAAAAATAGTTCATGGAATTGCTGTGCACAAATCTCTGTGAAGCATGACTTTTCTTACAGAGTTCCTTGCGTCACATTGTAGATCCTTGAAATCGTATCGATTTTGGTGAAAAGCTCAAGGATTTATTTGCGCTCCACGAATATCAATGCTTCATAGAGATTTAGGCAAAGCAATGCATCATGGACCATTTCAACTAGAATTTAGCCTAAACGTGTCACTCCCCCCTCTTTTTTCTGTAATTGTGAAAGATGAAATGAATAGACACAGTTTTAGTGCGGATTTATACATAAGAGTCAATGGTTATAGCCAACTATATCTCACACAGATCACTAAAAAGGTAAATAGACACAGTTTCTTGTGAAATGTTTGGACAGCAATGAAATTTTGACCGATGAGCATATAGTTGGCTATAGCCATTGACTCTTATGTACAACTCCGCACTAAAACTGTGTCTATTCATTTCATCTTTCACAATTACAGAAAAACGAGGGGGGAGTGACACATTTAGGCTAAAACCTAATTGAAAGGGTCCATGCATTGCTTTGCCTAAATCTCTATGAAGCATTGATATTTGTGGAGCGCAAATAAATCCTTGAACTTTTCACCAAAATCGATACGATTTGAAGGATCGACAATGTGCCGCAAGGAACTCTGTAAGAAAAGCCATGCTTCACAGAGATTTTTGCACAGCAATTCCATGAACTATTCTTACCACGGGAAACTTTACAAGTTCACAAGCCAGTCAAAAACTGGAGAAAAACAAAAAAAAAAAAAACAAAAACACAATCAGGAGCATTATAGCGCACACAAGTGGAAAAAAAAAATAAGAAACTGAAATAAAATAAAATAAAGAGACAAAAATCATCAATCTTGAGTTTTTGTAGTACCCTCCATAATCCCTCCTGGTAAAAAAAAACCACTCCTTTGAACATCGTTTGTTTTATTTTGACGACAACAACGCAACGCCGCCGAGCCGATATGCCGAAGGTTTCAATCTCAGTCGGACGTCCATCGGATAGAGTTCGTTCGCCACTCCTCAGTCTTCCTCCGTCACTGTGTCACTGTCACATCAGGACATAACATCAGGTGCATCGCAAACTGAGACACGCACACAAACTTAGTTACACTCATTACAAATACACACACACACGCTCGCGCGTGCGCACAAACATCCAACTGGAGACGAAGATGACTGCGATTGATGATGCGGCCGGACCAGATCCATAAGGCATGTCGGCCGTCGCGTCGGGGCCAGTGTTGCCCATTGGCATGAATCTGACCCAAAAAAAGATTAAATTTAACCAAGACTAATCAGTGTAAAGCCTTTAACCCTTTCCAGCACGCATTTTGGAATTTGACTATTTTTGAGAGTTTTCTAGACCGTTCAAAAGAGGACAATTTTCTAAGACTTTAGATGGGTCACACATGTTTTTTGCAAAATGTCCGTTTAAATTCCATTAAAATCCATGTTACAGAAAATGATACATATGTGTACCACCTTGCTGGAAAGGGTTAACCTTCTGACTCAAAGGCGTGTGGTAACGGGGGAAGGGGGTCTTGAAAATACCCTAGACGGTCTTTCACCTCAGAGGCTTAATTGTTACTTTTTTTTAAAGCTTTGAGTATTTAAACTAATTTGTCGAGAACATTTGACCGACTGTTTTCAGGCTCAGCGGCGTTCATCGAGGGGGGGGGGGTGACAAGCACCCTCCCACTCGTCTGGAAAGGGCTAAAATGAATGGAAAACCAAAGTTCCTTAACATCTTAAGTCCTCCGCACTTTTAAATGTATAAGAGCTCATGAAGAGCAAGAAGAAAAAAAAAAGGAAAAAATCAATTTTTTCACGACCCTCCCCCCATCACTTTTGACCGCAACTGTTCAAACCGTTTTTCATTACATGTACAGCCAATTTTTGGATATTTATGGATACTTTTTGAAAAAAGAAAATAAAAACGATTCCAAAAAAATGCGCAATAAATTGGAAATTTTTTTTTAGTTTTTTTCTGTTATTTGCCAAATAAACATGAAGAATTGAATCACTTTGATCCTACATAGACATAAAGTGTCATAAAAGACATTTACCGAATCGGTTTCATTCCATAACCTAAAAATCCTGTAATAACACCTGCTGCAGTTATACGCGAATAATCGTAAAAATTGGACGGAAAATAGCGGCTACATCAGTAGTAACTAGATAGTCGTGATGTCCCAAAATTTACTTTTAAAAAATGATAGATTTACTCAGAAAAAAAAGACCTGGGGTCGTTCGAACTTACCTCCCTCTCTCCCTCCCTCCTCACGTTTTAGGCTAGCAAGGTTTAATGGAATTCCGCAACTCAATGATGATTAGTGGAGGACAAAAAGATCAAACGGGTTCAGCAGGTTACGCAGTATGATTGAATGAAATGAAAATACTCTACTCCGTAACTTTTTGTGAATGGGATTGTTTTTGTGAATGGGAATTCCATTGAGATTCACGCAGAACGGCAACCTTGGACGCGAGTATGCGGCGCATGCGCGTGCAAGTATTGCCACGCATCGCTCACGCTAGCGTCCGAGTTCGACGTTCGATCGCATCGGCATTGATGGCCAGAGGCGTATCCAGAAATCTCTCTCTCTCTCTCTCTCTCTCTCTCTCTCTCTCTCTCTCTCTCTCGCTCTCTCTCTCTCTCTCTCTCTCTCTCTCTCTCTCTCTCTCTCTCTCTCTCTCTCTCTCTCTCTCTCTCTCTCTCTCTCTCTCTCTCTCTCTCTCTCTCTCTCTCTCTCTCTCTCTCTCTCTCTCTCTCTCTCTCTCTCTCTCTCTCTCTCTCTCTCTCTCTCTCTCTCTCTCTCTCTCTCTCTCTCTCTCTCTCTCTCTCTCTCTCTCTCTCTCTCTCTCTCTGCTTATACCAGAAGGCACAAGTTAGACGAAGGACAGATATAGGGTTTACGGACATTTCCCCCCGCAATTTCCCCCCGGACACTTCCCCCCGGTCATTTCCCCTCGAGGACATTTCCCCCCCGTCAATTTCCCCCCGGACACTTCCCCCCCCCGAGGACATTTCCCCCGAGGACACTCACCCCCGGACACTTCCCCCCCGGTCATTTCCCCCCCAGTTACTTCCCCCAGTTATTTATAGCTAATCAAATAATCAATCAACTTTTCCCTCACAATTTTCACAGGTTTGAAGGGCGTGTTTAAAAAGTTGCATTATTTGTTCTTGTTTTTGTTTTATTTTTTGTTTTGTTTTAAAGATTTTTTTCATTGTTACTGTTTCATCAAAATCTTTCAAGAAGAGGGTGTAATCTACTAAACTAAAAAAATCTTTTGGAGATCGACAGAGTCTGAAAGAGAGAAAACCAAGAGAAAACCAAATATTGCATTCAACTCAAATAATTATTTTATAAAATAATTTTAATAGTAATAATTTTTAAAAGTAATTAATTAACAATAAAACTAGGGGGAACAGACGGGGGGGATATCCGGGGGGAACATAGCCGGGGGGGGATGTCCTTTAAATTCTGATGTTGCTTTCAACAAGTTTTCAAGTGATTTCAGGACATAATATGTTTTTATTCTTTGAGTTGAATGCAATATTTGGTTTTCTCTTTCAGACTCTGTCGATCTCCAAAAGCTTTTTTTAGTTTAGTAGATTACACCCTCTTCTTGAAAGATTTTGATGAAACATTAACAATGAAAAAAATCTTTAAAACAAAACAAAAAATAAAACAAAAACAAATAATGCAACTTTTTAAACACGCCCTTCAAACTTGTGAAAATTGTGAGGGAAAAACTGATTGATTATTTGATTAGCTATAAATAACCTCGGGGGGAAGTAACTGGGGGGGGGGGGGGGGGGGGGAAATGACCGGGGGGGGAAGTGTCCGGGGGGGAAATGTCCTCGGGGGGGGGGGGATGTCCTTGGGGGGGAAGTGTCCGGGGGGAAATTGACAGGGGGGAAATGTCCCTGCGGGGAAATGACCGGGGGGAAGTGTCCGGGGGGGAAATTGCGGGGGGGAAATGTCCGGACACCCAGATATAGGGATTAAAGTCACGAGAGAGCCACTTCCGCTTTCCTTTTCTAAAATGTACATACTAGCGGAGACAAAGATACCTAGCCAGGGTATGCAATAAGCAATACAGTATTAGGTGTGTTGCTTGTTGCATATTCTGGCCAAGTATCTTTGTCCCCGTTAGTACATACGTTCAAACAGAGGAAAACACAGAACGAAAAATCCAGTTGGCTCCAAATTTTTTCATGTTTTTACAGTAGGGAATAGAAGACTTAAACATTCCTAAAATAGGTCTGCTGCGTGCTTTTTGCTGAAGGAATAGGATATTTTGATTCTGGTTTTATTTGTTTTATTTTTTGTTTTTTTGTTTTTTTCGTTTTGTTTTTGTTTTTTGTTTTTTTTTTTAATTTATTTATTTTTTTATTTCACAAATATGTATTTAGTAGCTGATGAAGGAAATTTACTTTGTCATGATCTTTGCCGGGGTTTTGTGCTGGGTGTAGCTGTTTGAACCGCGTGCTTGCAATATTAAAATTGTAAAAATGTGCTTCTGATGGGACTGTGATATCCATCGAAATTAGTCAATTTTTTTGGACTATTCCAAACCTGAATCTTTGAAAAATTAAATATGAATTAGACACATTTACACAAAACAGACCTACTAGTATTCCAAGGTTGCCATTCAATCGAGACTTTTTAATTCCCTTAAAAATAATCTGATACATAAAATTGCTTGATATTTTCAGGACCAAGGTTTAAAGTTTAGAAGGGAAGTTCCTAAAAGTTTCAAGGAATTCTTCACTCTAGTTTTATGATAAAATAAAGTCAAGTGAAAATGGTAATATCTAAATCTAGAGTTGAGTTCCTTTAGTATAAATGAGGCCAATTTACACCCAGACTTATTTTGCCGATAATGCAGCTTAAATTTGCATCCGACTATAATTTGAGGACTTGGGTTCGAGGAGAGCACTTGTGAATTACAGAGTGTCTCATTATGTCCTCAGAATAACTTATATTTCCAAGGAAAGCAAATACTTTTATCATGCTGAAAATATTAACCCTTCACTACATGATTTTTTTTTTTTTTTTTCTCAAGCAAATGTGGATTTTTCAATGTATTAGGTGGTCAAATACATGGGAAAAATAGTGAAAAAAATAATTTGACGGTTTTTTCGGTCAAAATTATCTTTTTTTTATTTTTTACTCGTTTTTTACAAGTGATATAACACCATAAGAAATGGCGGGATTTTTTTTTATTTTTATTTTTTTAAATTTTCAAAAAATTTTTTGTTTTTTTTTACTTTAATTGGATTTTTCAAAAAGCCAATGCCGGAAACTTTATAAAAATAATCAAAATGAGGTCAGTTTGGATACGGGGGCAAGTTTCCCCCCTGACATGATTTCGATCACGAACCCTTCACTGCATGATGTTTTCTTTCAGCCAATTTTTTTTTTTTTTTGTGTGAGCTCAAAACACACCTTCTCCCGCGTTGACACACCATGCGCCGAAGGCATATCTCAAAACCTGTATTTTATATGAGCGTTTGAAGAATTTGTTCCACCGGTGGAACACCATGCAGTGAAGGGTTAAAAATAATTATTCACAATTTCTGGGTCTTTTAGTGAAATTTTCGAGATAAATTAGGTACGTCTTTCCATCCTTTTCAAAAAAAAAAAAAAAAAAAAAAAAAAAAAAAAAAAAAAAAAAAAAAAAAAGTAGGAGAAATAGGAAATAGGATGATGAAGAAGAGCCCTTCTTATTACACCGAAGTCCTCAATTTGGATATACCAGATAAGAATTCCCGAACACCCCCCCCCTTTCCTGTTGGTCCAAAAAAATGTCCTCTTTTTTGTTGACGTCATCGCACAACTGCAGTCTATTTGAACCCTGGACGAGAGATGAGGTCATCTTTACTTTGGGATCCAATCAGTGGCGTAGCGTGCAGTTTGGCAACGTTGAATTTTACCCATTTAAACCAATGTAAACGGTCGAATGCGAAGTGTTCACCGAACAACCACTAGTTCGATCATTTTCATGGGTTTAAATGGACGACCCCAACGTTGCCACATTGCACGCTACACCACAGGATCCATTGTAACGGCACGAAGCAACATAAATGATGCGGAGTCCACTCTGACCCAATGAAGAAGTTTATCATCAAGCCCAAGCAGCGAGTTGCATGTCGGGACTTCAAAGGAGGAATGACGCGGCGCACTATGGTCCAGAAGTCCGGTTTAGGAAGACATTAGTTTGCATTAAAATCGCCCAATATCTTGAAAACGGCTCATCTGACACCAAAACTGGTTATTACAAAAAAGATAGAACGTAAACCATTTTAACTTTTTTGTAATAACCATTTTTGATGTCAGATGAGCCGTTTTCAAGATATTGGGCGATTTTAATGCAAACTGATGTCTTCCTAAATCGGACTTCTGGACCATAGTGCGGCGCGGCGCTGCGGTGGGTGATTAAGACCAGTCAATGACCTTAACTCCAAAAATTATAACTACAAAATTGATGAGTCGAAAAAATAGAGAGGAAGAAGGAGAAAAAAAAACTCGGAGGCTACGCATCATCACGGAAATGAGGACATGTTTACGTACTTACTCACCGACAGACCGCCCTGATGGCAGACTCAATAGGCCTCTGCAGAGGACCAAAGTGGATGTTCAAAGTGGCTCCAGAGTAGGCTTACCAACCGTCCGGCTTTTGCCGGACATGTCCGGCTTTTGGCACCGTTGTCCGGCGTCCGGCCGGATTTTTGAAATTTCGGAAAATGTCCGGCTTTTTTTAGTTTAATGATATAAGGCCCAAAAATGTGGAAAAAAGGAGGAAAAAGGGACAAAAAAAAAAAAAGAAAGAAAGAGAAAAGAGGTTTGCTACCGCCGCAAATTCACGACTTGGCGTCATTAACGAGTACAGGTACTTACTTAAAAATGTAAGATTCTACATTAAATTTTTCACTCTTAGAATTTGGATTTTCTTTTCTAATCCTTTCCCTGTGTGTTTAATTCTATATGAATTTTCTTAATTCAATTTAATTCCTTTCGAATCTATAAATAACAAAAATTGCATGCAAGGACTTCATAAAAGTTGTATACATTCTATTCGCATTCGGATGTTTCGGTGTAAATGAGGGGTGTTTTTAGAAGGGGGTTGCTGACTTGTTTGTTCATCGATCCCCCTCCATCTCCATCACACATTCGTTAACTGCAGGAAGGCATTATGCTAAAAATTTATAGTTGCTTAGTCTTATGAAAATCACATTAACATTGATTATTTCGAACGAAAACGCTTAGTTTATGTCTTTCAGGAGCCGAAAATTTTGCGAAATTCCTTTCTTCGAAATGTCCGGCTTTTTGACGAAAAGTCCGGCTTTTTGACGAAAAGTCCGGCTTTTTGCGGCCGAAAGTCCGGCTTTTTCAAATTGCCAGTTGGTAACCCTACTCCAGAGTGGGCTTCTGGTGATCCAGTGGACTGTGCTCACTTCTCATCATCCGAGATCATAACTAGGCGGCCCTAGAAACCTTTGATGGTCATCAATGATATCGGAGATCATCAAATCATGACGCTGATTCATTTCACATCAGGACGCACAAAATTATAAACGTTTTGACGTCAAATTTCTGTTCATTCGGGAACATTTGAAAACTGTGCTTCATCAAGAATCATGGTTAATATTCCATTCCCGTCCAGATACACAAAACTTCAGAAGTTTTGACGTCATGCACACGGAAAAAAAAGACTGGTAGAACTGGTCTTTTAGACCCGTCCCTTATTTCCCCTGTTTAGGCCCTACAAACCAGTGGCGGATCCACCGAGGGGGGCGGGGGGCGGCACGGGGGCACGTGCCCCCCCCCAGAAGCCTCTTTCCGCCAAAATTTTCTGGATCCGCCACTGCCTACAACTCAACATTTTCAGACAGCAACCCCTCTCTTGTGAAACATCATCAAAAAGGGTTTACAAAGCCGAGCATTTTGGGATAAACCAAATGTCAATAGCGTTTTTCAATTTCGAGATATCGAGGATGGAAGTCGATTTTCAAAAATTCATTCCTTCATTTTCAAAAAAAAAACATTATTCATAGTTGAAAAGTCGGAATTTTAAAAACTGCTAGTCAAAAATACTAAAAAAGCGAGTACTTTTCAAAAAAAATACGGCTGTGACACAAATTTGGTCAAAATTTGGATTTAGGCCCCCCTCCGAATTTTGTTGACGTTTTCACCCCTCCGCACTCTGGGGGAGGGGGGGGGGGTTATCTCAAATATTCCAGAGGATGAACTCTATCAAATGATGCATCGATTGAAAGGGCACAGCCCTGGTAAAAATGACGACTATACGACTATTCCAAAAACGACTATAAACACATAGTTGCCGACTATAATCTATAGTTGGCCAACTATAATCCATAGTTGGCCAACTATGTTTATAGTCGTTTTTGGAACGGTTATAGTCGTCATTTTTACCAGGGAGACAAGTGAGCATTTTGGTGCAAACCGGAGCTTGATTTTTTTTTTCGCATTCGAGATATCGAAAGTCAAAGGTCGATCTACAAACGACAAAAACTAACGAAAAACGGTATCGACCTCCGGCTTTGTTTAGGGTGAGGGACTATAGACGGTGGGTTACTCACTATATATGGTGGGTTTCCTTGTGCTAACAAAGCAATGGGTCTGTTGCAAACTTTTGCTACATCGATATAGAGTGTTCAATTTCATGTAAAATTGCGTGAAAAGTCCATTGGTGAGGGTATCAGAAAGTCATAAAATGCAGTAAGAAACTCACGAGAGACGTTTAATGAAATCCAAGATGGCGGTCAAATATTGAGCAACCTGTATGCATGCACCACGAACATCCAAGGATAGCCAAACTCACAATATCGATCACACCCAATCACAACGTAAATAAACACATTACCTCTGACGCTCGCTGTGAGGTTTTCAAAGTTGGCCATCCTTGGATTTTCGTTGTGCATGCATACAAATTGCTCGATATTTCTCCGCCATCTTGGATTTCATTAAACGCCTCTTGTGAGTTTGTGATTGCATTTCATGACTTTCGGATGCCACCAATGGACTTTTCGGGCGAATTTACATACGATGAAACACTCTTTATCGTCGTAGCATAAGTTTGCAACAGATCCATTATACCCTAATTTACTGTAAAAAAATATTAAAAATGTATCATAGATGTGTTAAACACATGTATCTTAAGGGTGGGTCGAAAAAACCCGAAATTTGCAAACTCGTATAAAAAACTTGTTTGGCAGACTAGGATTAAAGAAAGAATTCTCTTGCTGTGACGTCATCACCAAAACCGTTTTTCGAAGTGGTTTCTAGAAAAAGGACCGGCATAAAACATCAGGTGTGCTCTTCCGAAGGCATTAGCCTTTGCGGTCACACTGAGATTGCATCAAAAGAGCGCATTTAACGTTTAATTTTACTCCGGCCCTTATATGGAAACCTCGACAATTATTATAAAAATCCAATTCTTTCCATCCGTTCCACTGAGCGGAGGCGGTAGGAACAATGATGCGATTTGAACCGCGAAGCGCGAGGGAACCGCGGCAAGGCATGGCAGCGCGGACCGCGAATAGACAGAGGGAACAGGAAAAGGAGACCGCAGTAAGTTTACACAAGTGCGAATTCAGCGGCCATCGAAAGTCGTTTTCGTTCCCTCCATGCGCGAACTCGAACGCAAACTGAGTACGTATACCTCAACCAACGCCGAGTCAATCCAGCACTCGGCAGCCGCCTTCAATGCCTTCATATCGAAGCTACATTAGTGAGTGAGCAAGTGCCATCGTTGCCGAATTTCCGGAACAAAAATAACTAGAAATACACTGAAACAAATAGATTTGTGAAATCAGTAAAATGAAGCAAAGGCTAATTTTACCAGCCATTTTCACTAATAAAATTGACCACACATATAGCTAATTTTACGTTTTGAATTGTAAATTTTGCTTAATTTTGATTAATTTTACAATTTGGATCATTAACTTTACCAATCGGATTGTAAATTTAACAATTCAAAGCATTGTAATTTTTGCAAGTCGTATAGCTGTCACGCCAAGACAGCCATGTAATATGCAAAAGTCACTATGATTTGGATTGTAAAATGTACTATTTAGATTGAAAAATTTGCAATCCAAATAGAGAAATTACTACAACTTAAGCAAAATTTACAATTCAAATCGTAAAACTAGCCATACGTCTAGTAGGATTTACCGAAAATGCTTTTTTAGTAATTTCATTTTTTCAGTGTACTATAATGCGGTCAATAGGGCTTTTGCAAACTTTTGCTAAATCGTTAACCCTTCACTGCACAGTGTGACTCTGGTGTCACATGGTGTAAAAAGCCCTATATCACACTTTGTAAAGTATATTTTGACTTATCACCAGTGTCACATTATAAGAAAATATAAAAACGAACTCAAACATATTCCAAAAGACTACCAGCACTCATTAGGTCAATGGGTCAGTGGTCAATGGGTCTTTTGCAAACTTTTGCTAAATCGTTAACCCTTCACTGTGCAGAGTGACTCTGGTGTCACATGATGTAAAAAGCCCTATATCACACTTTGTAAAGTATATTTTGGCTTATCACCAGTGTCACGTTAGAAGAAAACATTAAAACGGACTCAAACATATTCCAAAAGACTACCAGCACTCATTATACTACATTTGAGAGTATGAAAATCATGTCGGGGGAAAATATGCCCCCGTATTCTAACCAACCCCAATTTCATTATTTTTCTAACTTTCTGCATTTGCGTTTTGAAAAATCCAAGAAAACTGAAACCATTTTTCTTCTATTGAAAATTTGATTTTTTTTTTCTTTTCCCGCCATTTCTTGCGGTGTTACAGCATGTGCAAAAAAAAAAAGAGTATAACGCAGAAAAATGACAATTTTTATCGAGAAACCGTCCAATTATTTGTTTTTATGTATTTGACCTCCAAATAAATTAAACAATCCATATTTGGTCGGAAAAAAATCTCATGCAGTGAAGGGTTTTAAGGAATCGGAGAAGAAATTCGTAAATTTAGTATTTAAAAAAAAAAAAAAGAGAACAGGTTAGAAAATCACCCCAATTTACTAGCCATAAGTTTTAACTTATTGATAATAGTAATGAAACCAGACGGCTCAAACGATGTAAGCCCCTGGACTTGCCACTACGATTTACCTAACTTCCTGAAATAACAAAAAATTAAAATAAAATTAAATTAAATAAATTAATAAAAACAAAGAACCTGCACAATGTGTGCATGTGTAAAAGAAATAGGACTCGTTAATGGAGAGTACCTTACTCATGTAATGATTGTAAATATGCCCTAATTTTCCCATAGCATTGTATAGAATAGCTGATTGTTTAATAGTTAATAAATAAAAGAAGAAAAAATAGTTGATGAGATCTGATCGTACTTGAAATCGTGTGAAAATCGCATAGAAAGAATCGAAAAGTATAAAAATCAATACGGAATCGACTAATTTAGTTGAGCGATATATATCGTATCGATTGCCGTCCGAGGTCCTCTGGCTCCGAACAAACTCTGATTCAATGCATTTTCCCCATAAGCGAATTTTTGAACGGAAATTTAGGGTATTAAATCAAACAATCAAATGAGACCTTCTTGCGATTATGAATTCTACGTCCTCGAAAATGCTTCGTTATGGCTGGAATCACGGCTAAAACTGCCAAAATCAACAAGATATTACAGATTAAACGATGCATTTGGAGGTTGGAGTCACTCAAGTGTCATTGTTATTGTTGTGGAATTGGCGGGGTTTCGGGTGATTCTAACCTTCAAATGCAACATTCAATCTGTAATATCTTATTAATTTCGGCAGTTTTTGTCAAGGAACCTGCCATAATTGAGCATTTTTGAGGGCGTAGAATTCATAATCGCAAAAAGTTTACATGAATTGCTTGATTTAGTACTCTAAATTTCCGTTCAAAAGTTCTTAAAAGCGAAAAATAGATTGAGCTAGAGTTTGTTTGGAACCAGGGGCCCTCGAACGGCAATCGATACGATATATCGCTCTACTAAAACAGTCTATTTGATCCTAAGCATAAGTATCGATTAGTTGAAGGCTCATTAAGTGAACAGCACATATTATAAGGATCGATTATTTTCTATAGTTTATACGAAGCAGCTCATACTTCAGCTCTCTCTTTTCTCCGTTAAAAAACGTATGTTAGACAAAGATGGACTACGGGATAAAATCTCCTCTTTCTGTCCTTTGCCTACTTATACATTCAAATGGAAAATGAGAGAGATGGAAGCGATCCTGGTTGCGCGTAATATAGTAAATAGTCATACGAAGGGAGATATCGATTCATCCCAAAGCTACTATGATTTTCCTTCTATATAGATCTGACAGCTCTGTTTGTCGCCAATCGATACGATATATCGCTCTACTAAAACAGTCTAAAACAGATCCTAAGCACAAGTATCGATTAGTTGAAGGCTCAAGTGAACAGCACATATTATATAAGGATCGATTATTTTCTATAGGTTCATACGAAGCAGCTCATACTTCAGCTCTCTCTTTTCTCCATTAAAAAACGGATGTTAGACAAGGATGGACTACGGGATAAAATTCCCTATTTCTGTCCTTTTCCTACTTATATACATTCAAATGGGATTTTTTTTTTTTTTTTTTATTAATTATTTATTGTAAACTTCTTGTCAGAAATGTATACAATGTTTTGAATTAGAATAAAAAGATGAAAATTACAACAGAGAAGCAATTTAAAACCCTAAACAAGAAATGGGAAATGAGAGAGATGGAAGAGATCCTGGTTGCGCCGCAGTGATACGAAGCCGATTCATCCCAAAGCTACTAGGATTTTCTTTCTGTAGATCTGACAACTCTGTTTGTCGCCCATCGCATCGCCCGCCTTGTCTTGTGGTCCATAGGAGCACCACGGACGAATAGAAGTTTACACCTGTAATCAAAGCCCGCCGAGATTATCTTTTTTTTTTACGGGCTTTCACCTTTTATGTTCTACCTTCGCTCCGTCCTCAGTTCGCTATAACTGCGGTGCGGATAGGCAATGGCTAAGCTAGGCTAGGCCAAAGCGCGCTATATGCACTGGGCCACAGTGTTTGTTCCTGAGCGCAATACGCCTGATCCCCCTGCCTCCTGCCTGCTACCTGCCTATGCGCCTTCATTCAATTTTTGCTGTCCGTAGTCGTCATAAAATCATAACTACCCCCCCCCCCCTCCATTCGTTCTTTCTACAACCATTCGCAGCTTCCTCCTCTTACTCTCCGCCGCTGTTGCCGGATCTTCGAAAAAAATCAGAGAGAACAATGTATTAATAGATGTGTCTCCCCACTTGACCCGCAACTTTTGACCCATGATCGTTAAATGTCGGATATTTTGAAGGGTTTTTTTTTTTTTTTTTTTTTTTTCCTTTTTTTTTCCCTTTTTTTTGAGCCAAACGAGCTACAAAACGAAGGGGTGTACTGGGACGTACTTTCTTTTTCTCTCTCTCTCTCTTTTTTATAAACCTCCGAGCAGCAGCCCTGCTTAGAGGGAGCTTATTTATATATTTAAAGCATAAGAACATGATGCATAACTCACTGGGCAAACCCCGTCAGGGGTTTACTGCCCTAAATTGACTAAACTAAATGAAACTATACGGAATAAAATAAATAAATAAATAAATAAATAAATAAATAAATAAATAAATAAAGACAAATAGGTATCAATCTAAGGAATTATCTCTATGTTTCCGTAGAGAAAGTGACATAATAGACAGGAATCTCCCATGATACCTGCGTTGAACCGCCATTACCATCATTCCGTTATAGCAGTTAAGTGAATTTATTCCTGAATTTTAGACTTCCTCAGTGTGATTTTCTTGATTTTCGCTGGTCTTTACATATAAGATTGGACTATTTATTTGCTTACATCAAAAGTTTGCAAGAGCCCCATTAGGCAACCTCGCTTTGCTCGGCGCAGCGTTGAATGCCGGGACCGCAAAATTGAGTCCCATGCCCCCAACCAATCACCAATCACCGAGCATCGCACCAGCGCCAGCGCAGCGCTCGAGCTCCTACGATCCGCGCGCCGCGCACCGTCCGCACCACCTTCGGACTCGCGCAACAATCTCGCTTTCAACCGCGGCGCGAAATCGCGGTTTCGATGCGAGATTTATCTCGTTCGACTATTTAAGAGCTCGATTGTTTACATCTTCATTTCATCGCAATTCTCTTTCAAACTATTACTAACTGAGGCGGTGGCTGCAAAAACAGCACATACCGAAAAACCTGATTTCCAGAAAACGCATTTAAAGTTTTCATTTGCTAATAACGCGTTGATATGATTCGGAAATGAGTACAATTTTTCTTGGTTTTATGCTTTGAACCCGTTTTGAAGAGAATCCAAGGACAAATTTAAAAAAAAAAAAAATGGTTTGAGTTCATTCGCGGCCAATTTAAAAAAGTGAGTTATGTGCGGTTTTTGCACCCAACAATTAAATTAACGCAAATTTAATAGGATTTGACAGTTAAATGAGAGAATAATAATTTTTTTGCCATAATTTATTGGAACATAAAAATTTAAAGTAAAGTAACAACGCAAACTGAAACAAAAAAGTAAAAGCTAAATAATAAATCAGCTATATTTGGCTCGCAATTAAATGTAAAGGAAAATGACCTCTCAAAGTACATGAGCATAGCCAGCAATTTGGCAACCATGAATTCTTCCCATTTTAACGCATGAGAAACAATCGACTCTTGAGGAGACCATCGCTCTTTTACTAATCGATTGTTTCTCATGCATTCAAATGGGAATAGTACACAGTTACACACAGTTATACGTATAGTGCATGTACTCGTATGTGCTGTTTTTGCACCCATCGACGCGATATCTCCGCGTAGAATCATCGTCACGTCACCAAATTCACAGGGGTGATACTTCTTGAGTATAATTTTCAATTTCACTGTTGGGCGCAAAAACAGCACATACGCGCATGGGCTGTTAATGCAGGGGCCGCCTCAATTGTAAGATTGAAGGGAGAGGCAGAGCAGAGCTGAAACAACATCGAAAGGAGGTGATCCAACGAGAAAAGCCCCCCACCCTACCCCACCATACCTCACCCCACCCCCTCCCCTTGGGCCCCCACCCGTCCGGATCCCGGGTCCATCCGCCCATAACGCACGGAGCTGCCGTTTTCGGCACATTTAACCCTTCACTGCATGATATTTTTTTTTTTTTCAACCGAAAATAGATTTTTCCATTAACTGGGTGGTCAAATATACGAAAAAATAAAAGAAATAAACAATTGAACAGGTTTTCGGTAAATTTTTTTCATTTTTCTATTTCTCATTCATGTTTTACTCGTGGATTAACACCATAAGAAATGGCGGGAAAATAAAAAATAATTTTTTTTTTTTTTCATTTACAAAAAAAAAAAAATAGTTTTATTGGATTTTTCAAAAAGCAAATGCCAAGAGCTTGGGAAAAATAATGAAATTGGGGTTGAATTGGATACGGGGGCAAATTCCCCCCCCCCTCATGATTCTCATTATTAAATGCATTATAATGAGTGCGGGTAGTCTTTTGAAAAATGTTTGAGCCCTTTCTTATGTTTTCTTATAATGCGACACTAATGAAGTATTAAACAGACGTCCACTGACGGCAAAAGTAAAATTTTTCTCATTGTGACGAAGTACGTGCTATCTGGCAACATAGCATTTTGTCCATTTGAACCTGTGTATGAGGTCGAATTCGTTGGTCTGTAACGTTGCCAGACTGCACGCGCATCGCCACTGACATGACAGTGTGAAGTTGTTTCTATCGAATCTGGCAACCATGGACTAAGGATGTGTATAATAAAGCAATGTTGCCAGATTTTTGAATAAACGACCTTTTACATTAAATATATAATGGGAAAAATCGGACAACTTTCCGAAAAATGGGCAACACCGAGAGAGGAAAAAAAAAAAAAAAAAGCTTGAACAAATTCAGCGAAATCGGGCCCAAGTCTCCATCATTTTCCGAGACTCGCCTCAAGCCGCAATGGACCCACCCTTGTTTTGAGACGCCATACGCCGATATGAGATCCGGACCCAAAAAGCAAAACATATTTCCGATCTCCATCCAAAACAAGAGTGGGGCAGAGGACCATTAATTCCCTCCTAACAAAATATACATATCTGAGAAACAATAAATTTTGAAACATCAAATAATTACTACCATCGACATGGATTCACATAAATACATATCTTCATTTTGACGACCGCGGTTATCGATTAAATTTGCCGGAAGAAGGGTATACATAAAACATCAGGAGTGTTCTTCCCCTAAAATTAGCATATAAATGGAATGAAGGTTTTTGATAAAGAACACACCTGAAATTTCACATAATCTCATTTGATCCCGTTGACTTCAGTGTATTGGCCGATAAGACATGAGGAGTGTTCTTTATTTAAGAGATATCCTTTTCCTTTATATGTTGATTTTGTACAATGAGGCAGTTGCAAGGGTCTAAAATGTGTTTTTTTTTGGAAGAAAATAATAGTACTTGATGAGCTTAGAACAATGGTGCCTTTTGTTTTTTTTCCGAAGTGTTCCGGTTTTGGAGATACACACGAGTGAAGTTGTAAAAAATCGTGGGCGTAGTGACGTCACTACGCGGAATTCCCATTTAAAACAATGTATTTCGGCCATTTCGGGTCAAAATTTCATCTCCGGAACGATGGGACTTTATGAGAAACCAAAGGCATCTTTGTCCTCAGCTCATCAAGTACTTTCATTTTCTGCATAAAAAACAAAACATTTCAGATCCTTGCAACTGCCCCATTAATGACATTTTTCATTTCACCGATTTTACCGGTTTAGAAAAGACTACATAAGTCAGTTCAGTGTAAGAATGTAATGCTGCCGTGCTAAGGAAGAACGCCGTATCTCCACTGCACATGAAATCGAGTAAAACGCGTTCAAAGTTAAACGAATGGCCCTCCCAACTGGTTTCGATTTTGGCACGTTTTCGTACATAAATCGATTATATGTATCTTTACTTGAATTTTTATTGTTGTAAAAGGGTGCCAAGTCAAATATTTTTGCTCCAAATAACAAAAGATCGAAGGAAGGTCACAGACACGATGGACATACGGCTTTTCCCCCGTCTGGCGGGGCATGCATTCTTGTGTAAAAAGGGTCGCCGAGGAAGCGCCCAATACACAGGTAGAACGCCGCATCTCCACTCAGCTCGGCTGGATATACTGCATTCTGCCCGTGTACCTGGCGCTTACGGCGTTTCTCCTGAGTAAAGGTACCGATTTCAGCGTACTTACGGCAGGCAGCCCCTCTATATCTCAGAAACTAATAGAGATAAGTGAATTCTGATTTCACCACGTGAAAGTGCATGTCAAAAATAGTACATTTCCGTGTCTAACTCAATTTTTTTATTTTGGCTTTTACGGCGTTCTTCCTTAGCACGGCAGAATGCTGGGAAATACTCGCATCTGTAATCTTTTCTCAACCGGTGACTTTAAAAAACTTGCGGATATTTTAATAATTTAACGGCGCGATTGCACCGATTAAGAAATTACAGAACAGATAGTATTTTTGTGCATTACAGTCATATTGAACTGAACTGTGTAATCTTTTCTCAACGGCCGACGGAATCGTCGGCGAATTGAAAAATTCCTTTATTATACGCAAATCGGCAGCTCTGAATTTTAACCCTTTCATACCTGAAATATTCTTTGTTTAGAAAAGGATTTTTTTACCAATATGATTGATCGTAGCACCGTCTCTTCATCTAAATTGATGTGCATATTGTATTTTTACGTTTTCCATAAGACTAAATGTTATTCCAATGCCCATTGTAATGGACTCCACGTCTGAAAGGGTAAAGGACGGAAACACACACCTGTTGTTTTGTGTTGCGCATTCTTTCGGCAAAGTCATCAATTTAAAGTGCAAAACTTCGAAGCGCAAAACAAAACAAAACAAAACAGAACAGCGATCCGCTTGTTTTGATCTGTATAAATCATTTCATCTGAGTTCCTGACTTCTTTTTATCTCCATCTAATACGGTGCAAAACACATATAATTGTACTAATTAAATCCAACCTCGGGCTTCGCAGATATACACACACGATAATCGGCCCATTCATCTCGGCCGGCACTCTGGACTCTGAATATGCACGATATGCATCGGAGCAATTAACATAAAGCGGGGCGGGACAAGGGCGAGGTGAGACGGGTTTCGTTCCTGTTTAATTTACACTTAATTCTCAATGTATTCCTTCCACCGTTTGTTTTTATTTTAACTGTTAATGTTCCACCGCACCCGCCCTTGCGAGGACATAATGTAACGTGAGAACTTACTTTATCGGGTACGAATATAATCTATCCCTCCCATTATAGTCGATACTCAAAAGCGTGGAGGGTAGTTCCACCGTAACTCATAACTATAGGCACTGTTATGTATTAATTAGTAATAATAGTTAATGTATTGAGTCATAGTTTATTTAACCAATATTTTATAATAATAAACTTACACAAGTAAGGTTTGAAAATTTTAATGGTTTAGAGGAATGAGATAGGAGTCTCTCTTTATTTGCTCTCTTTTTAGTCGCGATATGACAGATAGACTATTTTCACATAGAGGTTGCTAAAGAGAGATTATTTTAAAAACATAGGCGATCAAATAAGCTGGAAAAGTGCTTGACAGGTACTATGGTCTGAAATCGGAAAAAAAAAAAAAAAAAAAAAAAAAAAATGGCAAAAAATCAGTTTAAAAAACCGAAACAATAATTATAATTTTCGACCTTTAAAACTTTCCAGTAACATTTCTAGGTTTAAATTACTTGTTAAAAAATTTTTCTGTAATTGAAATTGGTCTGCGTAAAGTTTATATTTGAGAAATTAAAAATAAGTACTTTCTGATTATTGACCACTTCGTGAAGATCTCATAAACCATAATGATGGGGTTACAGGGTCTCAAGCATAGTTCAATTCTGAAATTCTCTAACTTTTCCTGACATCTAGTTTTCAAATTCTCTCAATTTCTTCGATTTTTTCGCAGAAGAGACTATATTCCTCGATTTTTTTAAGAAACATGAAAATCGTAAACCTATCGAAAATTGAATTTAAGAAAATTATTTCATATGGTTTCAATAGTATGACAATTTTTCAGACCAGAAAAATGCGAGAGGAAAACAAAGAACTCATTTCGAGATTCAAAGATAGAATCCTATTTTTGATGGATTATGAGAGAAAAAAGTGATTTCCAGGTTTTTAACTGAATTCCCTGATTTTCCCTGACAAATTTGAACTCCCTAGCGTTCCCTGATTGTTCTTCAGGTGCTTAACACTGGAGGTGGCCTATCCAATTCAAAATTTCAATTCATTTTTACTCTCCCCCTCTCTCCAGAAGCTTGTCATTTTTTGTTGTGATTGTTGCCTATTTATTCGTTTCAGGTGCCATGAGAGGCGAAACAAAGCTGGCAGAATTCATCAAAAACTACTTACGCAATACCTAAACTGAATTTTACCTGTTTGAGAAGGGTTATGATTGTTATGAACAGAGAGTCAAAGAGTTTCCTTACCTGAAACAAAATTTTAAAATAAATTAGAATCTTTGTGAATCCATTCAATGATCAAACGTATACAATTACAAATAAATATAAATATATACAAATCAATAAGTACTAAGGTCTGCAAAAGAAAACATTCCGGACGAAATATTTATACTCTTTTAAATCTCCGTAGATTTTTTGACAATTTTGCGGCGTCCAAGTGTTTACGAAGTAACGATAAGCGAGTAAGTAAGTCTTGAAAAATTTAATATTCTTTTGAAAGTGACAGGTAACAGCAACAATGAGGCCGTCGGCGTCCTTGCCAACTATTTTTTTCCGGGCTGCAAAACACTTTAGTAGAGCTAACCAAAATTTGTGATCACCTGACTAAAGAGAAAATCTATTTTGCTGGGCAAAGAATAGGTTGGCTCAACAAAGTCTTTCGTTGGGTCATTCTATCAAAGGTTTTGTCAGCTCTACCTAAGTGGGTTTTTCCGGTGTAATTCATAGTACAGAGACGTCAACACAAAAAGAGACAATCGACTCACTCATACAAAGTACCATTTATCAAATGTATGATATTCCTGCTGTGCGCTCCTCCAGCGTTTTTCGACATTCAACATTCAACAACCGCTTTTCCTCCGTTTCTTTTTGTGCCAAGAAATTGAAGAAGAGGTTTGCCACTCTTCTTTTAAACTCTCCGTTCCAATTTGAGGATGCACACAAAATCCGCCAACGATAAACGGGAGCCAGCCTGGTCTCCTCATCGAGATCGGTCGGCGTCGATCGCAATTATAAATTATACCAAGTCGATGGATAAAGTAGGCCAAGAAAAATGCTGCGACGTTGCCAGGTCGGACCACTTCCATACGTTCTAAGGGAGGTCCCAGTTCCTATACAGTCCCTTTAGACGGTTTTGGTGATTACGTCATCCGGTGAACAAGTCCCAAACTATCTCTATCACTCTCAAAGTGACCCCCATCTACTGTTATTTCACTCTCATCGCTAAAATCGTAGACAGAGATGTTTTTGAGTAAAATTTTTGGAAGAAATGAATTTTTCGAGTCATTTCAAAGCGATTTTGATAGTGAAACGAAGAAAACAAGGCCTTGTGCCTGTAAACGAATTTTGACGATTAATATACATAGAAAAAGATGGCTATTCATGGGGGTCACGGGAGAGTGAGTGAGGTAGTTTGGAACGCTACGTGAGTTTTATCACAACTGATTGCGACCGATGAGAGCATTGTGGTGATTGTTGGCTAATCGTTGACTTCGCACTAAAACCGTCTACCCTTGCGTTCAAAAACTCACTGGTAGGCTACCTGGTTGTAATCCACTGAAAGAAGTCCCTGTTTAAAATTTCCCTCGTGTTTTTTTAAGTACTCTTTCACCGATTACCAGATTTACCGCCGATTTTGCACGCTGAATCTAGTAGGTATCACGTGATACTTACATGACTACAACAATTTTGTTTCGTGTAAAGCGGCTGCCGCTTATTGCCAACCAGTGGATTTTCGAACGCCAGGAATTTGCAGAGAGTCGGAGACTATGAGCAACGGAGACGAGACAGCCTTTGATTGGGTGACGCATTTTAGGCTCCGTGGTCGCACGCATGGATGCGAGTTTGCACACTTGCTTGCATTCTAACATATGTATAAGGTTCCGCGGTGTTGCATGGATAAATGCTTATAGGACATTTCGTCAACGACTTTTTGTCCGGATACAAATTCGTCTAGGCGTTTTACGTCCACGCATATGATGTATGAAGGCAAGAAAACCTAGGTCCATGCGTTTAATTTTGGTCCGTACGTTTGATTTTACTGAACATTTAAAACTTTTGACGCCAGTTAAGAACATGTACGAAAAATAATCATACTGCAAGGAAAAGAATTTATGGAAACATTGAACATGAGAAAATGGAAGGTAGATGAAGGTGCTGCTATGGTGACTTCATTTTCGTTTGGAGTAATTCTTGACTTACCGATGTCATTCTATTTTTTTATTATTATTATTATTATTATTTTTTTCTAAATTTTCTGTTGCCAAATTTTTTTAAAAAGTCACAATTTTTGTAAAACCTGCAAGCTGCTGCTCATAAGGCTCCCAACGAATGATCGTGTGATTTTATCAAAAATTATACCAAAACTATGATGTTTCCCAATTTTTGCAACATTTCCTTTTGCAATATCCTTGAGGATGTTTCCCAATTTTTGCAATATCTCCTGTATGGAGTTGGTGTTTTTATTTGGACCGATAAAGTTTGGACATTATTTACTAATTGTAAGTGGACCAACATGTTGCTGCCGAAAAAACGCAGAGACGTAAACAGTTGGACGAAACAAGCGCGAGGACAAAAAGTCGTTGACGAAATGTCCTGAAACCGGATAAATAGGTAATTTTCGATGAAGCAAATAACTTGAATCTTACTCTATCTTAAGAATGTCCACATAACAAATAAAAGAATATTCAAAAGCCTCAATAGAAAACGAACAGGAAAGGCAGTGAAAGATTGCACCTTTTGAAAATCTACTGCTCAGTTATCTTTGCCTTGGACTAACAGCTCTCAGCATGTAAACAATAATAAACAAATTCGAATCCAACGGCCGAGGCGGTGCCCATAATAGAGGGTTTTAGTAATGGTGACTGCCGGTGATGAGCGTTCCAAACAAAACCGGTTTGTCTCTCTCGCTCTCACGTGACCCCCATGTACTGTCATCTCACTCCAATTTCAAAAATCGTATATACAGACTTATTTCGTGAAATTTTATGGCAGAAATGAATTTCTCGAGGCATTTTAATGCGATTTTGATAATAATATGTCGTCAAACAAGGCCCTGTATACGAATTTCGGAACTAGAAAGAGATGGATATACATTGGGGTCACGGGAGAGTGAGTGAGATAGTTTGGAACGCTACGCGGGTTTTATCCTAACCGATTGCAACCGATGAGCGCATTGTTGTGGTTGTTGGCTAACCGTTGACTTCGCACTAAAACCGTCTATTTCACTTGTCACAACTCTTTTCAAGCAAGAACTCTCTACCAGTTCCCGTGCAGAGAACCCTTCGCGGTTCTTATTAAATGGACTGTTGGCAGTGGCGGCTCGTGGAATTTCGTAACCATGCATATTTATTTGTCGGTTAAACCTATATGCAAAAGTATCGATATCTTAGGGGTATGAAATTTCACTTCCTGAAGATCGATTGTTTAACATAGACTTAAATGGAGAAATTACGTTGTTGCCACATTGCTTTAGTGAGAAGTGGGTAGTTCAAATTTGACCGATTACATGTCGGTTCCACGTTTAAAGAAAAGCATAGAAGCCAATCGCAGATTCCTAGATTTTAAATTTCCCGCGCTCGTCACAAAAACAGTTCACAAGAGAAAGAGACGCACGCCACGCCGCCACGGCCCTGATCGCGAATCGTTGGGAGACAGTGTTGCCAGATCGAGGGTATAAAGTCGTATCGTTTCCATTTAAATCAATGTAAAACGTACGGCTTTTTCACCCCGATCTGGCAACACTGGTTGGGAGAAAAAAAATTGGAAGCTTCCGCGAAAATGAAAGAGGCAGCCTCGCAACGGAAGGAATATACAAAGACCGGCATATCTCATGATGACATTGTTGCCATTTAGAAGATTGGGGGGGGGGGCTTTTTGTTCTAACGTCTTACCACTGTGCAAGCTAGAGAGAGGTGCCACAGCTATAATGTAGGGAGAAAGCGCCCCCCCCCCTTCTGATCAATAAACAAAACGTCAATTTATACGGCGCTCCAACACAGAAGACATAAAAAATTAAATAAACTAGCAAAAGATCTTTAGTTTATGGAAAGTTTGAAAGTTTTTGACAAAATTTACCTATATAGGTGCACCATCAAGATAATTTTGGCACCTACGCGAAGATTGTAAACTTGACTCGCAGTGGCAGCTTGTGCGCAATAAAGCGACAACGAATTCTCTCCATTTAAACCTACGTAAAATAATCGATCTTCTGAGGATTCACTGAATCCCTGAGGAATCGATACTTTTTCCTAGGTTCATCAAATGGCAATGGCAATGGTAAATAGCATGGTTGCCAAAAAGTGCGAGCCTTTGAGCATTTGGTTTGTTTTTAGTTTGAATATATTCCATAGATGCCGTTTCAACTTCCGAAAAAATCAGTGGCGGCTCGTGCAATTTGGCAACCATGCTTTTTTGCCTCTTAAAACTATGCTAAAGTATCGATATCTTGGGGGTGCAATGCACCTCCTGAAGATCGATAGTTTTACTTAGGTTTCAATGGAAACAATCCATTGTTGCCATATTGCACAAGCCGCCACTGGAAAAAATATTGATTTAAATTGGCATTTCGTGTTGAGACATCCAAATTCGGACAATTTTGCGCACTTTCATACTAGTGCATCTCCGAAAGTAAATATGAAACCACCTAGGTTACCAAAGCTGAAACCAACGTTTGGACCCATCAGTGGCGGCTCGTACGATTTGGCAACAGTGTTTTTATCCCATTTAAATACATGGAAAACAATCGAAACTCGAGGAGGCTGCCAGCCTCCGCTTGAATCGATTTTTTACCTAAGTTTAAGTGGGAAAAATGCATGGTTGCCAAATCTCACGGGCCGCTACTGGGACCCATACACGTGCCCCGTTGATACCTTGTGTGTGTGATATTCTATCAGAACTCGCGAACAGTGCGAGGGAAGTTGCACAAGGCTTTGAAATGTTGCAGTTTTTCATGAATGAATTAAGTACTTGATGCGAGCTCAGAGTAAAAGTGCCATTGGTTTTTTTTTTTTCTCCAGAAAATCCTATGGTGTTGGAGGTACACTCGCGTAAAGCTGCAAAAAATCGTGTGTGTTGTGATGTCATAACGAGGAATTCCATGAATTTTGGGCGAAAATCGCAGCGTCAGAACTGTATGAAATCTTGTTAGAAACCAAAGGTATCCTTGTTCTCAGCTCACCGAAACAATTCATTTGCTTACATACAAACCAACGAGCTGTACATTTATCTAGAATGGCAGTTCAATGGGTAAGCTGCGCATCTATACCATGGAGGGTTTTTAGGTTAGGCTTAAGGTGTAGTTAATTTTGTCCATTTATTCCCATGTATTTTGGTGCGGCGCACAGTGGATCTGAACCAGTGATGGGCATAAACCATTTTTTAAATAACCATGAATAATTAACTAAAATTCCTCGCATCATTCTCCTGTTATTCCTGTGTTAGAAAATTGAAGTTTTGACACTACCAGCATATTCATCTGTCATGAGATGAATGACTGGCAGTGTTAAAACTTTGCTTAACTAATAGGAATCACATAAGAATAATGCGGAAAATTTTACTTAATTCATGGTTATTCAAAAATGATTTTTGCCCATCACTGGTTCCTATCCACTATGCGCCGCACCAAAATACATGGGGAAAAAATGGACAAAATTAATTACACCTAAAACCTAACCTAATAATCTTCCATTTTGATTACACAGCTTACCCATTGGACTGTCAAGCAGGCCTCTTTAACGACATAACTGTCCGCGAAAGCACCAAACATCAGTGTTTTTTTAAACTAAATGTCAATGTATTTCAATGAATTTTCTAGTTATACATACATTCATAGTGTGCTAGTCAATAGTATTTGGGACGCTGATTTCATAAATGATATCATTTTCTACTTAACTCGTCCCGATTTTACGCATATTCTACTTTTAAAAAATGTTCGTGATAAAGTTTAAATTGTGGAAAATCTAGAATATTTCGATCAAAACTATAAGGTTAAATTCGAACTCGGCAGGTCAATTAACATCGGATCAGTCATTGTCTACGCGATTAGAGGTCTAATTATAAGAAAAAAGCCCATTTTTGTGTCTAGGGACCCTTGTTTTGTATTCATTGGGGACGGACACCTATGTCGTTAAAGCGTAAAAATCTGCACTGTCACTCAAGATAAATTTATAGCTCGTGGCATTAAAACACCAAAATATTTAGATCATTGCAACTTCCCCATTCAGCGATGTTAGCAAAAATAAATAAATAATTTTTTTTTTTTTTTTAATTTTGGTGTAAACTAATAATTTTGAAGAAATTTTAGGGTTTATTTAGAGCACTTGTTGGCAACAACCTGAGGCTCCCAGAGTCCTATTCGAGGAGAGTAATGACCGTCTCAACAATGCGGAACGGTGAACACTGAACAAGGGGGGGGGGGGGGGGGGGGGGAAGCGGAGCGCAGGGAGATTGGAGAACCATCACTGCATCGCTCACTGCGTATTGCGAATTACGAACTGCGAACTGTGAATTGCAATGACCATCAAATAAAGAAATGAAAGCCAATTAAAGTATACTCGTGCAAATAAATAAATAAATAAATAAATAAATAAATAAATAAATAAATAAATAAATAAATAAATATGTTTAGATAAAAAAAAATATAAATACATAAACAAATGAATAAAATAAATGTACACATTACACTTACATCCACCCAATCGCGACTCATTACCTCCGCGCATAAACGGTTGCGTGCGATGGAAATTAAATTAAAGCAGAAAATGCGTAGTTCGAGGATGCGTAGATTACAGATCAGAGTATTTTCGTGCAGTTCAGTCTTACATTGAATGGGTCTGTTGCGTACTTTTGCTACATCAATATAACTTTTTGTTACTAACGTAAAATTCTGCGAAAATAACGATGCTCATATTAAAAACATTCAAAATCCACTCATTAACTCAGAAAACACCTTCCATTTCAAAGAACCCGCGCTACACTAGACACTATATCACCAACTTATAACTACATAGTACATATAGATGGAACCATCTCGTTTATGTAAACATCAACAGAACTTACAAACATTGGGATGTTTCGTTTAGATGCGTACATTTCTTATATCATTTTGTAATCTTTGTTAAAAAGAAAAGACCAGACAGCAAATGCAGCTTATATTTCACGTATTAAAAAATAAATTCCATAATTTTGTAGTTACGATGTTGTTCACTTATGCACGGTGGTTCCGTCCATGTAGTAGTATACCGGTGCAAATAGTGTTTAGTGTAGCGCAGGCTGTTTGAAATTGAAGTGATTTCCTGAGTTAATGAGTGGATTTTGATCGTTTTTCATGTGCGCATCGTTATTTTCGCCGAATTTTACATAAGAATCAAGGTTCTATATTGTTGTAGCAAAACTGCAAAAGTATGCAACAGACCCATTGAACTGTGTAATATTTTCTCAACCGGTGGAATCATCGGTGTATTGAAAAATGCGATTAATTATACGAACATACGCAAAACGGCAGCCCTGCGAATGACTCGAAATCTGTCACGTGACGCCATTTAGTCCAATGGGAATGATCGAATCCCGCTATCTCGTATCGTCTCTTCCAAAAGAGCAGAATCAGCCACCAGAACTGTCGAGCCGAAAAATTTTTCTATAGGTTACTTCCTACTTATTTTAACCCTTAACTGCAGATGAGCCCAGATCTGGAACAATGGAGCTGTTGCAAACTTTTGCTACAGGCTTATTGATAGTTGATTATGGGGTAATACCCTGTAAAAATAACGATTAGCGCACTAAAAAATCACGAAATCCACTCCTAAACTCACAAAATGCTTTTAAACGCGAGACCGTAATGGCGGCCGGAGGCCGCGGTTTTCTTATGGCAATTGTGTGCTTCTTCTTCTTCTTGTGTGGTGTTGCGAGACTACCTTCTGTAGATGGCGCTGATTGAAGATAGGGAAACCCAATGCAAACCGCGGCCCCATCCGCCATTACGGTCTCGCGTTTAAAAGCATTTTGTGAGTTTAGGAGTGGATTTCGTGATTTTTTAGTGCGCTAATCGTTATTTTTACAGGGTATTACCCCATAATCAACTATCAATAAGCCTGTAGCAAAAGTTTGCAACAGCTCCATTACTTACTTTGAAGCCTTATCTAAAAGTAGGGGACTTGAGTTGTACTGTCGCTGCATGGTGGGTCACATGTGGAACAGATACTAAACGAGTAAGAACTGTCGATTTTGTCCTAGAGCGCGTAGCACAGGATAGAGAACGTGCAGAGTGGTTGAAAATAGCTCACTGAAAATCTGATCGAGATTTTCCGATTTTCATTGTTATGTTTGGGAGTAACGCAGGAGTACCATATATACAAAAAAAACAACTATTGAAACTTACTAACTTTTATTTTTTACTACTTTAATTTTTTTTTTTAGCCTGAAAACTTTATTTTCAGTTGCATGGATACCTAAATGCGGGTAAGGCCATATTTGGAAAAAATAATATTCAGGCTCTTTACCATAGAAATATAATGGAAAGAATTTTTTCACTATTTTTTCCTGTCTCAAGGATCAAAATTGTACTGAAAAAAAATTATTTTATTGAAAAAAAAAATCATGCAGTAAAGGGTTAAGGTGTTTTCAACAATTACAATCTAGCGTGAGTTTAACAATAACAAAGGAGACGGGGAATAGGAATGAAGGTATCTGCGCGGCAGTGGCGGCTCGTGCAATCTGACAACCGTGCACTTTTGCCATTTAAACGTATGCAAAAAGATCGATACTAGGTGAGGCGCTACGCCTCACCAAGTAATCGATTATTTTACACAGTTTTAAATGGAGGAAATCCATTGTTGCCAGATTGCACGAGCCGCCGCTGATGCGCGGATACAAACGGCAACACTGTTATTTTTGTTTGGGTTTCTGAATTTCCCAAACATATTCTCCTATTGTTACATTATTATTCTTCTCTGTTCTTATTTTCGTCTCGTCTCGTCGTTTTCTTCACCTTCTTCTTCGCGCTACTATATAATCAATTAACCATTTTGATGAGCAATTGTAACGTGAGAATTGGCAAATCTCCCATTACTGAGTCTGAGAAAAAAATATTGTGTTCAATGAATGCGATTCTCGCACAAAATGTCCGCAGCGACCACCGCTCTGTGATCTGAAGTCGCCAAGAAGTGGCCAAAAATTGGAAAGCAAATTTCTCATGAAAAAAAGTCATCATTTATAAACTTTCAAGACCAAATTTAATCACAAGAAGCACTTTTAACAAGTAGTTGGAACCAGAAATGTCACAATAAAGTTTTAAATTAAGCTTAAATGGTCGAAAGCGATTATTTTTTATGACCATTTTTCACTGATTTTTGGCCTCTTTTTTTCGATCTCAGACCACAGTGTGCCGTCTGCAGTGTTGCCAGATCGAAGGTAAAAAACCGTATTGTCCCCCATTTAAATTAATGTAAAACATACGGCTTTTTCACCCCGATCTGGCAACACTGGCCGTCTGCCTCACAGTGAGTTAATTCATCATTGTTCGGGGACAGTTTCGCACATACGTCATAATTGAGGCGTGAAAATTCAAAATGGTGTAAGTGCCATCAGACGTTGCAAAGATTGTGCAGCTTCTTCATTTTCTATAGAGTAACCTCTGAGAAAACTTGGCTGGAATGTTTTACCCCAGAAAATTCGTCAAATTCAAGAAAATTATTTGCCAAAATTTTCGTTCTTTTCAGAGCCTTCGATTATTTTTTACAGAGAGAAAAAGTTGCACAATCTTTGCAATGTCGGATGGCACTTACAACATTTTGAATTTTTACGCCTCCATTATATATGGTTCGCTTCGTGAATGTTTTGGTCATTTTCAAAAGGAGCAATTTAACTAGTTTTATTAAGATGGGCCGCGTCAAGCACTTTTCCAGATAATATCATCATACGTTTTTAAAATAATCTCAACCTCTATATAAATTAAATCAATCTATATAGTACCACGACTCAAAAAAAGCATCTAAAAATTCTCTCCGTCGATTATTATAAACTATAAAATCTTACTTGTGTATAAGTCATTATTATCAAATATTGGTTAAATAAACTATAAGTCAATACTCTTACTATTGCTACTATGATTATTTCTTTTCTAGCTAATATCATCAAACGTTTCTAAAATAATCTCTGGATAGCAACTTAAGCCTTTAGATTTGCCTTTGACTCGAGGAATATTAAAGCAATCATAAAAGTCTTATGCCCCCTTTTTTTTGAAATTCACAAAATATTTAAAGTGAGCAGTTAAAAATCAGCGGACCTGGCAAGCGGCAACAATATAATAAGGAAAGAGCCTTGGGATATCCTTGGGTACGCCGTTCAGGCCCTTTCCTGTTGTTGGTCGCTGAGAAGTGGATAGGAACGAGTCAGCCACAACCATATGTCGTGTTAGAAGCGACAATATCAATAATAATAATGAAAAAAAAAAAAAAAAAGTAGACTCAGCGTGCAAAACTGGCCTTTAAAGTTGATACATGCAACATGCATGCAAGCACAAGAACAGGAGTCAGGGATGTAGAGACACGCTGAAACACAACGGCGAAATTGCCAGCTCGCACCGATGACAACGCGATTCAATCCGCCGATGATTCTATGCACCGCGACAGGTAGACAAAAATATTGCACAGTTCAGCTTGGCTGTATGCCTGTAACGCACAAAATGATTCTGAACTATAATCTTTGTCCAATCTTTAGAATCACCATAGAATCATCAAAATTCCATCAAATTTTTAAGTCAACGATGTTTCCTCCATCTTTGAACGAAATGATTAAAGAGCAGAGTATTTTCGTGGGTATCGTATAGGTTATAGTCACACTCCTAACCTGGATTGTGTGATCTTTTGGTCGTCCAGTGATGTCATCGGTGATATCCTTTTAAGCTCCGCATAACGGTTGCTCTATGGTTTAGTTTTAATGATTTTATCCGCATGATTTCCACGGTGACCATGTACTATGACTTTCCAAAGAAATTACCCTGTAGTCGAAATTCTTACTGTTATATTTGTCCTTTATTTTCAATGAAACTTTCGGTTTTTTATGACGTAAATTATAAGGTACGTTCTGATTAGTGATTAGTCCTTAAACACTTGAAAACCGCAAAACCGTTTAAAGATTGCAAATATTTAAAAGAGCTAAAATTTTGACCAGGGTATACACCACTGAGAGAAATCACCTATTGAAAAACAAGGAAAGACGTTTACTTGTGACAGTATGACAGTTTTCCTAGCGCGAAGTTAAGTTCTGTTGCATGAAGGAGAATCACTGTCACAACAAGGAATTTTTTACTTGTAGCAGAAGACATTTTCCTTGGGTTAAAAGAATTCCCTCTTTGTGAATATTTCACAGTGCAGTTTCTTTAACACAAACGAAATACACCTTGGATTAAAGAAAACAATTCTCTCAGTTTACTTTCTTTTGAAAGTCAAAGTTCAAATGTAACAAATAGAAGTGGGGCGGACTTCAATGAAATCTACGGTTTCCTTTTTCGATAGTCAATACTGTGAGTGACTTCGCCGTTGCTATGGTAACCATAGTAAAGTTTCCAGTGAGTTCCCGTTCTCTATCGCATTTATAAAGGCTATTCATGGGTAACTGTTAAAATGGGGCAAAGTAACTGAGGTATAACCAAAAAAACTGCAGTTAAATCTTACAATTCTAGACCAATAGTGTTTCTCATAGACAGTATTTAATATCAGTCTTTATACAATTAGTTCAGCGTGAAAGTAAACGGTCAGCTCAGTGGAACACAAGTTAAGTTGTGATTTTTTCCCCCAGCAAAATTTGACAACGCTGCGTAACAGCTTTTTCGCTGCTTGGCTAAAGCTAGACTGAGCGCTGGCTGGACTCTTTCACGCGGATGCAAGAACTTTTACAAGCGTCTTAAGTTATTTGCACCTCGGAGACGATCAGACTTGCCATTAGCGAGGGGATCAGACTTTCTTCGCACGCTTTGACTCGAAAAAAAAAAAGCCGCGCAGTCTAGGCAGAGATTCAAAGTTGGGTGACCTCGATGAATAAGTAATGCACATCTCAAGGTCGTTGACCATGCAGCCGTGTATAGGGCGGAGGAAGTGGAGGGACGACATGAAATTTGTAACACATAATATGCTAGTTTGAAGAAGAAGAAAAAAAAGAAGAAGTAAAAAAAGTATGTTAGAAAGCGTAGGCATTTGTGATATGCTGAGATCCAAATATTCAAAATCGAATGCCAAAAAGATCTAGGGTTTCTGGGGCCCGGTCCAATTTGAACTCGACCTATCTAGTTCAAATAATGAGCACCAACCATCAACCTCAAGTGAAATTTCAACCACACTAGAGCTTGACTTACTGACTTAAGGATCATCGATGTCGTTTGGTGAGCAAAGATAAAGGTTAGGCTAGTTCAAATCAAGTCCGACTTTTCGCCAACTTGATCGGGCCCCAGCCCAGGTTTGGGGCAAAAGTTTTGCTGAAGCGTTACGGACCGTTAATCCTTAGCAAAATCTAGTTTGATGCTCAATAGAATCAGAAAGAAGGCCTAAAAAGAATTTATTTTGAGGTGCGTATCTCAAACTTCGGTGCCTAAAAAGAAAGTGGTGAAAAGAGTTTAGACTCAAAATCAGAAAAAATGCACTTGTGCCCTTTTTCTGAATGCCCTTTCAATTACACTTTCAAGCTGGCGAATAAAAGTGCCTTTGATGTAAAATTGTATTCAGTGGCGGCTCGTGCAATGTAACAACAACGGATTTTCTCCATTTAAACCTATACGTAAAATATTCGATCTTCACTCCACTGAATCCCTGAGAAATCGATACTTTTGCATTGGTTCAAATGGCACCGACACAAAGTAGCCAAAAAGCACGATGAGGTATCACTCCTTTTGCTTTAAGGCGAGGGGTAGACCAGAGCAGTGATGTTTTTAGAGCTGAGAGCTTTGGAGACGAAGCATCAGTACTTGCATTTGAGAGTTACAGAAACTTAAACGCCTGGGTAAGAAAAAGAACCCATTTTATTTTCCCGCCATCAACAATTCGGGTACACATTCAGAACCCGGGTGCTTCAGGCTTTCAGAGCAGTTTTGCAACGTTGTAATGTGTCCATTTAAATCGATTAAAAATATCGAAGTATTATTAGGTGCTCAGCGAAAACCCTCGCATTCGACCTTTTAAATGGGTTCGAATGGACACATTACAACGTTGCTAAATTGTACGCGACGCCACTGCTTCAGAGATCTCGGAGGCTTTGCGCTAGTGTTGCTAGACGTGCGAATAGAGCTGCCTCTTGGTGCATATTAATTTATATTTTTTAATTCACCGATGATTTCCATCGAAAATTACCAAATTCAACGAGTCTTAACTGATGAGTCATGTGTTTGAGAGTGATACGGCCCCATTGCAAAATATATGAGAACCCTTGAGGGCGATCAACTCCATTTGTCAAGCTGAATCAATAGAGGGGTCACAAGGGGGGTTTTAGTGACATCACAATTTTGCCCATGTATTGTTTAAGAGTCATGAGTCGACATGCATGAGTGAAAGAGCCTCAGATGCAAAAGATATGAAAACCCTTGTGGGCGATCGACTCCATTCGCCAAGCTGAATCGATAGAGGGGTCACAAGGGGGATTTTAGTGACATCACATTTTTGCCCATGTATTGTTTAAGAGTCATGAGTCGACATGCATGAGTGAAAGAGCCTCAGATGCAAAAGATATGAAAACCCTTGTGGGCGATCGACTCCATTCGCCAAGCTGAATCGATAGAGGGGTCACAAGGGGGATTTTAGTGACATCACATTTTTGCCCATGTATTGTTTAAGAGTCATGAGTCGACATGCATGAGTGAAAGAGCCTCAGATGCAAAAGATATGAAAACCCTTGTGGGCGATCGACTCCATTCGCCAAGCTGAATCGATAGAGGGGTCACAAGGGGGATTTTAGTGACATCACATTTTTGCCCATGTATTGTTTAAGAGTCATGAGTCGACATGCATGAGTGAAAGAGCCTCAGATGCAAAAGATATGAAAACCCTTGTGGGCGATCGACTCCATTCGCCAAGCTGAATCGATAGAGGGGTCACAAGGGGGATTTTAGTGACATCACATTTTTGCCCATGTATTGTTTAAGAGTCATGAGTCGACATGCATGAGTGAAAGAGCCTCAGATGCAAAAGATATGAAAACCCTTGTGGGCGATCGACTCCATTCGCCAAGCTGAATCGATAGAGGGGTCACAAGGGGGATTTTAGTGACATCACATTTTTGCCCATGTATTGTTTAAGAGTCATGAGTAGACATGCATGAGTGGAAGAGCCTCAGATGCAAAAGATATGAAAACCCTTGTGGGCGATCGACTCCATTCGCAAGCTGAATCGAGAGAGGGATCACGAGCGGGGTTTTGGTGACATCACATTTTTGCCCATGTATTGTTCAAGAGTCATGAGTCGACATGCATGAGTGGAAGAGCCTCAGATGCAAAAGATATGAAAACCCTTGAGGGCGATCGACTCCATTCGCAAGCTGAATCGAGAGAGGGATCACGAGCGGGGTTTAGGGGACATCACCCTTTTGCGCATGTTATGAGTCATGTGTTGCTATGAGTGAAACGGCCCCATTGCAAAAGATAAAAAACTCTTGAGGGCGGTCGACCCCATTTTCCAAGCTGAATCGATAGAGGGGTCACAAGCGGGGTTTTGGCGACACCACGTTTTTGCCCATGCATCGCATGGGCAAAAAACGGGCAGTATAGAATCGGTAGAATCATCGGTGAATTGAAAAACGTCATTAATTATACGCAAAATGGTAGCTCTACTCTCGATAGAAATTTACTGTATATTACCTCATTGATATGTCCCCACAAAAATAAATTTGGCAACAATGCATCGCCGACTAGTCAATGAGATTTTTCGACCATTTAGTCATTTGTAAAAACACTAGCATCCTACACACACATTCTGATACACAGCTTAGCCTTCTTCCGGCGAATCGTAAAAAGTGAGTTAAAGACGGGAAGAGAGGATAAATTATTGATCCCTTCCTTTCGATCAGATTGCATGATAAATTGAGAGAATTTTAATTAGAGCTTGGGTCAAACTTTCTCTGGCCGCAGTGCGGTTTATTTATTTATTTTTATTTCTCCATCTTCCGCGATCGTTAAAGCACTGATCGTCGATCAGATTCGATCATCAATTGCCAAAATGATCGTAGTATATATAAACAAACGCGGAGGAGAAAGATTCGGGCACACAAATCAAGGCGGTGAAGTCCATTTTAAAATCGCTCCGGCTGCGACTCGACTCAACTTGGCGCGGCGGACGAGTTTTCGCCCCATCTCTCCACGTAACGAGTGAGATACATTTTTTGAAATGGGTCAGTTGCAAGGGTCTGAGTTTGGTGCTTTAAAACCCTTTACTGCCCAAGAGTATGTATAAGTATTGCTCGGTTTTTCGACAGCTATGGGTAATCTAGTCGCAGATTTCTCACGTAAATTGATGCTTATATTGATTTTTCGCATTTTGCAATTAACTCTGTGTAAAATTTGTGGTAATTGTGAGTACCAAAGGGCAACAGAGGGTTAGAAAGCACTAAAAAAAGTCAATAAAAAAAAAAAAAAAAACTCGGTGAGCTGAAAACATGGAAGCATTTGATTTGAGACGGTCATTGTGCTCTCCTCGAATAGGCTAGGGCTCAGGGAGACTCAGGATGTTGCCAACAAATGCACTAATAAAGTCTAAAATTCCTTCAAAATCATCGGTTCACACCAAAATTTAGAAAAAAAATATTTGCCGAAATCGCCGAATGGGGCGGTTGGAAAGACCTAACTTTTTGTACACGGAAAAAAACAATACGGTGAAAATAAACATACGGATACCTGATTTTGGCACCTGCTAGATGTTATGGTAATGTTAACCAGAAGTATACTATGTTTTGACTAGGTACTAGGTGATTTTACCTGATTGCATGTCGAATTTACTCAAAGTATCGGTACATGTACCATACTTCTGGTCAGGTTTACCATAACATCTAGCAGATGCCAAAATCAGGTATCCGTTATTTTCACTAACCTTTTTTTCCGTGTACTTTTTAGAAAATACAAGTTCTCATTGAGCTGAAAACAATGATGCCTTTGGTTTCTATCCAACTACGTTTCATAGTTCTGGTGATGCAATTTCGGCCTAAATACAATGTTTTAAATGGGGATTTCGCGTTGTGACGTCACAACATACAAGACTTTTCGTAACTTTACACGTGTATCTCAGAAACCGGAACACTAAGGTAAAAACCAAACGCGCACCTTTATTCTCAGCTCATCAATTATAACTTTCATTTTCTTCATAAAAAATGCAGTATTTCCTTGCAACTGCCCCATCAGTCAGGGCGGCAGGAGAGGATATTCAGATTCTTCGAAAAGTCAAAAGTCCAAATTTGTAAAGAACATATGATAAAAAAAAAAAAACAAAAACAAAAAGTTCGCAGAAAGAAGAAAGGAACTATAAATGTGCTGCAACGCGGCATCGAGTTAGTTGGTTACAAAAAAAAAAAAATCGACAAAATATTTCAAAAAAACACACACAAATATTTATTTTTCTGGTTTCCATTCGTAACTAACCGATAGTGGACAGTTATCATCAATATGTTAGCAATTAAGAGCAAGTTTCGCTAACAATTGCTCACGTGCCGCAGACCAAGCCCGGAGTTTTCACGTAAAGTTTATCACGAAAATAATTTTCTTGACGAACTTTTTCCAAAATCACCGAAAAGAAAAAAAAAATGTATTTACCTTCTTCCATTTACAAACAAATTCAGAAGACTCCATGAAAAGAGAAAAACATTGTGACCTGTGAGTCAGTGTGAGCACAAAATAAGGCGGCTATTGTGCGCTTACAGGTGTATGGGCGGAAGTTCAAGATCTTTCTTTTCTTTTTTACTTTTTTTCCAGTATGAATGGAAGAAAGTTGAGGAGAGAGAGAGAGAGAGAGAGAGAGAGAGAGAGAGAGAGAGAGAGAGAGAGAGAGATTGAGAGAGAGATGGCGCCTGACCGGAGAAGGGGTATGCCCCGATAACGGCATCGATTGCCCATTTACAGCATTGGCGGCAATTCCCATTGACCATTGACGGAAAGCTCGCGCGGCATCGGAACTCGGCACAGATCAAGATATTGAATCGTCGCACTTTGCATCGAAGTCTGCATCTTTCAGGACATCATTTTTCAAGCATAAAAAGTAAGGTTACGCGCGCAAGAAATGGTTTTAAAAATAAAAGTAATTTTAAATCATTAAGTTTTTAGGTTGAAATGAGTTGCATTAGGTGGTTTTCGTGAGGAATTTATTAAAACACTAAACCATTACTGGTGCAAAAACGAAATCTTTCAAGATGAATACTGAGCGTTAAGTGCCGATTCTCTCACAACCAGAGCGCTAGCATCCGATTAATGTCAAATTACTCGACAAAAGTGATGTAGCCAGGATATTGTGTTTCTCTTTCTTAGCCCATTTGAGCACATGTGTTAGAAAAGGATGGATATAGGGGCTGTCACGTGACTTCAGCCGCTGTTTCTGTCCTTTTCTAACACATGCATTTAAATGGGCTAAGAGAGAGAAAGACAATTTCCTGGCTACGGCTATGGCACTAGATATATCTTCTAAAGGGTGTCTCTGAAGTAACTTCAAGAACAAGGCTAAGAGTACCATAACATTGAAAATTGCATTTCGATACTAGAATATTTGCAAAATTCCATTTTACGGTACCTTATTTAGCCTTATTTATACACTGAAAAAAAAGATTACCAGAAGCATGACAATATGTGAACTTATATGTAAGGTATAGTACAATTACCAGAATTCTAGTGTTTGTACCATAGTTAGTTCTTGTTAGTTCCATGACCATATTCTGGTAAAAACACCAGAATTTTCTGGTCAACGTATTAGACTTTCTATCATGAACGCCCGCAGAAAAATTTCCAAGGGGGGGGGGGCAAAATTTTTGAACCTCAATGGAAGGTCTAGGAGACCCCCCCCCCCCCGGGAGGAAAAGGGATTTTTTTTTTCATCCAAATTGTGTACAATTACTGCAGAGCCATGGTAGGTGTATCAAATAATACTAATAATTTTGACGTGTTTGATATAATGGATAACGGGACAGCAGACGAAAATGATATCAAGGAAAATTGTTAATTCTACTATTCCTTGCAAAAAATGAGTTAAAATTACAAAATATACAAATAATGGAGTTTGTCAACTATTACTCCTTTGATCAACATTGCATTTCCTTTTTTCCTTTCATTTTTTACCGTGAAATTTTGACTTTTTTTGAATTCCAAGGGGGGGGGGGAGTGCCCCCTCTTGCCCCCCGCTGCTGGCGTCCATGCTTTCTATTGTTCACATATCGTTGTGCTTCTGGTGGTATGACTAGAATCTGGAATTATGACTATCGCTTTTTTCGGTATAACGCTCTGGGGCTGGGTCAAGATGGCGAAAAACCAGCCTTGACTTGAACTAACATAACCTCACCCTTTACTCATCAACCGGCATGGATGATCCTCGAATCCAGCTCCAGGGTGGCTGAAGCTTCACTTGAGGCTCATTGATGCTCATCGGTTGATCGTTTTAACTAGGTCGAGTTCCAACTTCATTGCGCCCCTGGTGGCAGAAATCGGCGATAAACGCTAAAGATTCGCCTTGATATCCTAAAAATCCAAAAAAATCGTTCCACTGAGCGACGATCACGATCCTTTTCCGGTGTCTCGTCCATCCTCAATCCTCAATCCTCAAATCCTCAATCCTGATCTTTCCTCGGATGCGAAATCAATATCAGGATCAGTCGGTCATTAGAAATGAGACAATCAACACGCGCTCGGAGTAGCTATATAGCTGTTGTGTTGGTATTCTGCAGTACACTTTTATTTGTACAGGTATTCCATTCCCGCTCAACTTGCTCGACAAGGTATATCGGTCGGCGAGAACTAACTCTGCGAGTGGACTAGTGGACACAGGCAACTTTACACGCGCTTACAGGGTTGCCATGCAGCATATCCAGGAAAAAAATCCATTTTCGGGTAAGGGACATCTTTGCTCTTAAATAGAGGAGCTACGGAGGTTTCATGGAGGATTCCTGTCTGCTTCGTCACTGACTCTTTAAAAACACTCAGAGGTTAGCTTCAAATGAAACAGGAGTCTTGCATTGTATGTGCGTATTGTGCGTGGCCGTGGCTCCGCCATTACACTGAAGAAAAAAAATGCTAACTTTCAATATTTACTTACTTAAAAGTGTGGTCATGACTAAACATTCTTAGTTTGACCATCTAAAATAGTTAAATCAACCCCGTGCTGCTTTAATCCAACCATTTTAAATGGTAAAACTATAAGAATGTTTAGTCTTGACCATACTTTTAAGTAAGTAAATACTGAAAGTTAGCATTTTTTTTTCAGTCTATACGCTTTAAACTTTACAATCAAACATTAATTTACTCTATCCTTTTCTAACACGCGTGCTCATACTAGTAAAGAGGAGCGCAAACGTACCCCTAGATCCGCCACTGAATCCGCTCCACAAATACATTCGATTTTTGAATGGAAAAAGCGTAACACATATTGCAATTGACTTTAAGACTTTTTTGTTGTAATAGGGCAGTTGCAAGGGTCTGAAATATTGTGTTTTTTACAAGGAAAATTATAGCACTTGATGAGTTGATAACAATGGTGCCTTTGGTTTTTTTTTCCAAATGCCCTTTGGAGATACACTCGTGTGAAGTTGCGAAAAATCGTGGGTGTAGTGACGTCACTATACGCGGAATCCCCATTTGAAAATATGTATTTTGGGCCAAAATCTCATCTCCGGAACAATGGAACTTCATTAGAAACCAAAGGCATATCTTTGTTCTAAGCTCATCAAGTACTTTCATTTTCTTGATAAAAAACGCAACATTTCAGACCCTTGCAACTGCCCTATTGAATATTGATTGATTTTTATTCTGTAATAATAAATACATCAAGCCCTGTTCTGGCCAATTTTGCTTTGAAAAGAAAAAAGATTACCAGAAGCATGGCAATATGTGACCTATGTAAGGGATAGTACAATAATTACCAGAATTATAGCGTTTGTATGTACCATAGTTATTGAAAAGTTTTAGGAAATTCTATAATTCTACGACCATATTCTGATATTTTTACCAGAATTTTCTGGTCAATGTACTAGACTTTCTATCGTCCACATATCAATGTGTATCTTGTAATATGACTATAGAATCTGGTAAGTATTATGACAATCGCTTTTTTTAAGTGCGGGGTAATTTTTCTCTCACAATCAATGTGAAGCTTAAAGTTGCTGTGACACAGGCTCACGACAATCTCATTCCTAAATTCTTGCAGCAGTGATGGCTCGCGCTATGTGGCAACAACGAATTCCAGTGGCGGCTCGTGCAATTTGGCAACAGTGGTTTTCTTCCATTTGATTCTATGTAAAACAATCGATTCGAAAGTGAAGCAGCGCTTCACCAGCATTCGATTATTTTACATTACGTCAAATGGAGGGAAAACATTGATGACAAGTTTTACGAGCCGCTACTGACGGATTCTCTCTATATTCAAACCAACGTAAAATAATCGGTGACAGGTGGAAATGTCTTATCTAAAATGTCCAATGTACAAAAAGTTCAATAAGAAATGTCCTTTGCAACAATGGTCATTATAAAATGTACAATTCACAATTTGTCCATTATAAATAAATGTCCAATGTAGGATCTGTCTACCATACATAAATGTATCTTACAATAATGCCCAATCGTTGACTAATTGTAAGTATAAGTACGCAAAAAAAGCCCACAAGTTATAAAATCTACCTCAAGTTATAAATAAAGCATGAAATACGAAGTTATTACGTTCTCAGCTGTTTTGAATATGATAGCAACGTATGGTTTATAATAAGTTTGTCGGATGTACCTAAGTACAGATTCGTGCAGCTTTGTGAAAACCTATGTTCATTCCTGATTTGAACTTTTTCGTCAGTTCTCATTTTGGCCGCCTCCTTTGGGATATTAAACAACACCCTGAGGTGTTTCGAGTCGAGGACAAAATCTCCCATTGGACATTCTACTTTATGGACATTTATTTACCATGGACCAATTGAGCGTTGGACATTTTAGAGCGGACATTGTTTCAATGGGCATTTCTTGCTGGACATTTTGTACATTGGACATTTAAAATAGGACATTTCCACTGAGCACCAAATAATCGATATGCAGGGATCTGAATAAATAATTGAGAAATCGATTCTTTTGCGTACGTCATTTCTAATTTTAGCTGCCTCCTTTGGGACATTAAACACCCTGAGATGTTTAGATTTGAGGACAAAATCTACTATTGGGCATTCTTCTTTAAGGAAAATTTACGATGGACCAATTGTGCGTTGGACATTTTAGAGCAGACATTGTTTCAATGGGCATTTCTTGTTGGACATTTTGTACATTGGACATTTAAAATAGGACATTTCCACTGAGCACCAAATAATCGATATGCAGGGATCTCAAGAAATCCTTGAGAAATCGATTCTTTTGCATACGTTCAAATGACCAAAAAACATCGTTGCCAAATAGCACGAGCCTACGCTGCGTTGCAGCACAGATTCATCAACTGCGAAGAAATTCGATTCCCACTTTTCGTTTCACTTGCGCATTTGAGATGTTTATGAATTTACAGTCCTCGCAATTACTTCACTTATACGACTAGAATCTGCGATTAATCGAAGTCAACAAGAAAGTGAAACGGGACGTAATTTTCGCTTGGAGGGGCGATCGCGCGGCGCTCGATTTTGCGCACGCAGTTTGCATCAGGCGGGCCCGGGCCTTTGAGAAATGATCTTGCTGAACTTGTTGTTATAAATCTTACTGCGCCTGCGCCCCGAGCAGTGTTGCCAGATTGGGGTGAAAAATCTGTACGCTCTACATTGATTTAAATGGGGACGATACGGCTTTTTATCCTCGATCTGGCAACACTGGCCCCGAGTGCCCCGCGAGCACCTCCATTCATGGACATTAGTTACTCACAATCAGCTCATTCATATATTGCATATACGCAAGCCGCCGAGCGTATACGACGCACTACGGTCTGAGATCGTCAAAAAGTGGCAAAAAATCGGAAAGTAAATTTTTCATCAATTTACGATTTTTAAACTTTTAAGGACCAACGGCCAACGGGTCTGTTGCATACTTTTGCTACAACAATATAGAACCTTGATTCCTATGTAAAATTGTGCGAAAATAATGATGAGCACATTAAAAACGTTCAAAATCCACTCATTATCTCAGGAAATCACTTCAATTTCAAACAGCCCGCGCTACACCAGACATTATTTGCAACATAAGTGAACAACATGGAAACTACAAAATGATGGAATTCCCTTCTAAATACATGAACTATTGGCTGCATTTGCTGTCTCGTCTTTTCGGTTCATCAAAGACTCCAAAAAAATATAAGAAATGTACGCATCTAATCGAAACATTCAAATGTTTTTAAATTCTGTTCATGTTTATATAAACGAGATGGTTCCATCTATGTAGTTATAAGTCGGTGATATAGTGTCTAGTGTAGCGCGGGTTGTTTGAAATGGAAGGTTATTTCTGAATTAATGAGTGGATTTTGAAAGTATTTAATGTGCGCATCGTTATTTTTGCCGAATTTTACGTTAGAAACAATGAGTTATAATGATGTAGCAAAAGTACGCAACAGATCCATTTTAATCATAGATTTAAACACTTTTAACAAGTAATTTAATTGTAAAAATGTCACAGGAAAGGTCTTAAATTAATCTTAAAAGTCTGATTTTTGATAATTATTTCTCACTGATTTTTGGCCACTTTTTTGTCGATCTTAGACCATAGTGCGTTGGTCGGCGTTGCTCAACCGAAAATAGAGCGAACGCATGGCTCGGGTTTAGAAACTGAAAGTGAACGAAATTATGTTGATCGCGGACGAGTTTCGGGATCAGGCCTGGTGAAGACTCAACACTCAACACTCCAACACTTCAAACGCTCATCATCAGACAACTTTCCAACGAAACGCTCTTTTTTATTATGAGGTGTAAAAGTAAAGTCATATTGTTGTTCCTCCACCCGGAGGTCTCCTCGGTCCAGGGCATTTATTTCCACGATAGGATGTATAACGTGAGTACTGTCAACATCGAAAGAAAGTAAGCTCCGCAAATTTCTCCTGTAGAGGAATTTTTGGGAGGCAGGGTAGATGGACCTATGGGTGGATCCAGCAATCTGGCGATCGTTAATCGGCAATCGTTGGCATTAAACTCTTTTATCCGTTAAACGGCTTCGGACCTCCATTGCGAATGTAAACAAACAAGCCACCTAACCAAATCTTTGGTTCACCCAGCAAAATCTCTTTAGTTAGGCGTACAAAACCCTCATAGATAGCCTCTACTTATGGGCGCCCGCAGAACAATTTCCAAGGGGGGGGGGGGGAGGGGGGGGAGGGCAAAATGGGGCAGTTGCAAGGGTCCGATATGTTGTGGTTTTTATAAAGAAAAAAATGATAGTACTTGATAAGCTGAGAACACAGGTGCCTTTGGTTTTTTCTTATTCCCCCCCCCATCCAAATTGTGTAAAATTATTAAGCCATTCTAGGTGTATAAAAATAATAATTTGATATTATGAATAAAGAGACAACGGGTGGTAATAGTAGTTAGAAAACTGTATAATTCTACTATTCCTTGTAAAAAAAAAAATAGTTAAAATGACAAAATAAATTAATAATAAAGTTCGTCAACTATTACTCCTTTGATTCAAATTTCAATTTCTTTTGATCTTTTCATTTTTTTTAGTGAAATTTTGACTGCTTTGAATTCCGGGGGGATGCCCCCCTTGCCCCCGCTGCAGGCACCCATGGCTCTACTAAATTGTTTCCCGGCGGGTCATTATCTACCAAAGGTTTGGTCAGCGCTGTATTAAAGCGTTGTTTTTTTGTTTTTTTTTCTGTGTGGGTACGAAAAGAGTAACTCAACGCTGAGAGACAACAATAACAATAAATTGCTCCTGATTGGCTGGAAATGGTTTCGTTGATACTGGCGTTCGGTGTCCTCCGAAAAGTTCCGAACTTCAAATCTTTCGGAACTTTTGAAAGTTCAAACCGAACTCAAACCGAATAATAAAATAAGCTTCAATTACATAGAGTTTTTGTGTGACGTCACTGAATCATTTTAAGCAAAGATTGGCCTATAATGAGCAATAAAAGCCCAGCCTCAAAGACGTCATCTTTAACGTCACCACTGAAACTTTTATCGAGCAGTGATTTTTCTGACCGACAACGTGACGCTACACGATAGATGTGAGGACAAAGGTGTATTGGGACAGGAAAAATAAAATTATGACCAACAGTTATTAGTTACTACTAACGCCTGTTTCGAGTGAAAATTTTGGCTCTTACATGGAAGTAACGCGAACGTAAAAACAGACGCGAGTGTATATATCTATATACAGGGTGTTCCAAAAAAAAAAAAGGGAGCAGCTCCCTATAACTTGAGAACGGGTTCGAGTTTCGAAAAACGCAAATATCGCGTGTTCGCTTACATTTTGGGAGACGTCGACTCCTTAGCCCCCCCCCCCGTGGGAGCAGAGGTGGGGGTACATCCCCCAAAAATCGCATTTCTCTTACGACATGGCATTTCCCTTTTTTCTATTTTTTTCATCTGAAAGTGCACTAGGAGTGAAGAAATTTTTGCTCTAACCGCGAATCCAATCAACCGCTTGACATTACGTTTTACGCAAAATTTACTCGTTTTTAGAGTACTTCCATTTATGAAAAAAAAGAAAAAGTGGGTGCCATAAGAGAATAGGTCTGTTGCATACTTTTGCTACATCAATATGACAGATTGTTTCTAACGTAAAATTCGGCGAAAATAACGATGCGCACATTAAAAACTTTCAAAATCCACTCATTAACTCAGAAAATACCTTCCAATTTAAACAACCCGTGCTCTACACTAGACACTAGAGACCCTTGATGGAAATATTGTATAGGGAGTACCGACACGAGCTCAACGAGTTGTGATTGGTCGTTGGTTTTAGGCTCTCACGGAGTCGAGCAGGAGTCGACGACATCGAAGGCTCCACACGAAGGAGTCGATTCGTACAGGAACGTATAAGAACGGACCGGAATGCCGGCAAATCCGCCAGTCCACCACTGGTCCACTGTCGAACTTAACCTTCGAATGCGTTCACGCGGTCGACAAAATCGACTCCTGTCAAAATGCATAAAGTGTCGTGTCGGTACTCCCTATACAATATTTCCATCAAGGGACTCTACTAGACACTACATCACCGACTTACAAATACATAGATGGAACCATATCGTTTATGTAAACATGAACAGAACTTACAAACATTGAAATGTTTCGTTCAGATGCGTATACATTTCTAATATTATTTTGTAATCTTTGATAAATCGAAAAGACCAGACAGCAAATGCAGCTTATATTTCACGTATTAAAAAAGAAATTCCATCATTTTGTAGATACGACGTTGTTTACTTATGCACGGTGATTCTATCTATGTAGTAGTATTCCGGTGCAAATAGTATCTAGTGTAGCGCGGGCTGTTCGAAATTGAAGTGATTTCCTGATAATTAATGAGTGGATTTTGAACGTTTTTAATGTGCGCATCATTATTTTCGCCGAATTTTACATACGAATCAAGGTTCTATTTTGCTGTAGTTAAAGTATGCAACAGACCCATTGCGATTTTTGGGGGCTGTACCCCCGCCTCTGCTCGCACTGGGAGGTTAGAGAGTCGCAATCCTCTGAAAAGGTGTCCTTGTAAATGTACGCGAAATTCGAAATTCGAACCCGCGTTCTCAAGTTATTGGGAGCTGCTCCTTTTTTTTTGAACACCCTGTACATGGATATCTATAGGGAGCGCGAACACTGAACAACCGAATGGACAAACGTATAGGGGGGTAATAAAATTTTTCGTCGACTCGTTGATCGCTCGCTGATACGTGCTACGTGAGGTAATTAAAATTACATTATCGCCCTCCTCGAATTTGCTCTACTCCAATGCGACGATTACAGCGGCGTTGCCACATCATTCTTAAAAAAAAGGGAAGAAATCACAGGATTTACCTCCGTAGACGAGTTGACACAAAATCTGACGACGCACAGTGTATACTAAAACCAGAATCCATACGGTTTTTTATAAAAATTCCACACTTAAAGGAAAACTCGTGGTGCATAATTAAGAAAGAATCACCTTAAAACGTGACTAACCCCTTTCTTTCAGCTTAAAATCAAACTGAGTTTTGGTGTAATTTCTCGCTCTTTTCTCCCGGAATCTTCAAATACCATGGTTTGTAGAGGCAATCTGGTAGCATTACATTTTGTTCATTTAAACAAGAGCTGCCGTTTTGCGTATAATCGATGGTATTTTTCAATTCATCGATGATTCCACCGGTTGAGAAAAGATTCCACACTTCAGTTCAGTATTTGATTGTACTGCACGAAAATACTCTAATCTGTAATCTTTTCTCAATCGGTGGGATCTTCGTTAAATTATTAAAATATCCGCAAGTTTTTTAAAGTCATCGACGACTCCACCGGTTGATAAAAGATAAAAAATTAGTGTTTTTTCGAGCAGTACAGTCATAAACTGAACTGAAATGTGGAAATTTTTCCGAGCCGGTGGAATCATCGGTGAATTAAAAAATTGCATTGATTATACGCAAAACGGCATCACTGATTTAAACCGATACAAAAAGTCGAATTCGACCGCACACCCAACGTTTCTATCTTTTTATAGGTTAATTTAAACGGCCTAAATGCAATGCTGTCGGATTACGGGAAGATCTAAGTTTTTAGTCTACTGTGTGACGTAGAAATTGTACCAGGCAACTGTGAAAAGACACGACGAACACGAAATTTCGCGCGCTAACAAAGACTAATTGCAATGTTGCTACATTCACGGCGGCGCGGCGCGGCGCGCGGCGTGGCGGCACATAGCGCGAGCATGAGTTTGAACACGCGGATGGACGCGCTGGGACTGTATCAAAGAGCAGACTGAATAGTAAACCAATCGATTTTTTATAAGCACTTTTTAAGCGTGCCGTATATATACGGTGCGCTTCTTGTTTTCATTTTCATATCTAATATATAAGTCCAATGTCTTGCTTATGGCAAAACCTTTGGCGGGAAGGTTTGAAAAATTAAAAACGTATTTTCTTAAAACTGGTTTCATTAATCGTTAATTTATTGCTGCAATCCAGGAGGTCTCGGCGTCTATTTTCTTAAAATTGTAAAAGTTTTGGTATTCCTGTTAATTTCAATAAGTTATTAAGCGTCAAAGTCGAATTCCTTCAAACGAGAATTCCATACAGGTCCAGCAACCTAAGTCATTTGTGCCAACCTATGAGTCGAAATTCCAAGGCAGGAGGGGAGTGGAAACACCCTTCACAGAAACCCTCTTTGCCCCTCGCCTTTGGGCTCCACCGGTCTCAAGATTTCTTCACGGTGCATTAAGCGGTCTAGACTCCCATCCTAAAAGTGTCAAAATCTATTTGACGAGGGTACATCGATAAGAAGCGACGAGGTATTGATGAAGAGCGGGAGGGGTATAGAAAAGAGAGAGGCTCATTCATATCCTTAAGTAGACCTGTTTAGTGATGACGTCACGATCAGAATTAGTTCCAAACAAATGCTCTATCTCGCTCACTCTCGTGGATTTACCAGATCCAAATTTTCGAACGCAAATTCATGCTAGTTAACCAACAGTTTTCTCAAATTTTATTGCACCATTAGATTCCACTTGCCTTAAAGTATCTTTTCACTGTAACATAATTCCTAAAAGATCACAAGCGAATTTACAATCACAGTTATACCGAAAGACGTTCTACGTTTTGTCCTTGTCTTACTCACGGTCTCTTATGGTAGTATCACCGCCATGACACTCAATCATTCTAACTTCTCTTAGTATCGAAGCTATTGTTCGAGGTACAACACATGCCGTGATGGTGCTGATGAGCCTATATCCTAGAATTGTGTGCTCTTAAGAAACTGTGAGTGTGACAAGGACAAAACATAGGACTTTCTTCGATATAACTGTGATTGTGCATCGATGCGCGATGTTTCAAAAAGTTTGTGATAGCGGGCTCATATTTTATCACTGAGAAAAAAGTGGCTGTTAAAACTGTAAGAATAGAACCATAGATGATTTCGCCTTATTTCAATCATGAGACCTATCGTTGCTGTAGTCAGCGCGCTTGAATCTACACGAATTCCGATTGTCTCTATGGAATTTCGATTATTTCTATGGGAAATAAAGCGCGGGAATATATATCCAATCGGAAATTTTTTTGAAACAATCGGAAATTTATATAAGGGACGTGGAACCCAATGGTGTGATAAACACAACGTGTAAAGAACGTGTTGTTTACTAGCACTTGTATTTGAAAATTTGGACTGTGTTTCGTATGGGAAAACCCACGAGAGCGAGTGAGACGGAACCTTTGTTTGGAACCAATTTTTTTCATGACGTCACACTAAACAGGTCTTTGCATCGAAACATTTGAAATTCTGGGGGATCGGCAAATTGAAAGCCCCTCAATGAGCGTCGATGGAATCAAGGGATTTTTGAGGACATTTTTGGCGTTTTGTTGAAAAATAGGTGTTTAAAATCCAGAACACAGGGAGCCAGAGGGGTAAAATTAGCATTAATTGCTCTAAAAAGTGAGAGGGGCTGTCACGTGTCTTCCACCCCTGGACAGCTTCCTCGCTGCGGCTATGGAATTGACTCTGGAATAACTTATTTACCTATCCTAAAAAGTTCGTTGCGTGTACAAAATTTTTCACTGGAAGCTTCTTCAAATTTTGGAAACTATGGGTCCATATGGAATTTTGCTTTTCCAACACGAAAAATGATATCGACCGACGGCAACAGAAAAAAAAATAAGAAATAATATGACAATGCGTTATAGTGAATAATGGCATAGTTTTAACTGTAAACTTTCGATACTTTTCAAGAAAATAAATGGGGAGAGGGGGAATTAAAATCCACAAACCTCTTAAACCTCCACACCTACTAATCTATACCCCTAGAATGCTTGATGTGTAAAGGGCACTTGGAATGGTTAGTTCTGTATATTAAAGGATTATTGTTTCATGAATTCGCAAGTGTTCCATTTATGCATATTACGTATCTACATCGTGGCAATCGCAACAAGTGCTGACAGCACCTAAAACGGGAAAAAAGATAAAAAAAAAAACTGTTTATTATTTAGAATCGCGGCTTTTCCGAATATGACACTTTTTGACTTCAAAAGAACGCAACCTCATGTTTGATCCCTGAACAAGCCGTTTAAAAGGTGGAGGGATTTAGAAATATCTATTGTCTATAGTTTATGTGGGTAAAAAAGATCGAGCCTTATCAAATAATTTTCTCTTTTCAGCTTTCAATGGGTTTGTTGCAAACTTTTGCTACAGTGCTATAGAGTTCTGATTCGGATGTCAAATTGTCTGAAAATTACATTGGCGGCATCAAATAGTCATAAAATCCATTAATAAACCCACAAAACGCATTATAAAGAAAGCCAAAATTGCAGTCGTAAAGCCGAACAATCTGTGCACGCGCACGACGAACATCAGAGATAGGTGACCCATTCTCCCCTTTTTCGTTAAGGGAGGGGGGGGGGGGGGAGAGAAAATATCTCTACAGTCAAACTGTGATTTTAAAAATGTGCATGGTCAAGATGTTGTCTTTTGTGAAGGGGGCGGGGGGGGGGGGGGAGCAAAATATCAAGAACAGGGTGTTTCAAAACTTGAGTGCCAAACTTATGGAGTGTATTTTTGGGGTCAACATACATATATATAAGACTTTATTTTCTTACATGAGTATGTGCTGCAAATGTTTCTCTTCTGAGCTAGAGCCCTCCAAAGTTTTGAAAAAAAAAAACAAAAAACAAACACAAAAAAACAACGCCTTTGACTCATCTCCTTATAGATACATCTGATCTAAATTTATTTTTTTCATAATTTCTCACCAAACAAGCTCAATTGGACAGCACTTGTCACAAAAGAACCGAGTGACATTTTTTATACAATTGAGTTATTGATTGATAGAGCTAGCAATACTGAATCTCGAAGCAACAAGTGCTTCTTCTGTAATAACAACTATTTCCCGTTAAAATTCCAGGTAAAAGTGAGCTGGTGAGCCTCATTGATGTCATTGTCCATATGATGAAATAAAATGAGAACTTGGTTCCTTTGGCTGATTAGGTTAAACCTTAATCCGAGTCACGTAAGGAACCAACTCCGACTTGGTTCCTTTCAGTGGCGGCTCGTGCGATTTGGCAACCATGCTTTTTTACCATTTAAACCTATGCAAAAGTATCGATATCTTGGGGGTGCATTGTACCTCCTGAAGATCGATTGTTTTACATAGGTTTAAATGGAGGGATTCCACTGTTGCCACATTGCTCGAGCCGCCACTGGTTCCTTTTATAGAATTGGGAACGGACTTAAGTCCGGATTAACGGATTTTAAAATAATCAACAGTGTAAACCAACTCTGCCGTTTGGTTTCTCTTAGAGTTTCGTTTTTCGTGATTATGCCAAAAAAAAAAATAAAGGAACCAAGTCACTTTAAACGCTAAAAATTAAGTACCTTTCCTACATAGTAAATTCCACTTTTCCGGTGTTGAAATGCAAAAACACAACACGGTAGTTGAATGAAATCAAAACGTAAGTAATTCCAAGTTTTTTGTTTAAATGCTAGCTCTTCAACTTTGGACTCAATTTTCTCGAGATCAGCTCCATGTTGAATGCTGTCTAATTATTATCATTGCTAGCAAAAGCATTAAAGCTGTTCAGACTTTAGTGGCACGATTTTCCAACACCTGCGTGTTGGAATTTTCCCTGCTTGTTTTTTTTTTTTTTTTTTTTTTTTTTTTTTTTTTTTTTTTTTTTTTTTTAGGAGGCGCCGCTTATGATAGTTGTATTATATGGTTTCAGGTGAAATGACAAGTGAAACAAAGAAGCAAAAGATCGTTTCAAAAGTTAGGGCCGCACCTAGGCCGATAATCTTCAGAATTTCCCAACGTTATTTCTCACATCACACAGAAAAAAAAAAGTCTTGTGAAATTAAGTGTGTCCCCACTTAAATCATAAAGACTTTCTTTTGAAATTAAGAATACGACAAATTTTTGATGCGCTTGGATTAATAATCCTCGAGGCTTTTCCATTTAAAAAGACACAAATGCATAGCACGCGATAATTCGCATTTTTTTGAAATTAAGGATGCATGTTTTAAAATTAAAATAACGTTTTTTCTTTTCAAAAAATGTCGCTTTGATGAAATAATCCGAATTTTTAAAATACCTAAGCATAATATTTTTAATCCAAACACACTCTACTTGAATCAAAAAGAATTTATATTTAATTATAAAAAAAAAGGATAACAAATATTTGTATTTATAAAATCAAAACATTTTTTCCCCCTGTCCATAGTAAAAATGAAAGAAAATTAATTTGGGCGTTGGCTTTCCATTGACGAACACTGTAAAATCAAAAGATCAAAGTTGCAAGAAAGTTTTGTTTTGATTTAAAAGAATGAAAATTGAAAATTCGCCAAAGATTATCAGTGAGCTATGCCTACACCTCTGAAACGAACTCTAACAGACTTCATCAAAACGTACTTACACAATACCTTTTTGGAAAGAGTTATAGGAACAGATAGCCAAAGAATCTCCTTACCTGAAACAAAAATGATAACAGAAATTATAGAATCTTTGCAAATACGCATACAATGATTGAACATACAAATTATCACAAATGAATACACATATGCATATCAATGACGTAACCTCTCTATAGACTGCATTTAGACCTCGTTTGATCCACCATACTGCTCATACTTCTTGAATAAAAAAATGTATTCGCTTTGTTATACCGCGTAAGCCATGGCAATTATCAGTCATCTTCTGTAACTTATATGAGTTATGAATGAAGATTTGTTCCATAACAATTAGTTTATCAGGATTGACTACAAGCACGAACTTTCCCTTAGCCAGAGGCGAGGAAGATATTCCCAAGCCACCGCACTCTGGTCTGAGATCGAGAAATGGTGGCCAAAAATCAGATTTAAAAAAATCATAAAAAATCATCGTTTTCAACCTTTTAAGCTTAATTTTAAACAATCCATTGACAAATCTAGGTTTAGATTTATTGTTATAAGAATATTCTCTTTGATTGAAATTGGCCTTGAAAGTTTACAAATGATAAATTTATGAAAAAGGTCATGGCACTTGCCTTATAAGAAATGGCTCCCAATGGATTTTCAGTTTTTTGGTCTTAAAGTAAAGTTTAGCTGATGCTGATCAAAAGTTATCATAGCACCGACTCAATCGTATGATAAGTTTTGGAGATACTCGCAGTCTAAACGCAGGTAAAAATGCCACTTTCAGAGCCAGATCGCTCACCAACGTTGAGAATAGTACTCACAAACGGTCTGGGACCAAATAATGTTAAGTCCCGAGCATTGAATTGCGTGCAGCTTGCGTGCGGTTTCGACCAATCAGAGAGCTTACGCACGGTCATGTGACCGTGCGTAAGTTACGCTCGGGACCGAACACTATTTGGTCTCTGTTTATCTGCTCCTGATCGTGCGTGGAGGAAACAGGGTCGTAAACAATAATAAGGTAATCGCAAAATGACCTGGCGGGGAAAGGGGCATTAGTTATGCACGGAACGCATGTGTTGAAATGTGTGATATATCAAAGCTGGTGGCTATATCGGGCCCTCACGCACAGAGAAAAATGCTTCAGTTGTTAGAACTGAAGATTCGACTTATTTTAATCACCGAAATTTTCGGTTGAATAAACCAAAATGTTCGGTCGTAAGTACCGAAGAAATCGGTAAGTATAACCCAAATTCCGCCCCCAACCTAATACTATCAGTATTACTAATGAAACTTTCGGTATCAGGACCGAACATTTCGGTTCCTCTAACCGAAAACTTCGGTGATCAAATTTTACCGAAATATTTTTCTCTGCTCTGAAAGTGGCCCTTTTTGACTGCTTTCCAACCGCGAATATCTCCAAAACTCATCACAAGATTGATTTGGTGCAGTGAGAACTTTTTCTCAGCATCAAAGCTTTAACCCTTTCCACTATTGAGACTTTTTTCTTTTTAATTTCTATAATTTTTCTATTTAATTTTTTTTTTTTTTCAATTTTGTTATAATTATTTTTTTCCTTGTGCCGATGTTTGTTGAATATATCCGACATTATAGAGTCTTATTTTGTCGAATATATTCGACATTTGAGTGGAAAGGGTTAAAATTGAGACTAAAAAATCAAAAATCTGAACTGGGAGCAATTTTCCATATGGCAAGTGCCATGTCCTTTACTTCCGGATTTTTGGCCAATTTTGGACAATCTCAGACCACAGTGCACCGTCCAAATGCGATGAGAGGGGGCTTGGCCCCTATGGCTAAATGACTATGTTCTGCAGCCAGACTGTTTGGCCGCTTAATTGTGCTTGCGAGCGTCTTGAAATTGCCGATCTTTTCAAAGAGCAGGTTCCACGTTCGTTCGTTCGTTTATTCGTTTGTTGGTTTGTTCGCACTTTCAGTGTTTATAAGTATTAACATGACAAACTCAATTGTAGTACTTTCCATCATTCATCAACAAGTGTCCGTTCACTTTCTTCCGCGCGACTTCATCGAAAAAATTAATTAGGATTACATCATCAGTTCAAATTTTCAAAACAGCGATGGCGATTTCTCTTTGGTTTCAGTTTAAGGTGATTAAAAAAAGGGTTGGAGAGCTGAGCCACCCGTCGGTTTTTTGAGATTTTCAGGAGAAGCACTAGCCACCGCACCCCCCCCCTCCCAGTTTTACCAAAACCGAATTTTGGATTTTGACGGTACTTTAAAATTTAAATTGAAAGTTCAGGTCCGAAATACTTAACCCTTTGTTGCCCAAGAGTATATCTCAGTCTCGTCAGGTTTTTCGACTCCTACGGGTGATCTAGTCGCGGATTTTTAATGTAAATTGATGTGTGTATTGATTTTTTGCATTTTCCATTAAATTCCGTGTAAAGTTGGTGATACTTGTGAGTACCGTCAGTCAGCAAAGGGTTAAAAACCAATTTTTTCCCCCATTTATTGGTGGTCATCCGTTTGAAACGATTCTATGCGAGACGTTTCCAGATTTCAATTCGATGAATAGGACCACTGAGTCCATTTTTGAGCAAAGTCGTGTTATCGGCATTTTAAATTGAGTATAACGTTGACCGTTGACCGAACGAGTTAACCGTTACGTTATACGTCGCTATTTCTGAAATGATATAACCATGAAAACCGAGCATTCAAGTCTTCGCACCTTTCGAATGTGCAACAGGGTAGACCTGTGCGATGTTCGATGCATGCATCGATCGAAAATTCGATGTTTTCCTGCTGTCGAATGGATTCGATGCTAATGTTCAAGTCAATCGATGCATCTAAACTAGTTATTTATCGATATTTTGACTAAAAACAGAAGTTAGTATCATCTTTTCCTCTTAAACCATCTTAGAGGCATGAAAGAGTATACTTTTTTTCAGTGGTTTCTCATTTTTGACTTGTTAAAATTTGTTTCGATGCATCGATAATATTTCGATGTTTCTTGGACATCGAACTTCCATGCACGAAACTGGACATAGCACAGGCCTACAACAAGGCCCTTGTACAAAGGGTGTCCCAAAAGTAAGTGGACTGATGCTGTCATTTCAAAACTAATCAACCTAGAGACTTGATCTTGGTCTTATTTTAAAGATCAAATCATTTTCTATCGATTAAAACCAAGATCAGTTCATTTTATTAAAAATTAAAACAGTTATGACGGTTTTTGTGACGGGTGAACGCGCGCCGCCTATAGGTCTTTGACAATAATTGTTGAATTGTTTTCTTCTCAACTCTTATACATTTCTAGTGAACTTTTTTCACTTGAAACTACTTGCCAATACCTTAAGCGACGTGGCATACATATGTATGGCCGTCTGCCGGTTTCAGTCGTTGTCTAGGTAACGAGATAAGACGGACAATTCGCGGGAAAAATCAGGAGCAATCTCACCGCGGCCGGCGCGCGCCGGTCGACACCTGTTCACTTTTCAGTACGCGCGCGCGGTATGCTGGGGATTTTGCGGCCGCATGAATCAAATTTTACCCGAGAATTTTTAAAGAAGAAGGGTATTAAACTGTTGAGACAACCACCGTGCAGTCTAGATCTCGCACATGCGACTTCTGGCTGTTTCCAATATTGAAAAGGGATCTTCGTGGACGAAGATGTGAGACTAAGGCTGAAATCAAGACAGCAGTTCAAAAAACCCTAAAATAAATTCCAGGAGAAGAATTTGAGAATACTTTTCTTAGAAAATGGGAGGAAAGAATGCACAAATGTCTGGAAAGTGGCGGAAAATACTTTGAGAAGCAACCGGAAATTCAGGTGAAGTCGGGGGATAGCGGAGTAGAAGATTAATAATTGGTAAGATTTTTTTTTTTGTCAAAAACCTATAGCCGGATCGCGTTCACCCTTCACAAACACCGTCATAACTTTTTAATTTCTAATGAAATGAACTGATCTTGGTCTTAATCGATAGAAAATGATTTGATCTTACAAATAAAATCAAGATCAAGTCTCTGGGTTGAATAGTTTTAAAATGACAGCATCAGTCCACTTACTTTTGGGACACCCTTTGTAGTTATAGATAAATCAATATTCACCCCATTTCACCCTATCAAAAAATCCATCCAATATATTAACGAACGTCGCAGCCACAGTAAAAAAAATTCTAAGAAGTGATTTTTAACGGACAGACGTATGGATACACATGTAGCTATCCTACTTCTACATCCTAGAAAAGAAAAAGTTCCAAGCCGCGCACACAAAACAAAGGAGAACAAACGCTAAGATTATAGAAATAAATAAATAACGAAATAAAAAAGAGAAAACTACAATGACTCTAACGGTTTGTGCAGTTGTGCCTATATCTATTAATTGGGTATATACTAATGACGCTTTCAACTTAGAATCACGTATCAAGTGACATCTAGCGATTTGTTGCAGGTAATATTTTATTACACTATACCAGTAGCGGAACCAGAGATTCGCTATCCCTCTCTACGTTCTCTATTAAAACTATATGTTAGACAAGGACAGATAAGGTGATAAAACTCCATCTTTTTATCATTTTTTTTTTAACTTGCGCGTACATTCATATGAAAAATGAGAGAGATAGAAGATATCAACGATAAAATTATTCTCTATTCCTCTCCTTTCTCCAATAAAACATTCGTATGTTAGACAGTGATAGATACGCGAGGATAGAAGCTCTTCCGTCTATCTTTTTTCAACTTACACATTCGCACGGGAAACGAGAGAGATAGAAGAGATCTTATGGATGCGCCACTGATTACGCACTTAAATACTCATAGTTTTTCACTCACACTGCGTGTTCAGAATACTCATTTCATTATTCTTCAAGCTGCAGTTACATCGCGAGACTGTCGTCGGGAGTTACTATATGAGCCGCGGAATTTTGATTGGTCTAAAACTGACGGACGAAAAGCAACATTGGAGGGGGGCCGGGGGGGGGGGGGGGGGGTACGGACGCAGTAGAGGCAATTGCAAAATTGCAGCCGTGAAAAGAAGTTTTGCATGTGCGTCGAAGTAAACCGCCGATAAAGCTCAATTAATGGGGCCAGTAGCGCACCGAGAGTTTCTTCATCTCTCTCTTTTCTCCATTAAGAAACGTATGTTAGGAAAGGATGGACAAGGGGATAAAACCCCCTCCTTCTGTCCTTTTCCTACTTATACATTCAAATGGGAAATGAGAGAGCTGGGAGATATCCTGGTTGCGCCAGTGAATGGGGCTATTGTAAATTTTTTTTTACGCAGATGAAAGTAGCAACCTCGTGCAAATTCTTTTACATATACATTTTTCAAATTGTTTAGATTCAGAATATACAAATACTCTGATCTGTAATAACTTTTCAATCGATGGAAGGTCACCATCGCGGTGAATATCAAAATTCCATCAAATTTTAAAGTCAACTGTGTTTCCATCGGTGATTGGAACGATTACAATAAAGAGCAGAATATTTTCGTGGGATGTGGTTTTACACAGCTGAACTGCAAGCAGATCGTTAACTTTTACAAGAACAAAATTTAATTTATTAACTTTTAAGATCATCGTTTTCGACTTTTTAAATTTAAATTTAAATTTTAACGTTTCAGTGGCAGTTCTACGTTTAAATTACTTGTTCAGAGTATACTCTGTGATTCAAATTGACTTTGAACGTTTATAAACGATAAATTTTATGAAAACTTTACATCAGGATTTTTGGCCAATTTTAGACGATCTCAGACGCACTATGGTCCAAGATCGGTAAAAGTGGCCAAAACTCCGTTAAAAAAAAAGTCATAAAAATCGTCGTTTTCGACTTTTTAAATTTAAAAAACGTTTCATTGGCAGTTCTACGTTTCAATTACTTGTTTCGAGTATTCTCTGTGATTCAAATTGACTTTGAATATTTATAAAGGATAAATTTGTGAAAAATTTACTTCAGGATTTTTGGCCAATTCTCAGACCACAGTGCACCGCATTGGACATGCTCAGCGATTGTTATTACATAAATACCATTCATCAGATTTCTCGATTAAACGATGACTTTCGATCGGTTTTCACGAGGGTTTACATCATCAGGTGCTGTTTGATCGGATTCATGAAATTCGATGCAGCCGAGCTGATTTCGCACCGCGATGATCAGACAGAGAAATCACATCACATCGGAAATGACAACTGTTTATTTTCAGCCCGGTCACGGTTTCCTGATCCTAATGCTCGCAAGCCGGATCAACTTCATTTCTGATCGCAAAAATTTTAACGAGTCATCAATTAAATTAAATTATTAAATCGTCAGAATTCAAATCTGTAGTTTGAGATTAGATCGCATCAGAGAAAGCACGCGCGGAAGACACGGAAACAGTTTGTGACTTTCCGTTTCTAAACGGCGCGGCGTTAACCCTTTCAGTCCCACGCCCGAGTAACGCGTTTTTGTAACATCAATCCTTCTCAAGCAATGGGGCAGTTGCAAGGTTCTGAAATGCTGTTCTTTTATAAAGAAAATAAAAGTATACTTGATGAGCTGAGAGCAAGGATGCCTTTGGTTTCTGATTAAGTCCCATTGTTCCGGAGGTGAGATTTTGACCCAAAATACATTATTTTAAATGAGAATTCCGAGTTCATAGTGACGTCACCACACACTGAAACAATAACACACAGAGGTTCCAAGGATGATTCCAACTCGATCATCATACTTGAAATTCCTGTGTGTTATTGTTGCATTTTGATAAGTTTTCGACACAAATATCGGTTTCCGTACCTTTCACAACCTTTTGTGAGGAATTGAGGATATTGAAACGTAAGAATTCGAACAGACGCAGTCAGTGTTTACTGTTTATTTGTTTATGAAGTCAGCTGTGATGACAGTCGGCCGTGATCATTTGAATGTGCCGCGCTAATTTCGGGAAATATCGTGCACGTGGTGGAAAGATACATGGGTGAATAGTGTCTAGTGTTTTTCGCAATTTATGAGTTTAATACTGAATTTTAGTATTTCTGATGCTGCCATTGTGATATTTTCTCGGCTTTTTACATAGGAATTGTTACTTTAAAACGCTGTAGCCGAAGTGTGCAATAGACCCATTGCCCCTCCCCCTCCCCCTCCCCTCGCCGAGCTCGAAATGACACCCCTGCTGAGATGCCTTTACAAGTGTCGTTGGTTAGCAATAAGAGCGTTGTTTTGATGCGTTGATAATAATCGATCACAACAAGCAGCCGAGAGAAGGGAATAAAAAACAAAAAACAAAAACAAACAAACCAAACAAACAAACAAAAAACAAAATAAAAACCATAGCAGTGGGTACTTTCACGAATAGTACGAGGGTCGTTCAGAAAGTAAGATTCCCTATTTTTTTTTTCTCGACTTCTAATTAAGCTACAAAAAATTTAAACCCAGCATCGGAACCGTCATAAACTGACGATTCCAACGCTTTTTTTAAAAATTAAGATCAGACCAATAGTTTCGTCACAATCTTAGTTTTTGTGAACCCACCTTTTTGAATTTCCGTCCACTTCCGATGCGATGCGTGCGCTTCAATTGTACACTAGATTACCTTAGTTCAAAATCAATCGTTGTGATCAAAATCGAAACATGTGATAAAATTGAGAAAAAAATTATGTAACCCTTACCTTTCTTAGCTTTTTTCCACGTAACCACCCTGCACACCGATACATTCGTCACATCGTGGAATAAGCTTCTTGATGCCCTCTTCAAAAGAAACTTTTTGGTTGAGCGCTGAAAAATCCCAAAACCGCAGCCTTCAGCTCAGGATCCGTTGCAGATCCCAAATCTGAGGTTCATGATCCGTTATCTTGACAACGTTAGTCCGTCAAAACTGTTTATCTCAAATGCCGAAAGTTTTTACTCACACAGTGGGCATGAGTGAGCTCGTTAGGCAGCGATAAATTTGCTGGAAAAATCATCGCTGGAGGTGGACGGAAATTCAAAAAGTTGGGTTCACAAAAACTAAGACTGTGACGAAGCTATCGGTCCGATTTTAATTTTTAAAAAAGCGTTGGAATCGTCAGTTTATGACGGTTCCGATGTTGGGTTTAAAGAGCTGTATTCAAAATGAGCATTTTTGGCCCAAGAAAGAAAACCTTTCAAATTTTCAGGGTTGATAGAGCTACTCGAGAGCTTTCTAAAAATGGCCAGTTTTTTGTTCTAGCCCTCTTGGAAGAGGGGGGGCGGGGGGTCAAAGTCGGAACCTTTAACCTCCCGTAACTTTTTAACAAGTTGACCAATTTGAATGCGGTTTTTTTTAAAATGTAGTTTTTTTAATGTTCTTTCGATTGATGTGCCACACTTTACCTTTCAAGGAATTTTAAGACAATTTTTTTCAAGTTTTTCGATTTTTGAAATTCCAAATTTTTGTTGTTTTGCATTTTTGAACCGGGGAAAACGCACTGAGGGTAACAAATACCAGTTTGGATTAAAGCTCTTTTAATTTGCTTTCAAGTAGTTCAAACCGCGTGTTGGGGAAACGTTTCGTTCAAAAGTTACAAGCACGTAAAGTTGACGCGGAACCGATTGCGGCGTGCTCAGGGCCCGCGTTTTTGACTTAAGGTCGGCCGCTCCTCTCCGACTGGAAAGGAATAATAAATATTCTGGCTTAACGCGATTAATACCAATACTCAACCCATTTTAAACTAATAAACAAGTGTTTTCAATGGTCTTTTATCATTTTTCCAACTTTCAAAGCCCCGCCCCCACAATTAAAAAAAAAAAAAAATGTACTTCCCTCTAAAAAAAAAATAAATAAATACCAAATAAACTCCCTCTAATAATATTCGAAACGCAAGCTTCAAATTGACAATTCCTCCAAACAAACAGAACGGAACAACTAACGACCAGTGGCATCGCGTGCAGCATGACAACGTTGCAATGTTCTCATTTAATCTCTTGCTAAATATCGAATCAAGGGAGTGCACTGTGCACCTCCAATAGTTCGACCTTTTTCTTAAGTTTAAATGGACAAAATACTGCGTTGACAGATTGCACGCAACGCTACCGCTAACGACTAAAGCAGGTTTTTTTGGGCCTCCTTTTTGGGCTTTGAAAGTTGGAAAAATGATAAAAGACCATTGAAAACACTTGTTTATTAGTTTAAAATGGGTTGAGTATTGGTATTAATCGCGTTAAGCCAGAATATTTATTATTCCTTTCCAGTCGGAGAGGAGCGGCCGACCTTAAGTCAAAAACGCGGGCCCTGAGCACGCCGCAATCGGTTCCGCGTCAACTTTACGTGCTTGTAACTTTTGAACGAAACGTTTCCCCAACACGCGGTTTGAACTACTTGAAAGCAAATTAAAAGAGCTTTAATCCAAACTGGTATTTGTTACCCTCAGTGCGTTTTCCCCGGTTCAAAAATGCAAAACAACAAAAATTTGGAATTTCAAAAATCGAAAAACTTGAAAAAAATTGTCTTAAAATTCCTTGAAAGGTAAAGTGTGGCACATCAATCGAAAGAACATTAAAAAAACTACATTTTAAAAAAAACCGCATTCAAATTGGTCAACTTGTTAAAAAGTTACGGGAGGTTAAAGGTTCCGACTTTGACCCCCCGCCCCCCCTCTTCCAAGAGGGCTAGAACAAAAAACTGGCCATTTTTAGAAAGCTCTTGAGTAGCTCTATCAACCCTGAAAATTTGAAAGGTTTTCTTTCTTGGGCCAAAAATGCTCATTTTGAATACAGCTCTTTTTTGTAGCTTAATTAGAAGTCGAGAAAAAAAATAGGGAATCTTACTTTCTGAACGACCCTCGTACGTACTTATAAAGAACGAGAACGAACCGACAGAAAGTTACTCGGTGTCGCGTGATCAGACATCGTAGCAACGTAGCATCAGGCATCAGGTTCAGTTCAGGCTACTGCAGATGCAGGTTGCGGGGCAATCACCTGGGCTACCGTGAACCATATGATGCGTTTTTTTATTCTCCGGAATCCGCACCGGTGCAATAACCCGGAGTTTTCGGAGCTGCTCCGAAGCTGTCTGGTGCAGCACCGGTCACGTGTTGAAGCTCCGGAGCTCCAGCTCCGGTGCATCGGTCTTCAACTCCGATACACTGGAGCTTGCACCGGAGCAGCTCCGGGCGCATCGCACCGCTAATAAAACAACACTTCGGTGCGCACCGGTGCTGGAGCCCCGGAATAAAAAAACACTCCGGAGCACTGGAGCTGCACCGGTGCGCGCTCCGGAGAATAAAAAAACGCATCATTACCTTGGTTTGGATCTCATTTGTCAGTTACGAATGCCGCGGCGGCATGGCATCAGCATAGCGTGGCACCGACCGCGTTTCGTTGCGTTCCCCGGCTCGGATGATGAATGAGTCACTTGTTTGATCGTGAATTAGCGTAGCAGTTGTCACTCGATGAAATACATTTGATGATGTAATCGCACGGTGGGACAAAAATAAAGGATATCTCGGACAAAGATTCAAACTCGGGGGGGGGGGGGGGAGAAGTTTAGATAACATTACCGGAATCAAGGTTCTATATGAACCAGGGACCAATAAATGTTCGGTGCCGACGCGACGGTCCTGGTCCTGCCTCCCAGATGATTGGTGAGCACGTGCGACCATTTAAAACCACACGTGTGTACTTACCTAAACGCTGTCCATCCAACGTCTTTCGGGACAGGGGCGGATTTACATCTCTTGAGGCCCTATACGCAATTTGGAATTTGAGGCCTCCAAGAAAAAGGGTGTTGGATGCCTGGGGGTCCGAGGGCATTCGCCAGGAAGAAGGGGGGTTTGGGCCTTGGGGGTTCTCCCCCCTATTTTTTTTTTTTTTTTTTTTTTTTTTTGTTTTTAAAGAAGGCATTGAAATTCAGTTTTAAATTCAGTTTTTTTCCAGCCAAGTTGTTATTATTTTATCTTTTTACTTTTTACATTCTCCTTCTTTTCTCTTTTCCTTCCTTTCTCGCTCTCTTTTTCTCTCTTTTTCTCGCTTTTTCTCGCTTTTTCTCGCTTTTTCTCTCTTTCTCTCTTTTTCTCTCTTTTTCTCTCTGTTTTTCTGTTTTTCTCTCTTCTCCTCTCTGTTTCTCTATTTTCCTTCTCTTCTTTCTCACTTCGTGCAGTGAGGCGCCCTTAGGTCTGAGGCCCTACGCAGTTGCGTATTTTGCGTAATGGTAAATCCACCCCTGTTTCAGGACGAACTGTCTGTACCGAACATTTATTGGTCCCAGATTCTTGCGGGACAATCATTCACTTCACCGCTAACCCTTTCATGGACGCACTTTTGGGTTCGACTTTTTTTGATATTTTTTAAAACCGTTCAAAAGAGAACAATTTTCTAAGAATTTTTATGGGTCTTACAATTTTTGCAAAATTTCTATTTCAATTCCATTGCATCCCATGTTACGTTATGGTACACATGCGTACCACTTCCCGTGAAAGGGTTAACCCGATAGTTAAGAGAGTCTATGACGCTATTGGTCGAGAATTTTAAAACTCGCTAATGCCATCGTGAGAATCTTTAAAAAACTTGTTTTCTAAAGGTCATCTAAGAAGAGCATCTCTTTTAAAAGAACGAGTAAAAATTGTTCATTGGTCTGCTAGTGAAATATTGCATTAATTACCTACACCACTGAAAAATAAGGTTTTTGTGTTGGATGTGATCCACCCGAACTGTTCGTTCGTTCATCCTTTAATGATGCCATTTCTACAATAATTATCACTATCAGCAGAACATCCTGTTACCAGAAAACTATCCATGTCTTCTATTAAATCTTTTTTTTCTGGTGTGAGATAAAACAACACGTGGCAACACGGGCTTGGAAAAGAGGCTTAGATACGACGCACATTGAACTGAAAAATGGAATTTCTTGGCCATTATTTTATAAATAAAATCAAGATAGTTATTACGAACACAAAAAACCGTACGATAATTTAAAAATGTGTGAGGTCTTTCATAATAGAGCTTAATCTAATGCAAACACATGGTTTTTGCAAGAAAACACCAACACTATAGTGATTTGAAAACAAAAAAACAACAACGTTTTTTGTCCGGAAAAATCTGGATATCGATCCAGTGTGCGACTAACGATGGTCTGATTGTGAGGTCATAAAAACAAGAGGCAAAAAAATGATCAAAAAAACCAAAACAAAACAAAAAGACAAAATGTCAAAGAAAGTCAAGTCAAGTTTTTGTCAAAGTTTGACAAAAAGGCATCAAAAATCACAATTTCTGACCTTTTAAGATTAATACTTTCCTTCCCTGTGACATGTATAGGTTTAAAATACATGTTTAAAAGTTCTTCTTGAAAGTTTAAAAATGATGAATTTATGAGAAATGTACTTTCTTATTTTTTTTTGCCAACTTTTAACGATCTCAGACCCTGGTGTGACGATGAGGCAAACAAAAGCAAGGCTGTATACGTCATGACAAACATACGGTGTGCGATGGTTGAGTTGCTATGGGTATAGAGCATGATCCAATGGATTCCGAGGGTGTCAATGGCAACACCTGTTGCTTGCTGGTGTCTGTACGTTGCTCCTGTTACTATTTAGAACGTGTATCGAGTGAGATGAGTGCGTATAAGGCAAACGTATGCTCAAAATATTCCTCTGTGAACTGAATCGCATTCACTCTCTGCCTTCAGAGGGAACACTGCACTATGGTCTGAGATCGAAAAAAAGTGGCCAAAAATCAGTGATGAAAAATCATCAAAAATCATCGTTTTCGACCTGTCAAAAGCAATCTAAAACTTTCCAGAGACATTTGTAGGTTAAAATGACTTGTTCAAAGTGTTCTCTGTGATTAAAATTGGTCTTGAAAGCTTTAAAAATTATAAATTCATTAAAAATTTAGTTTCTGATTTTTGGCCACTTTTTGACAATCTCAGACCATAGTGCACTGTTTCTAAAAGGATGACCGGACTTGCTGGCATTTGGATGATGAGTCAACGATTAGGAGACAGGATGATTTAGGAACTTATTGTTAGAATATATATACATGAGGTCCAGTCTGGGTGAAATTTTTTAGAACATTTAGTTACGAGAACCTAAAAAGACTGTTTTCGTGATCTAGTTGGTGTGATGTTTTCATGAAAGTTAGTACGTTTTTGATAGTTTAGTTCATATAGCCGCCACCGCCATCTTCTGGCTCTCTCATTTTCACGTGACCCTCATACTAAAGCTTTCATCTCTGCACGGAGAAAAATTTCTGATTGAAATCACGGGAAATTGGGATAGAGAGAAATTCCCTTTAAAATAATAAGAATTCTTTATTGAATTCTGGTTGAATCAATAAGAATTCTTTTTATTTTAAAGGGAATTTCTTTTTACCCCAATTTCTTCTTACGTTCCGTAATTTCAATCAGAATTTTTTTTTCCGCGTGTCCACACGAAAAATAAAAATGATTGCTGAAAAAGCCACAGGCGGATCCAGCAATCTGGCAACTTTGTATTATTCCAATTTGAATGTATGAAAAACAATCGATTTTTAAAAAGGCCATGACCCCCTCAAGAATCGATTGTTTCTCATCGTTCAAATGCGATGAATTCATGGTTGCCAAATTGCTGGAACCGCCCTTGGAAAAAGCCTATGAGCACACGAAAAAAAAAGACTGGTAGGATTTTTTACCATCTGATGCTTAGCTGATTTTGGAGTCTGCCATCATAAGTATGGTAAAATTTATCATCAAATGGTAAATGCAACGTACTTTGTATGGTGAATTGAAATAACCTGTTGGTACGTTTCACCACAAGCTAAATTGCATTTACCATAAGGCAAAATTTACCATTACTTACGATGGCGAACTCCAAAATCAGCTATGCAGATGGTAAATGCTACCAGTCTTGTTTTTCCGTGCGACTAGCTGGCTGTGGACAAATGAGGCCATTCTCAGGGCCCTTAAAACAACACGTGTGCTCCACCTCAAAAATCAGCATTGGGACTGCACAGAAAAAACACTTTGGTAGCGCTGACAAAACCTTTGGTAGAAAAATGACCCAGCAAAAGACTTTAGTTGAGCCAACCAAAGGTTCTTTACGCTTAACTAAAGAAATTTTGCTGGGTGAATGAAAAATTTGGTTGGCCCAATTAAAGTCTTTTGCTGGGTCATTTTTCTACCAAAGGTTTTGTCAGCGCTACCAAAGTGTTTTTTTTTTTTCCCCCATTTTTTCTGTGTGGATGGAGACTTTCGTAAAAAGAGCACACTTTTGGTTTTATTGGCCCTTTTTCTGGAAACGGCTTTAATTTTTGTTTCGTCGAAAGAAATTAAGAAATCGATACTTTTACGTAAGTTCAAATGACAAAACACGTGGTTGCCAAATTCCACGCGCCGCCACTGCCACCGGTCTATAAAACTTACGTACGAATTGCATTGTTGCGCAGAACATAAAATGTCGACATCTCCACAAGAATTTCATTCGATATAAATGCGATCAAAACTTACACAAAGCAAAAATCGCTGTTCCACAATTTCTATAGATCGAATTTGAAAGCGTTATGTGTATTGGAGTAAGTATACGCTCGAATAAAAGCGACTTTTTCTGGATACAATAAACTGATTCTTACGAACGTTACAACTATCTGATCGCAGACAAAGAAGTGAGAACGATAGAGATATTTTACGATGCGGTTTAAGCGAAAAAACTTTTTGCCGCGCGTGCAGTTTAGGAGAGCGGATATCTCTATTATTGGACGATCATTTCAATTCGCACTTTCTTTTTACAGGGTTATAAATAATTCTGTTGCTCTTATAAGCACAAAACATAAGAGCTGGATGTGGCTAGAGTCCCTATATGTAGAGAGTTAAGACAAGAGGGTAGTCAACTTCTGATTGGTCGGTGAATTTTAGGCTCTACGGACGCCGCCATTGGATGCGATTTTGCACTTTTGTTTTGTTTACCAATAACGGTCTTTTACAGATAAAAGAGTTAATTTGCGACGAGTCTGTTAATTTTAATCATAATGCACCACAAGAATGTCCATAAATCTCAAAAGAATCATTAAAAAGCGTTAATATACATGTCGATCAACAAAAGCAGGGAAAGATTACATCGTTTCAAACTCATTGGAACTGTAATCTTTGCTGTGGAGCAAAACACAACAACGGCCTCAGAATGTAAACAAATGTGCAAAATCGCATCCAATGGCGGCGCCCATGATTTCTCTTGTCTTAACTCTCTACATATAGGGACTCTAGATGTGGCTGTAAAAACGAGCGGGAATTTTGCATTCACAGAAAAATCCATTAGTTTCGACTAGCATGGTCTTTGGAGTATTAAACGCAAGGCAAATTTATTTTCTCAGAAATTTTGAGAGTGGCGAATCGGCGATCAATTATCTTTTAACTACGCTCAGTAGCGCACCGAGAGATTCTTCATCTCTCTCTTTTCTCCATTAAGAAACGTATGTTAGAAAAGGATGGACAAGCGGATAAAACCCCCTCCTTCTGTCCTTTTCCTACTCATACATTCAAATGGGAAATGAGAGAGATGGAAGATATCCTGGTTGCGCCAGTGACTACGCTTCATATGTAGACATTATCGGGACATCACGTTAATGAGGAGAGAGAAACGAGATATAACTATAATCCATATAGCAGCAGCGGCTCGTGCAATGTGGCAACAATGGATTTCCTCCATTTAAAACTATGTAAAATAATCGATTACTTGGTGAGGCGCAGCGCCTCACCTAGTATCGATCTTTTTGCATACGTTCAAATGGCAAAAGTGCACGGTTGCCAGATTGCACGAGCCGCCACTGATCCATAGCCGTAGGGGATCGTGCTATTGAGCACTTGAACCCATGCAAAAGTATCGATTCCTCAGGAATGCAAAAGTATCGATTCCTCAGGAATGCAGTGAGTCCCCTGCAGATCGATTATTTTACGAGGGTTTAAAAAGAGAGAATCCGTTGCTCTAAAGAGAGGCAAGTTTGAACGAAAGATTTGTTTACCTCTTGTTTTTCAACCTTCAATCAAAAATTGTCATCAATGAAATTGGAGCTGATTTTGAATGAGCGTGCAAGCGTTAAGGTGCGGCTATCTCGACACAGAATTTCAATTCATTAATCTTAATAAGAAACACTTGTTTCTGTCATGTGGGTTCGGTACCTTTCAGTAGCGGCCCGTGAGATTTGGCAACCATGCATTTTTCCCACTTAAACTTAGGTAAAAAATCGATTCAGGCGGAGGCTGGCAGCCTCCTCGAGTTTCGATTGTTTCCCATGTATTCAAATGGGATAAAAACCTGTTGCCAAATCGCACGAGCCGCCACTGGTACCTTTATCGTGTAAATCTTCAAAAAAAAATAGGAATAGTAGAGATTTCTGTGTCAGTCCAGATCGCAACTCTCAAACACATTTATACCTTCATTCCAAACCACTTTCAAATGGATCCGTCACACCTTTTGGTCGAGGGCGGATCCAGCAATCTGGCAACCATGTATTCTTCCCATTTGAACGTATGGGGGAAGAATCGATTCTCGGGGGGGCCATGGCCCCTTGACTAATCGATTGTTTCGCACGCATTCAAATGGAAAATACACAGTTGCCAGATAGCTGGATCCGCCCATGCTTTTAGTATAAAATTTAAAAAAAAAAAAGCAAACTGAGCCCATGTGAAATTTCCTTAAAAAATCTCCATCGACTAAAATCCGTAGATTTTTTTTTTTTTTAATAACTTTCTACAAAGAACCTCTGGGGTTTAAAGCAAGAAAGCCAGAGACAACAGACAGGGTGTGTATAAAAAAAAAAAAAACAAAAACAAGCGGGGAAAATTCCAACACGCAGGTGTTGGAAAAGCGTGCCACTAAAGTCTGAACAGCTTTAATGCTTTTGCTAGCAATGATAATTCATCAAAGAGGAACCATGTGACATGGAGCTGATCTCGAGAAAATTGAGTCCAAAGTTGAAGAGCTAGCATTTAAAAAAAAACGCGGAATTACTTACGTTTTGATTTCATTCAACTACCGTGTTATGTTTTTGCTTTTCAACCCCGGGAAAAATGGAATTTCCTATGCAGGAAAGGTACCTACTTAATTTTTAGCGTTTAAAGTGATTTGGGTTTCCTTTCTTCTTTTTTTTTGGGCATAATCACAAAAAACGAATCTCTAAGAGAAACCAAACGGCAGAGTTGGTTTACACTGTTGATTTTTTAAAAATCTGTTAATCCGGACTTAAGTCCGTTCCCAATTCTATAAAAGGAACCAAGTCGGAGTTGGTTCCTTACGGACCCGGGTTAAGGTTTAAAAAAAAGGAACCAAGTTCTCATTTTTTTTCATCACATGGACAATGACTTCAATGAGGCTTCAATGAGGAAATAGTTGTTATTAGAAGAAGCACTTGTTGCTTCGAGATTGAGTATTGCTAGGTCTATCAATCAATAATCAATTTTATCAAAAATGTCACTCAGTTCTTTTTTGACAAGTGCTGTCCCAAATTTAGCTGATTTGGTGAGAAATTATGAAAAAAAAAAAGATCAGATGTATTATAAGGAGATGAGTCAAAGGCGTTGTTTTTGTGTGTTTGTTTTTTTTTTTTTGTTTTCAAAACTTTGGAGGGCTCTAGCTCGAAGAGAAACATTTGCAGCACATACTCATGTAGGAAAATAAAGTCTTATATATATGTATATTGACCCCAAAATACACTCCATAAGTTTGGCACTCAAGTTTTGAAACACCCTGTTCTTGATATTTTGCTCCCCCCCCCCCCCTCCCTTCAGAAAAGACAACATCTTGACCATGCACATTTTTAAAATCACAGTTCGACTGTAGAGATATTTTCCCCCCCCCCCCTTAACGAAAAAGGGGAGAATGGGTCACCTATCTCTGATGTTCGTCGTGCACGTGCACAGATTGTTCGGCTTTACGACTGCAATTTTGGCTTTCTTTATAATGCGTTTTTGGGTTTATTAATGGATTTTATGACTATTTGATGCCGCCAATGTAATTTCAGGCGATTTTACGTAAAAATCGAAACTCTATAGCGCTGTAGCAAAAGTTTGCAACAAACCCATTGAAAGCTGAAAAAAGAAAAATTTTTTGATAAGGCTCGATCTTTTTTTCCCACATAAAGTATAGACAATAGATATTTTTAAAACCCTCCACCTTTTTAAAAGGCTTGTTCAGGGATCAAAAAAGAGGTTGCGTTCTTTTGAAGTCAAAAAGTGTCATATTCGGAAAAACCGTGATTTTAAATAATAAACAGTTTTTTTTCTTCTTTTTTTCCCTTTTTGGTGCTGTCAGCACTTGTTGCGATTGTCACGATGTAGATATGTAATATGTATAAATGGAAAACTTGCGAATTCATGAAAAAAAAATCCTTTAATATACAGAACTAACCATTTCAGGTGCCCTTTACACGTCAAGCATTCTAGGGGTATAGATTATAGTAGGTGTGGAGGTTTAAGACGATTGTGGATTTTAATTCCCCCTCTCCCCATTTATTTTGTTGAAAAGTATCGAAAGTTTACAGTTAAAAATAAGCCTATAACGCATTGTAATATGATTTTTTTTTCTGTTGCCGTGGGGCGATATCATTTTTTGTTTTGGAAAAGCAAAGTTTCATATGGACCTATAATTTCCAAAATTTGAAGAGGCTTCCAGTAAAAAATACTGTACACGCGAGAAACTTTTTAGGATAGGTAAATAAGTTATTCCAGAGTCAATTCCATAGCCGCAGGGAGGAGGCTGTCCAGGGGTGGAAGACACGCGACAGCCCCTCTCACTTTTTAGAGCTATTAATGCGAATTTTAACCCCCTCCCTTTGTTCTGGATTTTAAAAACCTTTTTTTTCAACAAAACGCCCAAAATTTCCTCAAAAATCCCTTGATTGCATAGACGCTCATTAAGGGGTTTTCAATTTGCCGATCCCCCAGAATTTCAAATGTTTCCAATGACCAAGACCTGTTTAGTGTGACGTCATGAAAATAATTGGTTCCAAAAAAAGGCTCCGTCTCACTTGCTCTCGTGGGTTTTCCCATATGAAATACGATCCAAATTTTCAAATACAAGTGCTAGTAAACAACATGTACTTTGCACCAGTTGTGTTTATCACACCATTCGGTTCCACGGTTCTTATAAAAATTTCCGATTGTTTCGATGAATTTTCCGATATGATATATATACCCGCGCTTTATTTTCCATAAAAATAATCGAAATTTTATAGAGACAATCGGTATTCGTGTAGATTCAAGAGCGCTGACTATAGCAACGATAGGTCTTATGATTGAAATAAGACGAAACACATCTATGGTTCTATTCTTACAGTTTTAACAGCCACTTTTTTCTCAGTGATAAAATGTGAGCTCGCTACCACAAACTTTTTGAAACATCGCGCAACAATGCACAATCACAGTTATATCGAAGAAAGTCCTATGTTTTGTCCTTGTCACACACTCACAGTTTCTTATGAGCACAACATTCTAGGATATAGGCTCATCAGCACCATCACGACATGTGTTTTACCTCGAAAATAGCTTCGATACGAAGAGAAGTTAGAATGATTGAGTGTCATGGCGGTGATACTCCCATAAGAGACCGTGAGTAAGACGAGGACAAAACGTAGAACATCTTTCGGTATAACTGTGATTGTAAATTCGCTTGTGATCTTTTAGGAATTATGTTAGAGTGAAAAATACTTTAAGGTACGTGGAATCTAATGGTGCAATAAAATTTGAGAAAACTGTGCTTTAACTAGCATGAATATGCGTTCGAAAATTTGGATCTGATTTCTTATAGGTAAATCAACGAGAGTGAGCGAGATAGAGCATTTGTTTGGAACCTATTTTGATGGTGACGTCATCACTAAACAGGTCTACTAAAGGATATGAATGAGCCCCTCTCTTTTCTATACCCCCCCCCCCGCTCTTCATCAATACCTCGCCGTCACTTCTTTTCGATACCGTCGTCAAACTGATGTTGAAACTTTTATGAGTCCTCAGACCCTCCGAGATCCGAGACACAAAGCCTCTCTAACACCCTCTCTCTCCCACACATTCACAAATCTCTCCGCTTAATGAACCGTGAAGAAATCTCGTGACCGGTGGACCCCAAAACCGAGGGGCAAAGAGGGTTTCTGTGAAGGATGTTTCCACCCCCCTCCTGCCTTGGAATTTTGACTCATAGGTTGGCACAAATGACTTAGGTTGCTGGACCTGTATGGAATTCTCGTTCAAAGGAATTCGACTTTGCCGCTTAATAACTTATTGAAATTAACAGGAATACCAAAACTTTTACAATTTTAAGAAAATAGACGCCGAGACCTCCTGGATTGCAGCAATAAATTAACGATTAATGAAACCAGTTTTAAGAAAACACGTTTTTAATTTTTCAAACCTTTCCCGCCAAGGTTTTGCCATAAGCAAAGCATGCAACCTATATATTAGATATGAAAATGAAAACAAAAAGCGTACCGTATATATACGGCACGCTTAAAAGCGAAGCTTCTCTCGCGAATGGCTTCGATTTTCGAAAAACACTCAGACTTAATGTTCCCTTATTTGGAGGAGGACATCTTTTATGGGGGTTTTAATGTTCGGCGCCCCCCCCTCTAGGAGGAGGGGCACAGAACAGAGGATCCCGATGGATAGTTGAGTTCAGGGGAGAAAGGAGGGACACGAGATAGAGGGGGGGTATTACAAAGTATCGGCGCAATGTGACAACGTTGTACTGTGTCCATTTAAACCCATGTAAAAGGTCGAAAGCGACGGTGTTCACCGAATACCCAATAGTTCGATCTTTTTCGTGGGTTTAAATGAAAGAACTGTAACGTTGCCAAATTGCATGCAACGCCACTGTTACGAAGTTTCAACAAACAAACACCTCCTATTCTTACAAGCAGTGGATTTGCCGGAGAGATGGATGGAGGGAGAGAGAGAGAGAGGGGGGAGAGAGAGAGAGAATAGCCGCGCCTTGAAGAGAGGAGAAAGCTACAACACTGTACGATTGCGGTCTTCGACGGAGATCTATGCGAAAGGTGCAAAAGATTGGCCCGCACTTTTAATAGTAGAAAAAGGTGGAGGGAGGGATGCAATTAATGTGACTGCATGAAAGTATAGAAAAGGGGGGGGGGTAGTGTGTTTCGAGATGGAAGATAAGCTGACGGAAGGAAGAAGACGAAAGTGTTCTCTAATCCTTGGGTGATGAAGGAAGTGGTATTGCTATAGCCACCGTGCATTGAAAACAGCAGCGAAAAGGGTCAAATCTAGCTACGTAGCATTTCATTCATTTTATCGCATGCTTTTTTCACGTCCTCAATTATTTCTTTTTTTTTTCAAACATTTTCAAAACAACCCTTAATAAAGCAACCCCCAAACCTTTAAAAAAAATTGTTTTAATAATATTAGAATGCCCAAAAAAATGCTGATGCCAAATGACATTTAATCTTTAACATCTGATTGCCAATCTATTACCCCCTAATTTAAAACCCCCAAAAAATGAAAACTACCCTCTAGCTGTAGCCATATGGCTACGCTAGGATGTTGTGGGTTTTAAAGCAATACTTCTTTCAGCGGTTTTCGGCAGAAAAATTCCGAAAATTGGGTATTACACTGTAAAGGAGAAAAATAGGTCATTATTGTATCACACATGTGGATACTCGACTTCAATCGTGGGGGAGAAAAATTAAAAAAAAAATAAAATAAAAAAATAAAATAAATAAAACAGAAAACGAAGACATATTAGCGGCTTTTTCCCACTTTCATTCAAAAAAAAGTTTCGTCAACTGTTTTTACTAAGCGTTCTCAAGTATTTTACTTTATTTTGCAAACTCCTGTGAGAGAGTAAGAGGAGGTAACTTCCATCCGCAATAGTTCAAAAACACGTTTTTTGAAGAAAAACAAAAACAAACAAAAAACAAACAAACAAACAAAATTATCATAAAATGCACATTACATACTTACACATAAAATAACCTGCAACTTTCTTTTTCTATACAAAAGGCGAATATCGGAACGGGATTGACGAAAAGTTCAGGCGTCGACGAAGAACGAAAATGTTAGCATTGAAAGGTTCTGCAGTTTCCCGCCAAGCAGATTTGTATTTACGAGCCAGCAAGACGGTTATACCTATCACTCATATGAGAGCAAAACGATTTCAATAGACTGTTTTAGTAGAGCGATATATCGTATCGATTGCCGTCCGAGGGCCTCTGGTTCCAAACAAACTCTGGTTCAATGCAATTTCCCCATAAGCGGATTTTTGAACGGAAATTTCGGGTATTAAATCAAACAATTAATGCGACCTTTTTGCGATTATGAATTCAACGTCCTCGAAAATGCTTAATTTTGCCTGGTTCCATCCGTAAAACTGCCAAAATCAACAAGATATTACAGATTAAACGATGCGTTTGGAGGTTGGAATCACCCAAATGTTATTGTTGTTGTTGTGGAATTGGCGGGATTTCGGGCGATTCTAACCTACAAATGCGACATTTAATCGGTAATATCTTATTGATTTTGGCAGTTTCAGTCAAGGAACCAGGCATAATTAAGCATTTTCGAGGACGTAGAATTCATAATCACAAAGAGGTCGCATTAATTGTTTGATTCAATACCCTAAATCTCCGTTCAAAAGTTCGCTTATGGGGAAATTACATTGAACCAAAGTTTGTTTGGAACCAGAGGCCCTCGGACGGCTTATAAGCTTACTACTACTGGCACGGCACGCTTAAAAGAAAGAGCGAAATGCTGCTGATAACCCTTTAACGGAAAGTGGTTCGCATGTGTACCATATTTTATGTAACCTGTGGAAATTAAATAGACATTTTGCAAAAAATTGTGTGACCAATCAAAATTCTTAGAAAATTGTCCTCTTTTGAATGGTCTAAAAAAAAATAAACAAAAAACAAACAAAAAACAAACAAAAAATTTAAATCCCTAACTTTGTGCATGAAGGGGTTGTAAAAAAAAAAAAAAAAAAAAAAAAAAAAAAAAAAAAAAAAAAAAAAAAAAAAACATTCATAGCTCTGCTCCACACTATGAGCACAGAATAATACAATTATAAATTGTATTATTCTGTGCTATGAGGTAGCGCAGAGAAAAGTGTCCTCGTCTTCTTCAATAATATCTTTGATGACCCGAGGAAACATGGCAACGTCGAGGATTGAAAAAGCTGCGACAAAGCTCCCGCGCGCTACATCAAGCCTGGAGCTTTGAGCTTTGTTGAATGAGAGTCCTTTGGGAACTCTGGGTAATAATATGCGCTTGGCGGCGTGCGGCGGGTGTATCACTTATTGCATAATTTCTTCGGTCCTTCCTTTTGCTTGTATACGTTTCTGTTCATACCTGTGGTCGATCGCTTCACACACCGCATTCGCGTATACGCGTTTTTTTTTTTTATGCCTATGAAACCGGAGGCGAGTATTGGAGAGACCACGCGTTTGCTGATCGAGTCCTACACCGATCAGGATCAGCACTGCTGATTTTTCTCCTTTTTTTTCATAGTAACAAGGGAGAGGCGGGCCAAGTATAGGTGGAAGGAGTAGGCAAAGTGGAAATCACTGAGACCAACGAGCTCCGTGGCGTAGCCTGCAGTTTGGCAACGTTGTATTTTGTCTATTTAAACCCATGTAAAAGATCGAATGCGGAGGTGTTCACCGAACGCACAATACTTCGATATTTTCCATGGGTTTGAATCGACAAACAACAACGTTGCCAGATTGCAAGCTATAATACGCCACTGCATGTACGAGGTATATCAATCGAGGGGATTTCGGGGTCACGTGATTTTGAGACACCGAGGAGGCGGCCATGATAGAAATCTCTCAGAAATTCTAGTTTCTACGGCCATATTCTAGAATTCACAACATAATTTTCTGGTGAAAGTACTAAACTTTCTGTCGTACTCATATCGTTGTGCTTGTGGTAATATCGTTAAACCTATCGTTAAAACTGTCTACGAGTGATGCTATTGGTCGAAAATTGTAAGAATTGGGTATTGCTATGGTAACCATCGTTAAGAGACTCGTTTTATAAAGGCTATTCATGAGTAACCTTTAAAAAACGGACACTATGACATTGGTTACCATAGCAACGGCTAAGTTTTACAATATTCGACCAATAGAATCACTCATACACAGTCTTAACGATCGGTTTAACGATGAAGTAAATGATCGGCCCGCTGGTATGAAAGGGTTAACATGGTTTTATCCCTAAACCCGGCAACTTCGCTGATGCTGAATGCTGAGTGCACTTTGGAGTGAGGTTGCACTCTACGGTGTATTGACGTATCGTATGTCACCCTGATCGCGAATGGATGCCCCAAGTGACCCCTCTATGGACATAGAATCCCTATAGTATAACGGTGTGGCGTGATGTCACATCATCAAAAATTGACATTACCTATACTTACCATTTTAGAAAACACATAAAAGCGAAATAACTCAATTTACATCGGATTTTAAGAATCGAAATGGATCTGTTGCATACTTTTGCTACAACAATATAGAACCTTGACTCTTACGTAAAATTCGGCAAAAATAATGATGCGCACATTAAAAACGTTCAAAATTCACTCATTAACTCAGGAAATCACTTCAATTTCAAACAGCCCGCGCTACACTAGACACTATATGCACCGGTATACTACTACATAGACGGGATCACCGTGCATAAGTGAACAACAAAACTACAAACTACAAAATGATGGAATTCCCTTCTAAATACATAAACTATTGGCTGCATTTGCTGTCTTGTCTTTTCGGTTCATCAAAGATTACAAAATCATATAAAAAATGTACGCATCTAATCGAAACATTTAAATGTTTGTTAGTTCTGTTCATGTTTACATAAACGAGATGGTTTCATCTATGTATAGTTATAAGTCGGTGATATAGTGCGTCTAGTGTAGCGCGGGTTGTTTGAAATGGAAGGTATTTTCTGAGTTAATGAGTGGATTTTGAACGTTTTTAATGTACGCGCGCATCGTTATTTTCGCAGAATTTTACATAAGAATCAATGTTCTACATATATTTTTGTAGCAAAAGTATGCAACATACCCATTGTAAGAGCGCCTATCTGGACACGGAATTCTAATAAAACTATTCAGGTGAGAAATTGCTTGTTTCTGTTATGTGTCAGTTTCTTTACCATGCAAATCCTTCTCAAAGCAGCATTTATATCGACATAGACACTCTAAAAGACTTGCACTTTCGTTTAGAACCAACTTAAAATGGATCTGTCACAACTTTTTTTTTAAATGATTTTAAGGCTAAAAAATAAGAGGCAAATAAACACACCCTGTGTGAAAATGTCCATAAGAGATTTCCATCGTGGCTGCCTCCGAATGTTGAACTGTGTCCATTTAAACCCATGAAAAATATCGAACTTTTAGACGTTCGGTGACCTTCGCATTCGACCTTTTCCATGGGTTTAAATGGATACAGTTCAACATTGCCAAATCGCACGCTACGCCACTGGAAAGTAGGACGAAGTCCCTTTTCCTGAAACTCATCACAGATGGCTGGGGATGTTCTGCGCTGCGGCGTTTTCGGTCCCAAAATCTGGCAACTTGGCTCTAAGCAGATAGAGTGCAGTGTATCTGTACTGTACTCTGCTGTTGTGCTATAGTGAGTGTGCAATATCGTATGTCGTATGTCAGTGCATGTTTTCAGTCCTGCATAACTTCTCTTCTCGTCTCTTCTATTCTATTCTCCCGCTTTTAAGCATTTCGCTCTAGCTCAGCTGAGCACACTATATGCAAGTTCTCGGATCCCGAGCTCCGGGGCTTCGCTTCGCAGAGACGTCGCGTCGTCGCACATTGTGATTGAATGGCAATTTTGGCGGTCAAAACACAGAAAGCTACAAAATCACATGAAATGATTATACCTATTAAACTTCCAGTTAGATTTAAAATTACCTCAAATTCTTTGTTTGATTTATGCCGTGGACTCCAATCCGAGGACTGTTGACTCCAAAGAGTAAACAAGAGTCGCAATTGAATGGAAGGCCTGCGTGGTCAACGTAGATAAGGGATCCGAACACGGGCTGGCCTCTGATTGGCTGCAACGGATGGAGCAAAAATGACTCGGGGTATAGGGAAAAAAACACGGGATTTTCATTCCGGGGCGTTTATCTCGAAACCTAAGCAAAATAGTACCTAAACAATTTATACGAGTCGATTCAGCAGATTTTTCCGAACAATTTGATAGGTCATAAGTGCCACTTTATTGCAAATTCGAAAAGACTGTTTCAGTTTAAAAGTACGCGCAATAGTGTGATTACATGCTTGGCGTGTGTTCGAGCAGTGTTTGAGTAACTCACTATTGTGCGTACTTTTAAACTGAAACAGTCTTTTCGAATTTGCAATAAAGTGGCACTTATGACCTATCAATTTGTTCGGAAAATTCTGCTAAATCGACTCGCATAAATTGCTTACAGACGGTTTTGCACAGGTTTTGAGATAAACGTCCCGGAACGAAAATCCCGTGCTATTTTCCCTATACCCCGAGTCATTTTTGCTCCACCCGTTGCAGCCAATCAGAGGCCAGCCCGCGTTCAGATCCCTCATCTACGTTGACCACGCAGGCCTTCCATTCAATTGCGACTCTTGTTTACTCTTTGGTTGACTCACTTCGTAACCTTCAAATGTATTTATTTAATAATTTGTTTATTCTTTTACATCTGCTTCGACGCGCACACACCATCTCCTTTGTTAGTTACTTTGAACTTTTGTTTTGTTTTTTTAAATTTAAAATTTGAAAAAAAAGTGAGGCAAACAATTAAACCGAGCCTGCGTGAAAAACGTCCATAAGCAGAGATTTCGATCATATGGCTAGCACCTTGAAGTTTCAATATCACGTCCCACAAATCCTCTCATTCGCTATATAGCTCGTTGGTGAGAGCCTGCTCGAGAAAAAAAAAATGGGCTGACTTTCAAAATTTTTGGCCACCAAATCAATAATTTTCTTTTTTTTTCATCACTGTGCGCCGATTCCCCGAACTTCTCATAGATCGTCATCGGCCGCGCCGCGGCAAAACGCGAATCGGCTCGACCCGCGACGGCAACGCTCGTTCCTGTAACATTTCCCACAAACGACTCCATCGACAGTGATGCCAAATCTCCGCAAATCTTACATCGATTCTTATGGGGAATAAGGGTATATTTGACAACACTGTTCATCACCCTATCCCCCGTCACACAGTTCTCTCAGTCCCCACGCTCAGCTCCGGTGTTGTCGAACGGGCTTACTAATGGATGGTTCCCTTGAAATGACGTCACTTGACACACTCATGCGAACCACATTGAAAACGAAAGAACCGTCGCGTGCGCGTCTCGTCGTATGATTGGTCTATTCTTATTTGACGCTATAACAACCGGGTTCAGAAGGCTGATTCCGCCGCTCTTTTGGACGAGTCGAGACCCAAGAGTAAATAAGAGTCGCGATGCCACTGAATACTCTAATCAGAACGGAAACTCCCACCAAGAGCCAATGGAACCAAGATTTGGAATTTACTGGCACAAACTGACAACTGTGCCTACTCACTTCTCAAGATGGAGGACATGCTTTTTCAGGCTATACAACCAATCACAACTCGGCCAGTTGCCGAAGATCTGCCAAAGATTGCCGAAGATTGCCGAAGATGCTCACTTTCGAACATGGCGGCCCGAAGTAAAGAATGTTTCAAAATGAATTAGAGTTTCCGTTCTGATTAGAGTATTCTGTGGCAATGGGTCTGTTGCGTACTTTTGGTGCAGCAAAAGAATTCATTAATTCTGGCGTAAAATTCGGCGAAAAGAACGATGCGCACATTCAAAACTTTCAAAATCCACTCATTAACTCAGAAAACACCTTCCATTTCAAACAACCCGCGCTACACTAGACACTATATCACCGACTTATAACTACAGAGATGGAACCATCTCGTTTATGTAAACATCAACAAAACTTACTAACATTGGAATGTTTCGTTTAGATGCGTACGTTTCTTATATTATTTTGTAATTTTTGATAAACCGAAAAGACAAGACAGCAAATGCAGCCAAATGTTTATGTATTTAGAAGGGAATTCCATCATTTTGTAGTTTGTAGTTGTATCATTTTGTAGTTTTGTTGTTCACTTATGCACGGTGGTTCCGTCTATGTAGTAGTATACCGATCCAAAAAGTGTCTAGTGTAGTGCGGGCAGTTTGGAATTGGAGTGATTTCCTGAGTTAATGAGTGGTTTGTGAACGTTTTTAATGTGCTCATCATTATTTTCGCGGAATTTTACATAAGAATCAAGGTTCTATATTGTTGTAGAAAAATATGCAACAGGCCCATTGCATTGAGAGCCAGCGTGGTCAATGCTGATAAGAGTCGGCATCTGATAGGCTGGAAATCGAGGGAAATCGAGGGTCCAAAGTATTTTTGTCCTAATGGAAATTAACAAGGGGTTTTCGTTCCGGGACGTTTATCTCGTGACCTATGCAAAATTGCCTGTGAACAATTAATACGAGTCGATTTAGCAGAATATTCCGAACAAATTGATAGGTCGCACAAGTACCAGTATATTGCAATTTCGAGAAGACTGTCTCAGTTGAAAAGTACACATAATAGCTACACACTAATTCAGTCTTTAGAACTCCCCATTCCCCAACACCTTTATAGACACGTGAAAATTATGATCAAATCGGCAACACTGTTTGGATCCCTTGTTCTTTACCGGCTGCTCTTTTGTCGCCCAGCAGCGTCAGCTTCACTTTTAAAAGTTCACATGGTTTCCTCCTCCACTCGCAGAGAAGCGCGAAGCTGGGGTTCGCCGGCGCGGCGCAACGCGGCGCTCACGAGTAAAAAGAAAAATAAAAACAAAAACAATCAGAGGCGCCGTGTGCAATCTGGCAACGCTACATTCAAACTCAGGTAAACTATCTATTCGAAGGAATCCCATTTATGCAATATGCATCCCCAATATTTCGACCTTTTTCATTGATTTGAATGGACTGAAAGCAAGGTTGCCGCGTCCCAATGTGCGCGACACTACAACCACTGCATAAGAAAACAGCAAAAAAGCATCATAGACCGGCCACGTACAATTTGTCCTACTCAGATGATAGAGGAAAGATACTCTCAGCCATAGCCGTAGCCAGGATATTGTCTTTCTCTCTCTTCGCCCGTTTAAACACATGTGTTAGAAAAGGATAGATATAGGGGCTGTCACGTGACTTCAGCCCCTATTTCTGTCCTTTTCTAACACATGCGTTTAAATGGACTAAGAGAGAGAGAGAGAAAGACAATATCCTGGCTACGGCTAATGGCTATGCTCTCAGCAGTCTCAGCCTAGCCCTCCCTCAGTTACGTTGTTGTCGGCTCCACGCTTTTCCAAGGGCGGATACAGGGAATAGTCTTTCTCTCTCTCCCTCCATTTGAACTTATGTGTTAGAAAAGGACAGCAGAGGGGGCCATCACGTGACTTTGGCCCCCTCTTCTGTCCTTTTCTAACGCACGCTTTCAAATGGGAGGGGAGAGAGAGAAAACTATTCCCTGTAGCCGCCCGTGCGCTTTTCTACGATCACTTTGTATAAAATAATGTATTCGGTATTTTTGAACATTCAAATCCATGCGATTTCTCTGTTTTAAGCCGTTTTTTTTCAGATTGATTTGACGCCTCTGCAGGCCGATCATTTACTCTATCGTTTAACCGATCGTTAAAACTGTCTACGAGTATTGCTGTTGGTCGAAAATTGTAAAACTTGGCTGTTGCTATGGTAACCATCGTTAAAAGTCTCGTTATATGTATAAACCTGTAAATAGTAGGCACTTTAACGATGGTTACCATAGCAAAGGCCAAATTTTACAATTTTCGACCAATAGCATCACTCGTAGACAATCTTAACGATCGGTTTAACGATGAAGTAAATGATCGGCCCGCTGGACTGATTTTGTATACAGTTATTTGAATTCCGATGTCTATCCGGCGTGGCGGACCAATATTTCGTTACGACCAGTTTCATTATTTAGAAGGTTTAGACATGTTTTATGTATTTCCTACAGTTTTTTTGTTGTTGGAGGAACTTATTGTGGTTGATTATTTGCTATTTTTTCAGGCTTGAGTTTGAAAATATCATTAGTTTTCCCAAATGTAACCCTTTAATGCATGGCTTTTTATTTTTCGTTCGAAAACATGATTTTTCTAGATGATTTTGACTCAAAATGAAAGGGAAAAATAGTGGCAAAAAATTCCTTGCATCATTTTTTGCAACAGAAAGACCTGTAAAGCAGAGTTGGGAAAAAAAATTATTCGGTGAGTCAGGCAACGCCGAGTCAATCGAATTAATCTACGAATAATTCTACGATAATTATTGACCAATACCTTCCATATGTGTTTTCCTTTCCTCAGCTCAGGTAGCAAACCCAGTTTTCAGTGTTTACGGATTCATTTCATTATATCTCCTTAGTTGGTTGCCCAAATCTGCTGCAAATTACTGAATTTAAAGCATGGGCCAGCATATGGAGGAAAATCAAGGTTAAAGGAAGATATATGATTTCTATTGTTCAGATGACCCCCATCATGGAGCAGTATACTATTTCAGACTTCGGGGAAAGCTCTAAACTTCTCATCGATATGGCCCCTGGGGGATGATAACATGGACAAATATGATATTTTAACTTTTGCGTTCAAAAAGGGGGAAGGGGGTAGATTATGTGCCTCGCAAGGGTACGGGTACCACTATGCAGTGATTTTCTTTTTAATCTTTTTACCAGTGTAGGGTGTCAGCGTAAAAGAAAAGAGACTATCGACATCAGGTGACTGGTGAGCATAAAGGACTGTTAAAACCGTGAACCACTGAATCATAGCAGTAGTCAGAATATCGACTTTCTCTCTCTTGGCTCATTTGACTGCATGCGTTAGAAAAGGACAGAAACGGGGACTGGAGTCACGTGATAGCCCCTAAATCCATCCTTTTCTAACACATGCGTTCAAATGTGCTAAGAGAGAGAAAGACAATATCCTGGCAAGGGCTATGCACTGAAACATTTGATTTGGCATCACTGAGCATACGCTTGGACAGACGAACACTGGCGCACGAAGCGACGCGACTTGCGCATACACGTCATATTACAAACTGCATCTGATTTACAATTAGCCAATCTGAACTTCGTGTTGTTGCTGTTGTTACAAGATGACCTGGTCTTAACGTATTGAGCCAGCCATTCAAGCCATGGAAAGTGTCGAGTCAAGCCTGGACTTCGGCTCGGATCTCCGTTTTATAAAGGGCGATACTGACCTGACTTAACAGTTAACATGCGCTCTCTATGCGGTACAGACTTGTATGTTTACTTTACAAGCTAGGGGGGGGGGGGGGCAAATATTCAAACATACTCGTACAATAGATCTGGAGTCAGCATCGATTAAGACACGGTAATTCCTGAAGAAGCACCAAACCCGTGATTCTTATTTTTAAGTTAGGTTTTATTTAGAGATGGGAACTTGTTTACGGAAGTTAAACCTTTAAGGGTTAAGGTATCAGGTTCAAGTTGCCAGAAGTAAGCAAAGCTACTCGTATAACTTGCTCAGGTTAAGTGGATAGCAACGAGCTTTAAGCTATAGCAAAAGAGAGGATTTGTGGGGCGTGATATTGAAACTTCACGGAGGTCAGTAGCGGCCCGTGAGATTTGGCAATCATGCATTTTTTTCCACTTAAACTTAGGTAAAAAAATCGATTCAAGCGGAGGCTGGCAGCCTCCTCGAGTTTTGATTGTTTTCCATGTATTTAAATGGGATACAAACACTGTTGCCACATCGCACGAGCCGCCACTTACGGAGGTAGCCATGATCGAAATCTCTGCTTTTATGGAAGTTTTTCACACAGGCTCGGTTTGTTTGCCTCACTTTTTTTAACCTTTATATTTTTTAAAGAAAAATTGTGACGAATACATTTGAAATTGGTTATAAACGAAAGTGCCAGTGAAGCGTTAAAATATACAGTGTGTAACAAAACTATATACAGTAATTTTCAGGGTGTGTTTTAGAGGTAAAAATAAGACTTTTTTTTCCCTATAAACATGGGTCCGAAATTGTCGTCTTTTCGAGTTAAAGTGCCCGAAATTCCGAAAAACAAATTGAAAAATTGTCATAACTCCATCGTGAATTTTTCTTATAATGCTCGTAAATAGGTACTCTGCTGAAGTTTTAGGCGCTCTCGCCGATTTTTGCCGTGAAATGCTGTATGCCTAAATTTGGGGGGGGGGGGTTGAGGATTTTTCTTGATTTTTCTCACTTTTTTTGGCCAAATTATGTTAAAACATGCTTTCAAATTAATTTAACCAAAAAACGATTAGCATCATTCAAAAGTTTGTAAAAAAAATATGCATTTTTGGTCCTTACAAGTTTTTCCATTTCGCAAACCATTTCCGAGAAAATCGTCCCTGAAGTTGCAGAGGTCGGCCAAGAATTGACAAAATAAAAAAAAGGCGATTATTCTTCGATTATATCTTCGTAAATTTTTTAACCAAAAGTGCTTATCTTGAGCTCAATCCTCATAGTCATAAGCAAATGAGATGATAGTTGAATTTGAATCGTAATCAAGATCAAAATCGCCAAGTTCTTTAGTTATGAAGTTACTTGCAGCATCAATATCGGTATACTTTCGGGACACCCTTTGGTACATTCGCAGCTATATGAGTTACAATCCATCCACGAGAGTTCTTAACATATTCCTTTGCACGAAGAAAGGTGCATGCATATTTTTATCGCTACGATAAAACAGACACAGCGAGCGTAGGAGGATATTAGATACGGGTATATGACACGGGCCGCGTAGTTCTTCAATGTTCGCCTGGTGCGGTATCGAAAAGAGGCTAATTAGTCATTTAGAAAGTCGGATTTGTTGAGGAGACGTATTATATGCATAGGCTCCATATTAAGCTGGAGTCAAAATTTATTTTCGCTGGTATTCACGGAACCCGAGCAGTGTTGCCAAATCTATGACTCGACCGTTCATAATATAAAAGGATCGGATGATTGAATGACCGGCGTGGATTATCAAATTTAGAAAATTCCAGCTGCGGTTGCAACTCGAGATTCGAGAGCAGTGTTGCCAGATTGGGGTGAAAAAACCGTACTTTTACATTGATTTAAATGGGGGACGATACGGCTTTTTACCCTCGATCTGGCAACACTGTTCGAGAGTGGAGAAATTCAAAATACATTCAGAGATGCCGCTTTGTGTATACTTAATGCATTTTTCGGTTCATCGATGATTTCACCAGGCACCAGGTAACCATTCCACGCGCGCATTTTGGGATTTGAGTTTTTTTTGGGACTTTGATTAACATTGGATTAAAATTATTCAGCAAGATTTACCATCCTCGTTTAAAAAATCAAAGTAATGGGTCTGTTGCAAACTTTTGCTACAGCGATAAAGAGAGTTTCATCGTACACGGAAAAAAAAAAATCAGTGAAAATAACCATACGGATACCTGATTTTGGCACCTGCTAGATGTTATGGTAAACTTGACCAGAAGTATGGTACATTTATCGATACTTTGAGTAAATTCGACATGCAATCAGGTAACATCACCTAGTACCTAGTCAAAACATAGTATACTTCTGGTTAACATTACCATAACATCTAGCAGGTGCCAAAATCAGGTATCCATATGGTTATTTTCACCGTAGTTTTTTTTCCGTGTATGAAAAATCGCCCGATAAGTCTATTGGTGGCATCAGAAAGTCATGAAATGTGACGACTATCCTATGACACCGGAGTCACCATGTGTCAACGCACCATTCATCGTATGTGGACCACTACTCTGATGACTAATTACTCTGTGAATCATTCCTGTCAGAATACATATAAGAGAGAGTGACGAAATTAAGATACAGGAAGCTCCCATTATTACTGCCCTATCCCTATGCCACAATTACAGTCGCGCAACAAAATGCGTTTTTTGAGTTTAAGAGTGGATTTCGGAAGTTTTTAGAGCTGCCATTGTTATTTTAGGGAGTTTTTTACACCGGAATCGACTGTTAAATCGCTTATAGCAAGAGTGTGCAACAGCCCTATTGCAGGGGTGGAAAATGTTCCATCAAAACTTCGGAAGTTTCACGCGATTCATGACTTATTTCCTCACAGGATTTTAAAAAATTTCCTCACAAAAATTTGAAATTTGTGACTTTTTTTTGGTTATTTAAACATTTCAACTGCGTATGTTCGCAAAATGACCGATATTTTCCTATTTTTTACACTATTTTCCTGGAAATCCTTATTGCCATTATTAAAAAAAAAAAAAAAAAAAAAAATTGACAAATTTCCTCACTTTCACGCGATCCGCGGATCGCTAGATCGGGCACATTTTGCACCCCTGCATTGCATGCATCAGGACTTTTAACAACTACAAACGGCTTTGCGATCAATACTGCCCAATGAGCGATGCGGAGTCGGCAACTTTTTGCTGAAATATCAAACCGACTTGAACGATCCCGACTTGGAACTTTGAAAACCATGAACCGATGCAACCAACCAATCAACCGCGGTGCGGTCCACTGCCACGATCGCGGATCGCGGTCGGTTCTATACCTCAATATACCGTGTACGCGGGAGAAAGGCGATAAATAAATGGCATCGAGGGCTCTCCTCGAAGAGGTGATCGTCAGCCCAGCCGCGCGATCTTTTCCTTGCGCGCATTTTTCAGCTCATTAGAGCCTCATTCATCGATTCGCACGCATGCATTCACACACAGACACACACACAGACACACACACACACTTACGCACTGACTTATACTCAGAGGAGAATAGACACAAACACGCACTCATGAGCTGTGGTTATGCACTCCATCGGTCGACGCGACGCAACCCGGTACTCCACACTCCGCATCTGTTATGCAATTGATGACTGTTTCCAGAGGACCAATCATCAAAGCATAACAGGCAGAAAGGAGTCGGTCGTATATGAGAGCGGCGAAGAACAAAGCTGCGATATCCGCTCTCAGAGCTACCGCTTTGCAGAGGCCCAGTGGCGGATCGCACAATTTGGCAACCCTGCTTTTTTGCCATTTAACCCCTTATGGACCAATCCCGAGTATACTCGTTTCTCTCCTATGATCTCTCCTATGATAAACACAAATATAGATGAGAACACTACAATATAAGGTCTCGTCAGGCGCCTTCAATTCTTCGTATAGGCAATTCCAACTCCACCGAGTACGAAGAGTTAACTACCTTCCCTGTATGAACGGAGGAGTGGTGTTCTCTTGAACTAACCTGGTCTGTAAAGGGTTAAACCTGCCATCTGTTTGTTTACCGCTGGAATCATCATTGATTGTAGCTGAGCAGGCCCGTTACATGGGAAGGGGGGGGGGACGTAGGGACCGTGGGTCCGGGGCCCGATTTTTTTTTTTTTTTTTTTTATTTTTTTTAGATCTTTGAAAGCTAGAAAATAGCAGCTTTAAACTCCTAGGTAAAAGTGTAAAATTATTTTGTTCAGTTTGAAAGTATATTTTTATTTTTCTCGTATCAAAAATTAACATGCTATTAAATTTGTCTTTAGTACCTTAAAATTTACCCTTGTATTAGTGGCATAATCATTAGGCGCATTTTCGCGATCGAATATCATAAACAATACAAATCTATATAACTACGTATTCGAGGAAACTCAATTGTGTTTTTAGATGTGTTTTCGGGGCATCGGTGGCATCAATTCAATTTCGAATTCACCTCCGGACTTGAATTCGAAATCGAATTGATGCCATCGATGACTGAAAACACCGAAAAAGTTCGAAAAACACGATCCAGTTTTGTGTCATCCACTGTTGTCATGCATAGGTTGGCAATGTTGTTGTCGAATATATTCGTCGCGAAAATTCGCCTATTTAAATTTTGCTTACTTTAATTTGAAAGCGTTCTACTCCAAATGGCTGGAAGTGATGTTTCGGAAGGGAAGTGTTAAAAAATGTTTCGGGTGGGGGGAGGGGAGGGGATCCCTCCTTCCTGCCCACCTCTCATTATAGAAAGAGGCAAAGTGGGCCCCAAAGCCTAAATAGTACCGGGCCCGATAGTAAGACGTGATGGGCCTGTATAACTGAGTATAGGAGCTTCATAAAAGTTCCGCACAACTGCAGCACTATGTCCTAATCTGAAATGTCTTCTTTTTTTTCGCATCTTAAAAGTGCGTCGTTTTATTGCAGCAGTTCGGAACAACAAGTAAAACATTTGCGAAATCGACTTTCTAACGCTTGAGGTTAAAAGAGTTGGGTGGGGGGAGGTGGGGGTAGGTGGGGGAGGTGGGGGGAGGTGGGGGAGGTGGAGGAGTTGGGGGGGAATAGAAAGGGGAGGAGAATAGGGCGAGGGCGCCAAGTCATGAAACGTGGAAATAAAAACCAGAAAATTATTGCCGCTGCTCCGAATCCTCGCAGCCTCCAAACACTAAAAAAACAATGGAAATTATACTGATACTGCCTCAGAACCTACACAGGGTGACTATTAAGTAAAGACCCACAGAAGTAGTTGGACCCATTTTCAAAAAATCGTCAGTTTTTAATCTAGCAGCCTAAAGAATTTTACGTAAAGCTTACAAATGCCAAACTGTAGTCAGAGACAAATAGAAACCCAGCACACCTTATGCTCCCCGTGTTAAAAAAGTGAAGCAAGTTTAGTGCGCACAGTTTTGTTCGGAAGTCACCGGCTGAAACGATAAACACTAAACAGTCGCCTACTGTTGAATGGTGAGCTCAACGGAGGTTTTCATTGGTCCGCGGTCCCGGAAACGGCAACAGCAAGGTTTTGCTTGGCGAATGCAAACCACGCGCTCGTCGCGGTTAACAGTAGAGGCGACTGTTGGCTGTTGTTTCGATGAGTTCCGACCGAAATTGAGCTGGAAAAAAAGTGGAAACCTGGTGCAAGATTCGTGCTGGGTCTCTATTTGTCTTTAATTGTAACTACACTGAAAAAAATCAATTGTCAAAGCAACAATTCAAAATTTATGCTGATTTAACAAAAATTGAAAGTTGCTAAATTAACCGGGGTTTTCTGTGAAGTTAAGAATTTATTTGTTGAGTTTACAAAAATAGTTGTTAAATCAACCACATAATGGTGTTCTTTTAACAAAATAGACTCTGTCAATTTAGCAATTTTAAATAGTTGAAGACATACAGAACTTAACCCAATTAGTTGATCCAACGATTCAGCTTGTTATATCAGCAAAATAAATTGCTGATTTTACTTACTAATTTGTTATTCCAGCATAAAAATTGTTATTTTTGCTATTTGATTTGCTGGTTGGGCAAAGTTAGTTGTTAAGCTAACAAAATGAATGGCTGATTTAGCATTTGAGTTGTTAATTAATTTAACAAAATTATAGATTAATTTAGCAAATCATTTTGTTCTGTACTTTTTTAACTAATTATTTTTTTCAGTGTAGTTTTTAAGAAAAAAATCAGTCGATGTCTACTCACTCTTGTTTGCCACGCGAAAATTATATTTTTTGATTTTCGAGAAATTCTGGATAGGTCGCCTTTTTTTAAAGTCACCCTGTACGCACACAGATGTATACTGGTTCTATCTTCTCTCCTCGAAGTCAATGTAATATAATTGAATCAGTGTACAAGCGCGAGCTCAACTAGCGCTGACATTCGTTTTATTTTCCTATTGTTCCTCCCGTTCAGTGAGTCGATCAGCTAGCGGCAAATGTATATCGTGAATTCAACGCCAATGATATTTTGTAAACATACCATTTGCCACGGATACACACATAGGGAGGCTAGTAGGTATAATGAATCAATGAATGGCACGATCGTGAACTTGAAAACCGCAGCTCTCAGAATCTGAACGAGATTAAACAAACCAGGGCTGCCGTTTTGCGTATAATCAATGCTATTTTTCTATTCACCGATGATTCCACCGGTTGAGAAAAGATTACAAAGTTCCGTTCAGTGTATGACTGTAATGCACGAAAATACTCTGATCTGTAATCTTTCCTTAATCGGTGGAAACTCCGTTGATTAATTAAAATATCCGCAAGTTTTTTAAGGTCATCGACGACTCCACCGGTTGAGAAAAGATTACAGGTACGTGTATTTTAGTTTATTCCAGTCATGCACTGAACTGAACTGTGTAATCTTTTCTCAACCGGTGGAATCATCGGTGATTTGAAAAATAGCGTTGATTATACGCAAAACGGCAGCCCTGAAACAAACATAGCGTCTTAATCGGTCAATAGAGATCCCGCGCCCGAGGATCAGAACTGATCGAAACGAAGAAATTTTGACGCGATCGGGAAGATTTCTAGATTTCATCGGACCGATTACCTGGAAATATTAACCCATACATTCCCATCATTGTAGGTGTTTTTGGTATTTTTCTGAAAAACAAAACAAAAACAAACAAAAAACACCATCTTAGAGTTAAAAAAATTGAAAAATTAAAAAATGTGAAATTTTACGGTCCAGCTGTATGATACGTGCTGAAAGATCCCAACATTGGTTTTTGAGTAAAATTGGCCGAACTTTACCGTAATTTTGTAAGAAAAAAAAGCACAGTACGTGGTTTTTAACGACCTAATGGGCTTATATGGGTTAATCAGAAATTGACGATGGCGTTACCGTGAAGCTGATGAGATTCATCAGTCCTTCGAAGAACTTCTAAACGCTTATAGGCACAGCATTTTTATTGTTCAAACTAAAGTATATACGATTGCCATTTCAACCCGTGGGCCCATGACCGTGAGGTCATCATCAGGTAAAATAAAAGCTAGACGTGAAAACTAATAACAGAACTTCATCAGTTTTGAAAGAAAAGTGTAGAAAAGTTAGTTCATTAGAAAGTTTGAAGTTCTATTATCAATTTTCTTTATCTTTTAATTAACATGGTGATGACACCACGGGTCGAAATGACCATCGTATTTTAGTTTTTGATGACCTAAATAACCAAACCTAACTTCAGTCACGTACAGAGACAATAGACAACAGAGACCATATGCACTATAATCGCTCGCGTGGCAGACGATTTTATTTTCGATGGGGCTCATCAAAGTAACACGGGGAACAACATCCAACGACGCCTATGTGGATTGTTGACCAAAGACCAAAACATCGATGCTTCGCTCTGATTGGCTACTGACATCAACATCTTTGCTCAACAGTCCACATAAAGAGCCGTTGGATGTTGCTTCGTTACGACCCAAAAAAAAAAAAAAAAAGTTGCCATACTATGGGCGAGATAGCTATAGAGCGTTGTCTCTGTTGTTTCTGTGACGCAGCGTATTATTCGAGGTTTTAGGTTTTGACCGGATAAAAAATAAAAACATATCTAATTTCGGATCAACATGTAAATGTTAAGCTATAAATAACTTTTTATAAATCAATATAATATTACACTCACCAATAGGGTTGATCGATGCGTGAGCGCAAAGATATTCAGAGTAACTTCCAAAACCTGTAAAAGACAAACAAACGTTAACTTTGTTATTTCTTTGGGTCAATAGCGGTGGAATCATCGATGAATGGGTGTGTTGCGTACTTTTGCTCCATCAATATAACTCAATGTTTCTAACGTAGAATTTGGCGAAAATAACGATGCGCGGAACATTAAAAAACTTTCAAAATCCATTCATTAACTCAGAAAATACCTTCTATTTCAAACAACTTGCGTTACACTAGACACTATATCACCGACTTATAACTACAAAGATGGAACCATCTCGTTTATGTTAACATGAACAGAACTTACATTTAACATTGGAATGTTTCGTTTAGATGCGAACTTTTCTTATATTATTTTGTAATCTTTGATAAACCGAAAAGACCAGACAGCAAATGCAGCTTATATTTCACGTATTTAAAAAAGAAATTCCATCATTTTGTAGTAACGATGTTGTTTAATTATGCACGGTGGTTCCGTCTATGTAGTAGTATACCGGTGCAAATAGTGTCTGGTGTAGCGCGGGCTGTTTGAAATTGAAGGTATTTCCTGAGTTAATGAGTGGATTTTGAACGTTTTTAATGTGCGCATCGTTATTTTCGCCGAATTTTACGTTAGAAACAATGAGTTATATTGATGTAGCAAAAGTATGCAACACACCCATTGTAATAAAATACCAAGAAATATGTACAAACGGGCAGCTCTGATTCAGATCCATTCTCAACACAGAAACACCCACAGAATCGTGTCTCAGTCGTCACAGTAAAAGGGAGACCGTTATAAAAGAATGCCAGCGATGATATTGGGAGTAATGCAGTGATGCGGTGATGCGGTGATGCTGCATGGTCCACTGCTGTATGGTTGTATATACATATATACGCGGGGGGGGGGGGGGTTTATACACTCCACAGCAAAACGCGGGAGGCAATAAAAGGAACAACAGGAGGAGCCATGGAGCCATGGAATTGGAGCCACCAGCCACGAAGGCAAAGCGAACGGAGAATTCGACTGGGGCTCGAACTGAGAGAGTGCACGAAGCTAACCCAGTACTACTTCACTCTTCAGTGTTTAGTGTTCACAGTCACATCGGGTGTTGCGTTCGGTGGAATCGGTGTTCACTCTCGTTAAAACGCGTTAACAGGTGTTGCAACGCAACGCTAGTGTTACCAAAGGGTGATGCGGTTGCAGATGCTACGACGCGAAAGCTGCTCAATGCTCACTGTTGTGTACAATACAGGGTGTTCTAAAAGTCCGATCGCCCCGGCTAACTTTGGAACTTGAATCCCTGTATGTAGAAAGTGAAGATGATTCCAGGCGAAACTTTTCTAGATTTCAATCCGAATGGATGGCACCACTAATTACTATTGTGAAAATTCGTGGTTTTAGCAATGGGGCAGTTGCAAGGGTCTGAAATGTTATGTTTTTTATGAAGAAAATGAAAATATTTGATGAGCTGAGAACAATGATGCCTTTATGGTTTCTAATTCAGTCCCAATTTTCCGGAGATGAGATTTCGGCCCGAAATACATTGTTTTAAATGAGAATTACGTGTAGTGACGTCACTACGCACACCATTTTTTGCATCTTTACACGTGTTTATCGCCAAAACCGGGACACTTAAGAAAAAACCAAAGGCACCATTGTTCTCAGCTCATAAAGTACTACCATTTTCTTCATAAGAAAACCAAAATGTCAGACCTTTGCAACTGCCCCATTTAAATTGAAAACATATTGAATGAACGCACATTGAATGCGAATTTTTACAAGTGTTTACATTCTGACTAGAGAACCCTCGGTGTTTTATGGGAAAAAGAGTAAACTGTCGATGAAGCTGTTAATGTCAATCAATCGTGATGCACACTGGCGCAACCAGGATATCTTCCATCTCTCTCATTTCCCATTTGAATGTATGAGTAGGAAAAGGACAGAAGGAGGGGGTTTTATCCCCTTGTCCATCCTTGTCTAACATACGTTTCTTAATGGAGAAAAGAGAGAGATGAAGAAACTCTCGGTGCGCTACTGGTGATGCACCACGAGAGTATCTTAAAATAATCCCAAAATATCCAAAAATAATCTTTGAATGTGTAAACAGGTGTCAACCAGCCTAGGCAATGAAAGATTACACCGTTGGACTCTCTATTAAATAATTTTGAATTATTTAGAAAAGGCTGTCCGTTACGAACATTACAAATGGCCTTTCCTACTCTCTTTCTCGAAACAAACTCTTATTCAACAGTTAAAAAAATTATTTGGAAAGGGGGAGTTATCGATGAGCAAAAGAACAATTCCCAAAATTACTAAAGTCAATTTGTCAATTATTATAATTTACAAAAAATGTAGAAAACTATCTCATTTCACGATTGACCTATCCAAATAAGGGCAGCTTGGGTGATGCTGGTAAACTTTCTAAACATAAAATGTCAAATATTATACATATATTTTCTCCGGTCTCGACTAAAATATCATCAAAATTATCGACATACATATGAAATGAGCACAAGGTTCCAGTTTTTCATAAAAATGCACTGATTCACTCGCAGTCAAGGTGTTTGGGCGTCGCTTATGAATTCGAAACTGAGACCTCTCGGAGAGAACTCCGACGGAAGATGGACAGCGGACGCATTAAGAGCCACTTAGAAACCGCATGCCGGACATTGCGACTGCGCTGTGTCATACCTTGAACCTGGGTCCTGACTTGCGGGGGGGGGGGGGGGGTGTTTGGGGGAACGAGCACTCTCTTCCTATGGGGTCCATCCTCCTACAAAGGACACGGTCAAACGCCAGATTTTTTAAAATGGTGATGATGCAGAAGTATTATTACAGATACATACAGGATCCCAAAAATCTTCGGGCCCGAATTATCTTCGAGGTAGTGGTCAGTCGTGTTGACCCACCAGACCACAAAGATCAACTGCAGAAAATTTGACGGACCGATCTCTCTGCAAGCTCGAGTACCACTCCAGAGTGGCGCATCCAAGATATCACGTATCTCTCATTTTCTCTTTGAATATGTAAGTTGAATAAAAAGGATGAGAGTTGAGACAAGTGAAACCATGGACGCAGCATTGAATGTGTTTTTGTACATTAGTTTACATTCTGAGCAGTGGCGTAGCGTGGGTCAAAAAAGTAGGGGGGGGGGGGGGCTTTAAAGTGAGAACCTTTTATTTTTTCTTCTTTTTTCTTCTTTGCTTTTCAAAACTACCTTTTTTTCCTTCTTCTTTGCTTTTCAAAACTACCTTTTTTTCCTTCTTCTTTGCTTTTCAAAACTACTTGCAAGTGAGAACCTTTTTTTTCGCTTTTCAGAAGTACAAGCCCCTTGCGAGCCCGGGGCTTCGGAAAAAAGTGGGGGGGGGGCTTAAGCCCCTAAAGCCCCATATGCGCTACGCCGCTGATTCTGAGGGCCGCTCTTGTATTTTGGTCCCATGCAAAGATTGCAGTGCCGTAGAGTTCTCAACGGTGTATGTGGTTTCCTTGCCTTTGCTGATCGACATCTATTAACGCTTTTTAAAGTTCTTCTGTGCATTACAGACATTATTTAGGTGCATCATGATTAAAATCAACAGCATCAAATGGAGGGAAAACATTGTTGCCAAAATGCACGAGCCGCCACTGACGGAGAAAAATTTCTGATCGCAATTGCGGAACGTATTAAGAAATTGGGGTAAAAATAAGAAATCCCTTTTAAAATAAGAAGAATTTTTATTGATTCCACGAGAATTATTATTGCGGTCCAAGTGATGAACGTTCTGATGATTGATTCAGAAGAATCACAAGAAAGAATCGTTGGATCAATAATAATTCTTATTATTTTAAAAGGAATTTCTTTTTGCCCGAATATTTAATAATACGTTCCGCAATTTCAACCAGAAAGTTTTCTCCGTGTATCTAAATTGAGACACATCTCTGTGTATCCGTAGAGAAAGTAACAAACTATACACGAATCTCCCATGATACCTGCGTTGAACCGCCATTACCATCTTGCCGTTATAGCAGTTATGTGAGTTTATTACTGAATTTTAGACTTTCTTAGTGTGATTTTCGCTGGTCTTTACAAAAGATTGGACTATTTATTTGCTTACAGCAAAAGTTTGCAAGAGCCCCACTAACGCTTTTATCCGTAAAACACCGTTGAGCCTCTTAACTTGTAAACTTTACAAAAACGCATCCAATGTCAGTGCCCCCGTAGAGCCTAAAACTCGCCGATACATCAGAAGTCTGCCCTCTTGTCTTTTAAGGTGATTCCAGGGTCGATTAGTTCCAACTGCGGACACCAAGTCGCGTCGCGCTGCTCAAAAAGTCAACCGTTTTTTGCTTAATTTGACGAATTCACGCTAAAAACGCAAATTTGAGGAACGTCAGCACCTGCGAGCATACTTCAGGAAGATACCCTGAAAGTTTCAGGCTGAAACACTCAAAAGTAAAGCCAGAAATTATGAAAAACGATACTTCCCGTAAGCCGCAATGAGTGCGAGTGAGGCAGATAGACGTATCATCACTCGCGCTCACTCTCACTCACTAAGCTTACGGCGAAACGAATTTCATAATTTACGGCTTTAATTTTAAACCAATTTGGCTCATTTTGGGCTCAATAAATCCATAAAAAAATTGTTGCAGGTGCTGACGTTATTGGATTTTGCGTTTTATCCATTGTTTCAGTCCCTTTCTTGGATAGTGGTACACATGTGTACCATTTTATGTAACATGTAATTCAATGGAATTTATAGGGACATTTTTCAAAAAGTTGTGTGACCCATCAGAGTTCTTAAAATAGTGTCCTCTTTCGAATACGGTCTAAATAAATCTCAAAAAACTCAAATCCCAAAATGCGTGCATGAAAGGGTTGAAACACCAAAAACATACCTTTTTCAAAAAGCGACTAGTGGCGCTATCCATCGGATTGAAATCTGGAAAAGTTTCGCCTGGAATCAGTGGCGTCGCGTGCCATCTGGCAACTATGCAACTGCTCCACTTAAACTCATTAAATATATCGAATTTTCCCTGTGCACTGTGCACCCCCTGAATTCGATCTTTTACACGAGTTTAAATGGTTAGAAATACATTGTTGCCAAACTGCACGCGACGCCACTGCCTGGAATCGCCTTAACTCTCTTCGTACAGGGACTCTATTTCGAGTGCGGGTAAAACGTGTTGTAGAATGACAAATGGCAACGTTGGTGAGACGATCCTAATTTCCAGCTAATGAGCCGACCGCACCAACCTCCTACCATCTCTCCTCGAGTCTTATTACTGGTCCGCCGAATCAGATTCTCCGTTAAAATACCCTCTAATTGGTTCTCGGACCTCAGAGACTGGACCGTCAGACCGACACCATCGACCGACGAGGAACGAGAGCTGACTGTGCCATCACCACGGTCACTCGCGGCGGCCGCCTCATTCATACGGTGACCGGCCTCAGTGACTGGTAAACCAACATAAGATAATGAAAATGGTACTGCCGCACCGCGTTTTCCAGATATGGATACCGAGTGGACCTATAAGTCTACATAATTTTTGGCAAAAATTGAATGGATCTGTTGCATACTTTTGCTACAACAATATAGAATCTTGATTCTTATGTCAAATTCGGCGAAAATAACGATGAGCGCATTTATAACGTTCAAAATCCACTCATTAACTCAGGAAATCACTTCAATGGGGCTATTGCACACTTTTGCTATAAGCGATTTAATAGTCAATTATGGCGTAAAAACCTCAAAAAATAACGATGGCGGCACTAAAAACTTCCAAAATCCACTCCTGAACTCAATAAACGCAGTTATTTACGGGAGCGTAATGGTGGCCGAAGGAACTAACAATGGGAGATTCCCATCTAACAATTCTGAAACTCCATCAAGAAGTGATCAATAAGAGACTTCTTTCATTTGACACCGGTGTCACTTGGTGTTGCGGTACCATTCATCGGATGTGGATCATCACTCTGATGACTAATTACTCTGTGAATCATCCTTGTCAGCATAGAAAGAGTGACGAAATTAAGATAGGAATCTCCCATTGTTAGTGCCTTCGGCCACCATTACGCTCGCGCAAATAACTGCGTTTATTGAGTTTAGGAGTGGATTTTGGAAGTTTTTAGTGCCGCCATCGTTATTTTTTAAGGTTTTTACGCCATAATCAACTATTAATAAATCGCTTATAGCAAAAGTGTGCAATAGCCCCATTTAAAACAGCCCGCGCTACATTAGACACTATTTGCACCGGTATACTACTACATAGACGGAACCACCGTGCGTAAGTAAACAACATCGTAACTACAAAATGATGGAATTTCTTTTTTAATACGTGAAATATAAGTTGCATTTGCTGTCTGGTCTTTTCGGTTTATCAAAGATTACAAAATAATATAAGAAATGTACGCATCTAAACGAAACATTCCAAAGTTTGTAAGTTCTGTTCATGTTTACGTAAACGAGATGGTTCCATCTATGTAGTTATAAGTCGGTGATATAGTGTCTAGAGTAGCGCGGGTTTTTTGAAATGGAAGGTATTTTTTGAGTTAATGAGTGGATTTTGAAAGTTTTTAATGTGCGCACCGTTATTTTCGTCGAATTCTACGTTAGAAATAATGAGTTATATTGACGTAGCAAAAGTACGCAACAGACCAATTGAATTTTCTGGTTATTCAGAGTGGCGCATCCAACGAGCAGAGGCGAAAGAGAGGATTTGTGGAGGGTGATATTGAAACTTTAAAAAGGTTCTAGCCATGATGGAGAGCTGTTATGGACATTTTTCACACAGGCGCGGTTTGTTTGACTCAATTTTTTTGACCGTTCAATTTTTAAAAAAAAAAAATTGCGACAGATACATTAATTGACATTGGTTTCAACGAAAGTGCAAGTGTTTTAGAATGGTTATCTGGGCACAGAAATCGTCATAACTGTTTCTTCTAGAAGGATTCGCATGATAAAGAAATTGACAAATTATAGAAACAAGCAAAATTTTCGCTCCGTGTTCAAATATAGCCACTTAAACACTTACACTTTTGTTTGAAACCAATTTCCACTGGATTAATTGCAATCTTTGATTTAAGGTTAAAAAAATGTGAGGCAAAAAAACCAGAATTAGATCGTTCATGCTGCCTCCTTTTGAGATAGGGATTAGAACAAGTATCAGCCTCTCTTATCAATATAGCTCGTTAGGAGCATCATAATAAACGGGCAGCCAACCATAGAGACAATGTATGATAGATAACACGCACTGGCCGTGCGCGCGGTTTCTGACTTTTTTTCGGAGCTCAACAGGGATAATTACCACAGGGATCATGAGGAGCACCATTCAACATGGTCGATGCTTTATCTCCACCAACATTTCTAAAACGAGCTCTACTTCATTTTTAAAGTTTCATGGGTCATTATTTTGTAACGGGTGGGACATTCAGACGACTTTGAAGTAATTTTTTTTTTCAACTTTTTAATCATTTAAATGAAAAAAACTATCCCGCCAACAGAAAGGTCTTAACTTCTAGATAGTGATAGGATTTTCAAAATTTAAAAAAAGTCTATTCAAAGCTGAGAAAAGAGCAAAATAAGGGTGTAACGGGTGGGACAGAAAATGGACAAGGTTTTTGAAACAATTCAGAAAAAGTTGAAACACTGTAAGTAAGTTTTGAAGAGATAAAAATTTGGAAAAAATATATGTTAAAGGTGAGGGTGTAAGCTAGTTTTTTTCATTTACTAAATTATTTTTCTCTAAAAAAATGAAAAAGTAGCGTAACGGGTGGGACGCGTGTGATTTGGTCATTGAAATTAGATAATTTGCATTTTAATGCAAAACAAGACTGCTAGGCACTAATTTTTAAATTTCAATTTTTGGATATCATGTCCACTTTCCTGTAGAATGACCCTCATATTAATCTTTTAGAAACAAATTAACATTCCTGGATCAAAGCACGTTTCAAAACAAAATAGGTTGAATTTCCGCTGGTTTTAATACACTCCACGACGACTGATTATGTGAGTTATTCGGGAGGAGCCGCGCTTGTTTCACGTTATTTACAAGCTGCTGCTGGCTGCTTCTGGCTGCAGAATTCTGAACTCCCGAGTGCATAGACCCAAGGAGCAAACTATATAGCTTTCACGTTCACGTTCACGCGAGCCTGGCCTACTCACAATCAGCACTCAGGGCGCGATCTCAATAACGTCAAATTGACGGTTAGTTTCCGTTGATGTAGGTAAACAACACCCGCACCCAATTACACGTCCAAGCCAAAGCGACGCACTATGGTCGGAGAGCGTCAAAAAGTGGCCAAAAACCAGAAAGTACTATCGACGAATAAAAGATTGTCGCGAGGTTTTCAAGAGCTAAGTTTCGCCTTCAAGGTTCTAGTTCTGACACTATTCATACTCCTCACGCCTTGCAGGTGCGAGGCCAGTGGGAGAGGGTCGGGTAAGCCGTTTCAGATCAGTCCCACGTGCAGACCCATGACTGGAAATGTGTGAAAATCTCGCGACAATCTTTAATTCGTCGATAGTACACCGAAAAAAACAAAAAAAAACTGATAGTCATAAAACCAGATTCTAGTCGTATTACGAGAAACGCAACGATATGTGAACGATAGAAAGTCTAGTACTTCGACCGGAAAATTCTGGTGTTAGTACACGAATACGGTCATAGAACTAGAATTTTCTAAACATTTTCAAGAACTATGGTATGGGCACTATAATTCTAGTAATTGTACCATCTCTTGCCTAGGTTCAGGTTCACATTGTCACATGCTTCTCGTATCTTTCTTTTCAGTGTATAGGACCTGTCCCATTAAGATCCATTCCTTGCCCCCCCTTTTGGTAAAAAATTAAAAGTCGGAAAAAAGTAAAATAAACTGTGGATGACGTGTGTGCTTGGAGGTCTAAGCTGGCGGTAAAAATCAATGAAATGGGTATTTATTATTGGTTTGTTTGTACACCCGATTCGCATGTGAGTATAGCTAGTTTCACGAATTTCCGGGAAAAAACGGTCATTTTTCACTATATAAGTGCGAATTACGGTAAGAGCACGAATGAATGACAGCTTTTCCTGGAGGTATAATACTCATATTGATGCAGGTAACAACACATCTAAAGCAGAAGCTGTCACTCTATTGAGCTCATACCTAAATGTGCACTTTTATAGTGAAAAATTGAATTTTTTTCGAAAAATCGCTAAACTCACGAAATACAAACACAAATCGGGTGTACAAACCAATTAAAAATACCCCTTACTTTGATATTTTTTTGTTAAATTAGACCTCCAAGAACACATAATCCACAGTTTTCAATACTTCTCTCAAGACTTTTAATTTGTGACCATATATAAGGGGTCCAGAAAATGGCCCTTGATGGGACAGGTCCTTTCTCATCAAAATATCATTTATAAACTTTCAAGATCAATTTTAATCACAGGGAACACTTTTAACGAGTAATTTAAACCAGGATAAAATGTCACTGGGTAGTTTTAAACGGATCTTAAAAAGGTCGAAAACGATGATTTTTCAATTCTTTCCTCAGTGATTTTTGGCCACTTTTTTACGATCTCAAACCACAGTACGACGGACTGACTGAGCCAAAGACCGAGCTCCAATCCAAGCTCACTACTTATGAATCACCGTGCCTTTATGCGAGCATACTTATAGGTATAGTGGGTACCCTAGTGGCGCAACCAGTACTTTTTCCATCCCTCTCAATTTCCGTTTGACTGTATATGTATGAGGAGGATAGAGTGAGGGAGTTTTATCCCCTCGTCTAGCTATCCTTGACTAACATATGGAGTGTTTGAATAGAGCAGAGAGAGAGGGGGAGAGGGAGAGTGAGAGAGAGAGAGAGAGAGAGGGAGAGAGAGAAAGAGAGAGAGAGAGAGAGAGAGAGGGAGAGTGAGAGAGAGAGAGAGAGAGGGAAAGAGAAAGAGAATTTCTCTCGCTCCTATACCCATGATGAACCAACGCATAAGAAAAGGACGTCTACATACAAGTCTGCGAAAAGCAAGACAGAGACAGATACAGTAATCCCGGAGTATAAGTATTAGTCTATGCACAGTTGCAAACTTTGAGAAAAGACAATACCTACACCAAGCACAGTATATAACTGGAACTTGGAAGTTGATTTCCGGTAGCCGAGAGAAGCCGAGAAGAGCCGATTCTACCATTCAGTATCCAAGTGCTGCGGCGGCCACCGCGCCGCTATGCAGATAAATCACGAATAATAAGCATTCGTAATGAGAGGTTTCCAGGACTTAGATGGAGGAACGTCTCACAGTGGCCAGACGACGATTACAGTCTCTATATGTAATCTTTGGAACTTTTAGAATTTTACTATCAACTCCCATTTAAGAGCGATGGGATCAAAGCTGAGATAATCATCAAGACTACACAGAAAGAACTTGGTTAAGTCACTTCAGGCGTTGTCAAAATTTGGCAACCAACTGACTTAATCAGTAGCGCACCGAGAGTTTCTTCATCTCTCTCTTTTCTCCATTAAGAAACGTATGTTAGACAAGGATGGACAAAGGGATAAAACCCCCTCCTTCTGTTCTTTTCCTACTCATGCATTCAAATGGGAAATGAGAGAGATGAAAGAGATCCTGGTTGCGCCAGTGGACTTAATTTTGTGAAAAATGTTTTGGCAACCAACTGACTTCATTTTGTTAAATATGTCACGCACTGAAAAAAAATATTAAAATTAAAGAAAAAATTAAGAGATTTTTGAAGACATGAAAGACAAAAATCCCAATTTTTTGTTCACTTTTCATTTAATTTTTAAGCCAGCCACATGGAGAATAAAGTGAAGAACTTGTTGCCGAATTTTGAGAACACCTGAAGGAACTAACCACGTTCTTTCTGTGTAGTCTTCATTTATTACTAAGGTGACCACGCTACGAACTATCTCTCTTGCCCAGTTGAGAAAAATCAATTGTTAAAGCAACAGTTCAAAATTTGCTGATTTAACAAAAATTGAAAGTTGCTAAATCAACCAGGGTTTTCTGTTTTAAGTTAACAATTTATTTGTTGAGTTTACAAAAATAGTTGTTAAATCAACCAAATCATGGTGTTCTTTTAACAAAATAGAATTTGTCAATTTATCAATTTTAAATAGTTAAAAAAATACAGAACTTAACCCAATTAGAAAGATGTCAATCAGATGTTAAAGATTAAATGTCATTTGGCATCAGTCATTTTTTGGGCATTCTAAAATTATTACAATTTTTTTTAAAGGTTTGGGGGTTGCTTTATTAAGGGTTATCTTGAAAATGGTTGAAAAAAAAAAAATGAAATAATTCAGGATGTTATGGGTTAAGATCCGCAAAATGGCATCCCTGAGTTAAAATCAATGTGCTAAATTACTGCAGCAAAAGTACGTCACAAACCCATTGTATAAGTGAAACAATCAACATCCTGAAGGAGCTCTAAATCCAGCAAAATTCATTGTCCTGCTCACTGTGCGATTTCAAGGCAGTGTTGCCACATTTTTGGTTAAAAACTGTACATTTTACATTGGTTCTGATGGTAAATAAACGGCTCAAAGAAGTGCATCTTGCAACAGTGTTGAGGAGCCCGACACTCGCTACACCGCGCATCGAGGCAGAGAGGCAAGCGCGGCGCAGCGTAAAAGAGTATCGTGAACTTTGAACTGAATTCTCCTCCATAAATTTCACTTCGTCGTATAGATACAGCGTTTGCAGCGCAACGTCGCACGATGGTTCGAACGGTGGGTTCTTTTTGGCGGACATGGATAAAATCTTAGTGCCTTGTTTCAGGGAACGTTTCATAAAATGGACATTCAAGCATTTGAAGTACCTACCAAGCAGCAAAGTGCAATGAGTTTGTTGCTAACTCTTGCCACAGCATCATCAGTGGCGATTCGTGAAATGTAGCGACAACGGATTTCTCTCCATTTAAACCTATGGCAAATAATCGATATTCAAGTTATTCACTGAATCCCTGACAAACCGATACTTTTGTACAGGTTCAAATGGCAAAAAGATATGGTTGCCAAATATCACGAGCCACCACCTAGCGTTACGGAAGGTCGATTCAAGTTTAAAATCTCGTGGATATCGAATAAGTTAACAGTTGTGGAGATGAAAACAATGGAAAAATTGGGAACGTTCCTAATAGGCCTGTTGCAAACTTTTGCTAGAGCGTTATAGAGTCCCTATATGTAGAGAGTTAAGACAAGAGAAATCATGGGCGCCGCCATTGGATGCGATTTTGCACATTTGTTTACATTCTGAGGCCGTTGTTGTGTTTTGCTCCACAGCAAAGATTACAGTTCCGCTAAGTTTGGAACGATGTAGAGTCCCTATATGTAGAGAGTTAAGACAAGAGAAATCATGGACGCCGCCATTGGATGCGATTTTGCACATTTGTTTACATTCTGAGGCCGTTGTTGTGTTTTGCTCCACAGCAAAGATTACAGTTCCGCTAAGTTTGGAACGATGTAGAGTCCCTATATGTAGAGAGTTAAGACAAGAGAAATCATGGGCGCCGCCATTGGATGCGATTTTGCACATTTGTTTACATTCTGAGGCCGTTGTTATGTTTTGCTCCACAGCAAAGATTACAGTTCCGCTAAGTTTGGAACGATGTAATCTTTCCCTGCTTTTGTTGATCGACATGTATTAACGCTTTTTAATGATTCTTTTGAGATTTATGGACATTCTTGTGGTGCATTATGATTAAAATTAACAGATTCGTCGCAAATTAACTCTTTTATCTGTAAAAGACCGTTGGTAAACAAAACAAAAGTGCAAAATCGCATCCAATGGCGGCGTCCGTAGAGCCTAAAATTCATCGACCAATCAGAAGTTGACTAACCTCTTGTCTTAACTCTCTACATATAGGGACTCTAGAGCGTTAGAGTTCGGTTTAGAAGTGTGGGCGCACCTAGACCATAATCTCTGGTGATTTTAATTCCTTCGAATCAAATCAAAACAAAACTTGCCTCCAACTTTACACGTTTGCTTTTTAAGGGTTCTTCAATGCAAAACCAACACTAGATTCATTTTCATCAATTTTCACTTTGTTCCTTGAAAAATAATGTTGAAAAATTTCAAAGATTGTCGGTCTATAGGTGCGCCTACACTTCTGAAACGATCTCTATGAAGGGTTGATTCCTTTTTAAAATCGAGTGAAAAATCACATTGGCAGCATCAAAAAGTCCCAAAATCCTCTCACAAACCCAATAAGTTCATTTCACAACATTCAAAGATGGCGGTCAAATGAACGGATAAAAATTAGAGAGTCCCATCTACTCGCAACTTTCTATGCTGAGAAAAGTGATTCGCTTTATAGAAAGAGCTGCAATGAGAAGGGACTCCCCTACTCCCCTATTGTGGTGACATTCGCGAAAATGTACGCTTATAGGATATGCAGCAATCACAGTCGAACTAGATCTGTTTCACAGAGAGAGACACCTATTCTTTAAAAACAAGGGAGCACGTTTACTTGTGACAGTTCTCCTTGCGGGAAGTAAGTTCTGATTGCATGGAGGAGAATCACTGTCACAACAATTAAGGAATCTTTTACTCGTAGCAGTACTCTGCAGAAATTTTCCTTGGGTTAAAGGAATTCCCTCTTAGTCAATGTTTCACTGAGCAGTTTCTTTAACATACACGAAATATACCTTGGATTAAAGAAAGAATGAGTCTATTGCAAGTTTTTGCTACAACGATTAAGAGAAATTAATCTACTGTAAAATCGCCTGAAAAGTCCATTTTTTGCATTAGAAAGTCATAAAAAACAATAATAAACTCACAAGAGGCGTTTAATGAAATCCAAGATGGCGGAAAAATATCGAGCAATTTGTATGCATGCACCACGAACATCTAAGAATAGCCAACCTCACAACAAATCACAACCAATCACAACATAAACAAACACATAAGCTCTACCTCCAGTGAGGTTGTCAAAGTTGGCCATCCTTGGATGTTCGTGGTGCATGCATACAAATTGCTCAATATTTCTCCGCCATCTTGGATTTTATTACACGCCTCTTGTGAGTTTATTATTGTATTTAATGACTTTCTGATGCCACAAATGGACTTTTAAGACCATTTTACATTAGATTAAACACTCTTAATCGATGTAGCATAAGTTTGCAACAGACCCATTCTCTCAGTGTATGGGATTTAGGTGGATGGAATGCAACGTTGCCGGGTTGCATTATGATGTCCAGAAAATCCGATGTTTTCCATCCACTGTGCATCTGTGGAATGGGATATGGGATGGGATGGCTAATGCGCTCCTAAACCTTGCGTCACCGATACGATGCGACGCGATGCGATGGTTGGTGACCTCCACCGCGCACCGCATCGGTGAGCACCGCGATGCCCCGCCGTTGAATGCTGAACGACGAACGCGGCTGCCAGATGTTTGGTGCGGAAAAACCATCCGTTTCTTGCAAAAAAAAAACCGCATCGATGAGCCGCAATGATTGGTGGAGCGTGCGATCTGACCACGCTGCATTTAGTCAATTTAAACCCATGAAAAATATCGAACTATTGTGGAAACGATGATTTCTTCCTTATTCAAACTATTGTATGATTTCAAATGAACAACATGCTGAGTTGTCAGGTTGGACGCTTCACCGTCACTGATGAGTCTGGATCAGTGGCGGCTCGTGAGATGCGATATATCGATGGATACTCTATTTAAAACTATCGATAAGTATCGATCGTCAGGGGGTGCAATTGAACCCCCGAGAAATCGATACTTTTCTATAGTTTTAAATGGAGAGGACATCGATATATCGCATTTCACGAGCCGCCACTGGTCTGGATGCCTCAACCCATGATAAATAGATCGAATTAAGAAGACAGAGTGCACACACCTACATCAACTTGTTTGGACATCAGAATCAAGAATAAACATTGGAGGAACCGTTGGATGTTGCTCTCTGTGTTATTTTGTTGAGTCCCCGAAGCTAAAGTCGTCCACCTTGCGATTGGCTAGTGCGTGGTCTTTGTAGTCTCTAGGCACAGCTTGGAGGGGCGGCCCAGAGGCGGCTCGTGCAATGAGGCAACAACGGTTTCTCTCTACTTAAACCTACGTAAAATAATCGATCTTCATGGGATTCACTGAGTCCCTGAGAAATCGATACTTTCGCCTGGGTTCAAATGGCGAAAAACATGGTTTCCAAATTGTACAAGCCGCCACTAGAGGCCAGAGGGCCCGCTTTCATTCCATAAAAAGCGAGACGGATTCGAGTATTCGCAGTATTGCCACATATAATAGAAAAAAAAGTCTTACATTTCTCAACATTTTTAGATGGGCAATGTATAACGTAGAATTGCCGCTCTGACAAGACGTGAAGATGCCTTTCGAGTGTCGTTGTGGAAAAACGTACAAAATTTTCTTCGATTTACTTTGGGGGTTTTTACATATTATGAGATATATTCTCTTGATCATGAAAGCATCTATAATAGGTGGGTCACACCACCGTTTTTGAGAAGAAAAAAAGTTTGAAGTTGAATGAGTCGAAGATTGTTGAATGGGGCTCTTGCAAACTTTTGCTATAGGGGATTGAAGAGTTGATTCTTGCATAAAAACCTGTAAAAATGACGATGAGTATACACTAAAATATCACGAAATTCACTCTCAGAATCGGGCTTAATGGCGGAGAGACGCAGGTATCATGGGAGATTCCTATCTAAATTCAGACCTATCTCTGTGTTTCCGTAGAGAAAGAGACGTAATAGATAGGAATCTTCCATAATACCTGCGTTGAAACGCCATTACGATATTGCCGTTATAACAGTTACGTGAGTTTATTACTGAATTTTAGACTTTCATAGTGTGATTTTTGTGATTTCTGTGTTTTTCGTTGGTTTTTATATCAGATTGGACTATTGATTTGCTCACAGCAAAAGTTTGCAGAGCCTCATTATTACACCCAGTGGTGAAGCGTGTTTGGCAACAATTTATTTTCTTCGTCTAAGTTCACCAAAAAATTCGTTCACCAGTTTTTATAATAGACAAGAATCTTCCATGATACCTGCGTCGAACCGCCATTACCATCTTGCCGTTATAGCAGTTATGTGAGTTTATTACTGAATTTTAGACTTTCTTAGTGCAATTTTCGTGATTTTGTCTGGTCTTTACATAATATTGGACTATTTATTTGCTTATATATTAGCAAAAGTTTGCAAGAACCCCATTGTACTTAATAATGAACAAACGTGTTATCATCAAACCTGGCAACACTGTGAGATGATTTGTTTATTCCATTTGGCAACGTTGGTAATCAGCAGCGGCGGCAGAATCGCGCGCATACTTTGCAATGCCCGCATAATTATGCGCGAGTCGTAAAATGGACGAGCCGATGAGCGCGATTCCGAAAGGAACGCGCAGGACGAACGTCGAAAGAAACGCGTGCGCTTTCAGATGCGCGGTTGCGCGCGCAATCTGAACGAGAAAGAGAGAGAGAGGATCAGGTGCAGGTGTAAGCAAAAGAGAAGGATAGAGAGAGGACGAAACAAAGACTACCCCTCGACGGCGGTCTCTGGAATAAGGGCGCATGATTGCCCCCCCCCCCCCACTCGACCCACCCCCAAATGAAGCCCCCTAACCACTGAGCGGCGTGCTCTTCTCTGGGAACAGAGCTGCCGTTTTGCGTATAATCAATGCTATTTATCTATTCACCGATGATTCCACCGGTTGAGAAAAGATTACACAGTTCAGTTCAGTGCATTAATGTAATGCATGAAAATACTCTGATCTGTGATCTTTCCTTAATCGGAGGAAACTCTGTGAATTAATGCATTAAGTGCCGTCTTAGGATGCTGTAGGCGTGTGAACAAAATAAAGGGGAGACACAGTGGCGTACCGGAGGCCCCCGCTGCCCCCGCCGCGCGGGGGGCCCCCAACCCAAGGGGCCCCCAATTAGGGCCCCATGATTACATCTGACCCTTGTATTTGACAAAATAACATTTGAAAGAATGAAGATAAAGATGGAGAAGGAAATAAATAAGTGTAATATTAAAGTAAAAAGAGCTGCTTTGTTCCTCCGTTAAATGTGGTAAATTGGCCATACATTTTCCGTGGTATTAAATGGATATTAAGGCTGTCAGAAACAGAAATTCAGCTCTTTTCTTTTTTGAGAGAGAAACGAAATTTTACAGCTAAAACTGCGTGAAATAAAAAACTCGAGAGCACTCAATTTTTAAAAATTTCAGGGGAGGATCCCCGAGCCCCCTCTAGATGGGGGGGGGGGTCTTTATAAACCCTCCATTCACTGTGTAAAAATGTAGGGGGCCCCTTACTGAAGGTTCACGGGGGCCCCCAAAGTTTCCGGTACGCCACTGGGGAGACAGTGAGCTCACAAAGTCTGTCTAGTTTTAGGAATACTTAGCTTCACAGCATTTAATTTGAAAATCACAATTTCCAACAATAATACCTAGAGATACTTTCCTAGATCTAGCAACGTTGTCCAGCGGATGCATTTTTTTCTTTATTTCCATTTATATTTTGACCCCTACGAGCGGAAATAAGAGGACTCTTCTCGGACATTACCGCGTAGATGGAATCGTGCGGGAGCTGAACTTGGCCCTGTGCTTATACGACCAATTCTCATAACTGAAAATTACATACGAAGCGGAGGCTGGTTGAGTAGAGAGAGAGCTTGAAAAAAGAGAGCGCCCGCGGAATCGTAACTAACTCAAATAGACGTACTATCAGTCAATTAAAGATTGGGACTTAACTATTTGGGCTCGGACACTCGGCGCTTGAGGAATTAGCGATAAGGGGAAAAACTCTCGGAAATTCGCAGCAGTGTTGCCAGCTTGTGCTAACGGTGAGCGATAAGGGTGGGGTAGCGAGGGGAGTGGAATATAAACCGCAGGGCCTTCACTCATAACAAATATGAGCGAGCAGATAAGCGTGCCTCGTCGAGAGCGGCTATCCGTCTCCGATCTGCGCCGTCTCTTTTCCGACCAGTGCAGTTTCACCTAAAAGCTGGCCATCGTGTCCAAACGACACAGTCGCACTGTCGTCAACCCCTCCTCCCCCTCCCCTACTCCTTCCACGCTGCTTCAACTCTCATTGTCAGTTCAACTCATTATTTCTTCTTTTCATTCAATAGACTTTCAGTGACTCGTTACTCATTTGTTGTAAAAATTGGTTTTCAGCGATGATGGCCCCCCTCCTCCACAACACAAATATCATTGAGTCAGTGCCGACAATTTTTGGGACAAATCCTCCCTTAAGACTATAGAAAGACTTTTTTGGGTTGCGCTTCCGTCGATGATGATATTGCGTGGATCCAGGAGGCACGAGGGCATGTGCTTCCCCCCTTCCCCATTCTCAAAAAGCGTTAAAAATTGCCCTTTTCCATCGTATAATGATCTTGTAATGCTTTTTGGACGCTAAAAATTGCCATGTCTAAAACGTGCCCCCCCCCTCGCCCTTTAGAAAAATTATGTGGATCTTTCATTAGGCTGATGACTGTTGACACATTATGATCTGTTGCCCGGGAAACTTTTTTAATTATCAGAGACGTTCAAAGTATCATTCAGAATTTAATTTGGAGCAGCAATTGTGGCGGATCCAGAAGATTTCTTGGGGGAGGGAGTAGATCACCCCTCTAGATTTTGAAATTTGTAGTGTCTTTGAAAGAATATTTTGGCAATTTTCTATCAAGTAAGGGCGACTTTTAAGGGTTTCCGGGGCAGACACGCTCGCCGCCACCCATCTCCCCTCTCGTTGGTTCCCTTCCAGTACCCCCCCCCCCCCCCCGACATCCACGGAAAAAAATACTATCATAGCGACAAAATACTGGACTTTGATCATCGTTTTGGGACTCGTTAAAAAACACCAGGTCAAGAAACCCAGGATTACAGCGAAACTTACGGGTTTAAAGTTATATCTCAGTAGAACGCAAAAAACTGCGCTTGATCGGTGGATCGACTCGTTGCTCGTTGGCATGGTTAGTGTTCCATTCTGTTTTGATGAAACACTCGAACCGCATTGGCTAACCGCAATAAAAAGACGGGAGTGTTCCGTTGTTCCGATGAAAAAATTCCGGTTTGTTCCGATTAAAAAATTAGCCTCACCAGTACTACCAAATATAACTTTTTACTCTTCAAGGGTTTAGCTTTTGATACCTTCTTTTCATACTTCAAGTGCAGTTGATCATCTGGACCGAAGGCAAATTAACAATGAGATAGAATTTCTGCGAAGGGACAGCAATAAATTGTCACGTTTTGAAGCATGGATGGGAAGTGATTTCAGCGGAAAAGAAAGTTTATCCATTTTTTTCTTTTGCTTTGATCCATTGGTTTCAAAGCTCATTTGAGTTTTTAAGTTTAAGTCAAGCGCTTACATTTAATATCAAAAACTCCTCTAAGACATGTTACCGAAGGACATTTTGGGTCATAAATAATAAAAACAAACGTAATTAACAGGCAGGTGGACTATGGAGTAGAAATTAGCATTGCCTTTCGTAAAACTTTTACTCAAATTTTTCATGGAGAATATTTTTTTAATTTTTAAGGTCGCAGTTTTATCAGGACATAATTTTTTCCCGTCTCAAATTCATGACCCAGTTTAGTTTTCTCCTTTGATTTTAACTGTCAATTGTTGACAGGAAAGTCTCGTCTTCTACCTTACTAAATCGTATTCGCCCCTCTAACAAAGCATTTCTTTCTCCTACTTGCATAAATATTCACCAGAACCCATTAATCAACTTTAGGGAGGGGGGAGGGGTTTAAAGCAGAGGTGGGCACGGTAAATGGTAATCGCTTCCTCACATCTGGGTTGATTTTGAAACCTCTTAGATATGGGTTGGGGGAGAGTTTTTAGGGGTGCTGAATTCAAAGGAACTAATCGTGTTTTGATGAATTACATTGATTGTATATTGAATTTCATCATAAGTTCAATAAAATCGGAACACCTGATTAAGGCTGAAATCCACCTCGATTACTTTTGAAAAGTGATCGATGAAAGAAATCGATAAACCCAGTTTGTCAAAGATTATAGATCATAACATAATGCCACCCGAGGCAAGACCCCCTTCCTCAAAAGCTGCCTCTGAAAGTATAAGCTTTATTATTAGTCTCAAATGAGTTAAATCATTTAAAAGAGGAAAGGTTTCGGCGCTTACGACGACAATCATTGGCGAATACCGGGAGAAAGGGGGGTGACCCCCTCCCCTCCGTTCAGCCAAAAGAGGGGAAAGAGGGAGAAGGGAGGGAAAGGGAAGAGAAAGGAAAAAGGGGTCAACGGGGGCGTAATTCCCCAGATCGCCCCCCCCGTTCGCGAGGGCTAGATGTGTTACTTTACAATAATTAATTGCAATCGATATACCACCCATCTTTCATTACCTTCTGAAGAAATGAGAATCTGCATTATTCAAGATCATGGAAGTCCAAAGAGAGCCCGTAAAACACCCCCCCCCCACACCACTCCTTGGCATATAAAAAATTGAGAGTAAATCGAATTAAGAGAAAATTAGAGTCCCTGAATATGAGGAAGAGCTGCCGTTTTGCGTATAATTAATGAAAATTTTCAATTCACCGATGATTCCACCAGTTGAAAAAAGATTACACAGTTCAGTGCAGTGTATGACTGCACTGCACAAAAATACTTCGATCCGTAATATTTTTTCAATCGGTGGAAACGTCGTAAATTAATTAAAATATCCGCAAGTTTTTTTAAAGTCATCGACGACCCCACCGGTCGAGGAAAGATTACAGATGCGAATACGAATATATTCGTGCATTACCATCTCATACACTAAACTGAACTGTGTAATCTTTTTTCAACGGGTGGAATCATCGGTGAATTGAAAAATAAATTAACTATGCGCAAAACGGCAGCTCTGGTATGAGGGACTCTAGAGAAAATCGGAGTCCCTATATGTAGAGAGTCAAGACAAGTGAAATCATGGGCGCCGCCATTGGATGCGATTTTACACATTTTTTTACATTATGCTGAGGCCGTTGTTGTGTTTTGCTCCACTGCAAAGATTACAGTTCCGCTAAGTTTGTAACGATGTAATCTTTCCCTCCTTTTGTTGATCAACATGTATTAACGCTTTTAATGATTCTTTTGAGATTTATAGACATTCTTATTGACATTCATTATTAAAATTAACAGATTCATCGCAAATTAACTCTTATCTGTAAAAGACCGTTGGTAAACAGAACAAAAGTGCAAAATCGCATCCAATGGCGGTGTCCGTAGAGCCTAAAATTCATCGACCAATCAGAAGTTGACTACCTTCTTGTCTCATGGGCGGATCCAGAGGGGGGGCCACGGAGCATGCCCCCCCCCCCCTTGGACCCCAAAAAAAGCAGTTAGAGGAAAAGAAAGAGAGGGAAAAGCAAAAGAAAAAGAGAAGAGAAAAACAAAAGCCTTTAAGTAACCGTAGGTATATTATACTAGGTTTTGAGGGGGGGGGGAGAATAGGGTCTTAATTTCATTCACTAGACATCCATTTTCTACGAAAATGCAAAAAATATAGGTAGCTGGCATTCCAAAATTTGAATGAAAAGTGGGAGCCGCACTATGGTCTGAGACGCAGATCTAGGTGCTCATAAATACTGAGGGCTTAGTTTTATTGGATTTCTTTGAATGATACATGCTTTCCGCATAATTTTGGTACGCTGAGTTCATATCTGACCTTACTTTTTCCCTAAAATACTTACTTCTTCAAATTTTCTACAATTAATATTTTTTATGACACCCAATTTTACTGTATCTCGCATCATTTTCGTTCATTGAATTCAATCTCAACATTATTTTTCATCTGGAATGATTTGTTTCTTATTTCTACGATTATTATCTTAATACCCCCCCCCCCCCTAATTGAGGGACCCTTTTAGAAAATTCACAACTCCCTATTAAAAGCAGCTATGATACTTTCATATAAAGATTCTGAAAGCTCCTTTTAAGTACCGTTGATACCAGTAAACATGATTGTCTCACCACGATTTGTGAATTCTACAAATAGGAAATCGGATTGTGCATTTCTCTTAAAAAAACAAGTTGCTTGGTTCGGCATTTTTGGAGCATACTATACATGAAAAAGTCGATTCCGACCTTATTACCATGAATTTCCCGGTCATATTGCCTTTTTTGGGTATATTAGGTCCTAAATTAACCATTTTTGGCGGTATTTTGTCTGACAATATGCTGCGGTTTTTTGTTGGTCCAATTATGTGAGGTGGCTCAAAATTTACCGTCCCAAATGAAGGACCCTTTTAGAAAATTTATAACCATGTATTGAAAGTAGTTATGATACTTTCATAAGGAGATTCTGAAAGCTCTTTTTGAGAACTGTCAAGACCAGTAAACATGATTGTCTTATCGCGATTTGTGAATTCTACACATAGGAAATCGGATTGTGCATTTCTCCTAAAAAAAAAAAAAAAAAAAAAACCAGTTTCTCAGCTCGGCTTTTTTGGAGCATACTATACATGAAAAAGTCGATTCCGGCCTTATTCCCATGAATTCCCCGGTCATGTTGGACTTTTTGGATACATTAGGACCTAAACTAACCATTTTTGGTGGTATTAAGTATGGCGATTGATGGGGATTTTTTATCGGTCCTATTATATGAAGCTTTTCAACACTTTTAGTATCACATGAGAGGCCTCTTTTTAAAAGGTTGTAACTCCCGTTTGAAAATAGATAAAATGTTTTTGTAAACAGATTCTGAAAGCTCTTTTTATGCTCTATCAATGGTTTGCAATTCAATTTTTTTCCTGTGATTTTTAAAATCGTACAAGATCAAGTAAAAACTTACATATTTCCGGGTTTTTCAAGAAAAATATTCGAGTTTCAAAATAGTAAAGTTCAGGCCGTGTATAAATGTTTTCTAAACATTTTTGGAACCTACTGTGGCACATTTTCAGTGTAAAAAGACCTGAAAAACACGTTCCAATGGTCAAAAATATCAATTTCTGACTTTCGAAAATCCGATTTATGAGCACCTAGATCTGCGTTTCAGACCATAGTGAGCCGGGAGCAAACCTAGTGAGGAGGAAGGAAAAGTTTACTCGAGCTCATAAGAACAAGATAATTGGGGGGAGTTGGGGGGGGGTTGCTGATTAAATAGTTTTGTGTTGATAGAGAGGTCAATGATGTAAAATATCAGCCGTTCCAAACTTTTACCCTTGACCCCCTTTTACTAACAAAAATTGAAATGAGGTAGTATAAAAATGATGAGTGAACCGTTAAAAGATGCCTCAAATTGGCTTTAGAGAAGCTAACATTTTCAAAATTTTATAAGGGAGGGCCCCCCCCCCTTCACGTTACAAAAATGGCCCATCCTTTGAGACTTTTCTGGATCCGCCCCTGTCTTGTCTTAACTCTCTACATATAGGGACTTAGAGAAAATCAGCTGGAAAGTGCATTTAAATCCCCCCTCCCGCCAGCGAGAAATTTCTTCTACAGACGGCACGCCTAAATCCAAGATTTTTACAATATGCTCTTATTCGGGAAGCTCTGCATTCATTCTTAGGCAAATGGTGAAAGAAACATAGTCCGGAGGAAAACGTTTGAAATGTGAAGTGTCGAACGAAAAGTGGCATGAGTGATAAAATGAGACAGGGCCAATAGGAAGGCGGAAGAAGGTAGCGGAGAGAGAACCGACCACCGAATCTCGATGAACTGATTTTGAAAGAATAAGATTTTAGTGAATGGACGCTGCTGCGGGCGGCGCGGCGGCGAGCGGCGGAGAATTGGCTCCTCATGCGAGAAGGTTTGCGGTGCGTTATCTCCCTTGTAACTGTTCAGTTATAGCCCACCTCAATTGATTCGGCTTTTTCGCACATTTATTTTGGAATGGCAACACCGCTCTAGATTCTGAGCAAATCGAGTCAGATAAGCGGGCGGGCGCATTTCGAGCCGCATATTTTAGTCCCAATCTTTAATTGACTGATAGTACACTGCATTTAGCGTATTCAGAAGTAGATTTGCTGACGAGTTGATGGATTTGGGAATAGGGAATTACTGGTCCCGTTTTCCGGTTGAGTAGACGAGCGCTTTACTCCTTACAATTAGGCCTGAGTGAATTCGATTGAAAACCACGATATTTTCCGATCAATCGCAACGCAAGTTACCCCTTTCATGCATGGATTTTGGGATTTAAGTTTTGTTGAGACTTTTTTTGACCGTTAAGTAGAGGACACATTTCTAAGAACTTTGATGGGTCACATAATTTTTGGAAAAATTTCAATTGAAATTTCATTGATTCCCATGTTGCATAAACTGGTACTTATGTGTACCACTCCCCGTGAAATGGTTAAACAATGGATCTCTTGCAAGGTTTTGCTGTAGACAAATGGCCTATCAATTCCGATGTAAAATGCCGCGAAAATAACGATGAGACCATGAAAAAATAAAATTCACTCCTCGCAGAGAAAACTCAACTTGAAATTTCGGATGGCCACCCTTGTATGTTTGCACCAAACCCGATTCGGACCCCAAACAAAAGAACAGGACTTGAAATTAAGTACCTTCTTCCTCGTTTATCACGCAACGTAGAACTATTCTGTAGTTATCACCGTATGTTTCTAGGGACAAAACGTGTATAAATGGACCTTTAATTCCTTCAAATTTACATCCATAACGCTGCAGCAAAAGTTTCGACTAGACCCATTTGGTGCGCATTTTGCTGCAGTCGTTCGCTGCACCGCCTCTGGAATACATTAATAAAAAGTGAAATTTTAATGAACTTTGAAAGGTACACGGTGGCCCAGCGCCGGCGGGTGCCGATACTAACGATTGAACATGTTTAGCACCCATCACTGTTGAGTGTTCGGCCGCCTGCCTCGGGACTCGGGAGGGATACACGTCCAATGATTCCTTCCGAGTGACACGTTTATCGGTGTACGTGGCTTAAACGCTTCCTTCCTAGTTGCAAAGAAGCAAAATCTCTTCCCTATCTTCAGAGATCTCACCACTCACCAGACAGAGCCTATACCAACTGCCGCGTATACAAAGCAAAAACGTCGCAACTTCATCATAGAGCTTCCACAGAGCACTTGCAGCATTTTCGCTTTACACGCGCCGTTATCTGTTACCACAACGATGCATCGAAAAGATTCAGACCTCGTCATAAACTAACATATGTGTGCAACCATACGGGCAGAGAGTTATAAGTATCTGCGGCTAATGTCAGAAAATGATGATCATTACTTATACACTTTTAACAAGCATTTCACTTTCCCTTAAAGCAATATACAGAATACATGTACACCCGACCCGAGGAGAAAGGGGCGGAAGAGAGAGAGAGAGAGAGAGAGAGAGAGAGAGAGAGAGAGAGAGAGAGAGAGAGAGAGAGGGGGGGGGGGTGAGACAATTAAGGCGCCTTTCTCTATAGAGCGCCCTTTTATACACCAATACATACCTTTGCTGTAGCATTTTACAGCCCAATCACAATTATATGAGTACTTAAGATGAAGTACATCGATGTAAGTTAAAAAGGACAGAGCGTTTAAAAAGTCAAGGCAACATGAGCGCATATGATGAGAATCGATTAGTCTCTTTCTTCACGCACTCGGGGGGGGGGGGGGGGGGGGGGGGGGGGGGGAAGACTGGTGGAATTTACCATCTGCGGAGCTGATTTTGGAGTCTGCTATAGTAAGTATGGTGAATTTCACGAGATTAAAGTAAAATGTATCAATATGTTACCTTGATTTACCACAAGGAACGTTGCATTTACCATATTAGGGTAAAATTTACACGGAAAAAAAGAATGGTGTAATTTACCATTCGCATAGCTGATTTTGGCCCCTACCAGACGTAAGATAAACTTGGCCAGAGTTACGGAACATTTGACCAGGTATCAAGTGAAATTGACCTGATTCCTGGTCTAATGTTCCATAACTCTGGTCAAGTTTATCTTAACTCTAGTAGGGGCCAAAATCAGCTATGCGAATGGTAAATTACACGATTCTTTTTTTCCGTGTACCATACTTGCTAGCAGACGCCAAAATCATCTATGCAGATGGTAAATTCTACCAGTCTTTTTTTCCCCCTGCAGGGAAACTTTAAAGTTAGTAATTTTACACTCTTCACTAACTTTAAACTCTTTTTTAAATTGGCGTTTTTAAAGCAGCAAATCGGACAGCGATCAAACAGTGATGGCGCAATGACGCATACTGGAACAAAACATACATTATTTTTTCGCAGACATTAAAAGTTGTTGTTGTTGTTTTTTGTTTTTTTTTTGTTTTTTTGTTTTTTTTTCCAGAAACATTTTTGGTATCGATATTTTCTATTAAGAGCCATGTTATTTGACTCATTTGAATCTAAAAAATGAGTGATTTTCATATAATTTTAAATTATCTTGCTACACGGAAAAAAATCAGTGGTAAAATTAACCATAGCATAGTTGATTTTGGCACCTCCTACAAAGTATGGTAAATTTCACCTGATGTTTGGTATGATGAAGCACACTACTAGTTTAATATAACGCGCAGATGGATGCGTTGACCAAAAGTGTACCTCATCATGCCAAACATCATCAGGTGAAATTTACCATACTTTGTAGGAGGTGCCAAAATCAACTATGCTATGGTTAATTTTACCACTGATTTTTTTCCGTGTATTTATTGCACCATGTGGCAACAACGTATTCTCTCCATTTAATAAACTTGTATAAAACAATCGATCTTTAGGAGGTGGTGCAACTGCACCCTCAGATATCGATACTTTTGCATAGGTATATAAATGAGAAAAAGCACGGTTGTCAAATCACACGAGCCGCCACTATATTGCACATAATCTAGATTTTTATACTCGTAAAATTTTATCCTGGAAATGCCATGTTTTGATCCAAGCAGGCATAGGCAGATCTGGTAATCTCGCAACTGCGCATTCTTCCCATTCGAATGTATGATAAACAATCGATACTTGAAAGGGGCTATAGCCCCGTGAAAAATCGATTATTTCTCATGCAATCAAATGGGAAGAATAAAATGCACTCCTACCAGATTGCTGGATCCACCAATGCTCAGTGGCGGCTCTGTAATACGATTTTCTGAAACGGTCATTCTTAAACCGCTTAAGTAGTATCCAAAGTGGATGAATTCAAATATACAGAGTATCATACGGTCGTATTATGGATCAATTTTTTTTGGACACCCAGTAGTATGCAATACCTAGTATACCTATATATATATCACACACGTGCGCTCCATACGTGTGGTTTTTCGTAAATCACGCACGCCGCGCCTCCGCCGCACTATGGTCCAGAAGTCCGGTTTTGGAAGATATTAGTTTGCATTAAAATCGCCCAATATCTTGAAAACGGCTCATCTGACATCAAAACTGGTTAATACAAAAAAGATAGAACGTAAACCGTTTTGACTTTTTTGTGATAACCATTTTTGATGTCAGATGAGCCGTTTTCAAGATATTCGGCGATTTTAATGCAAACTGATGTCTTCCTAAATCGGACTTCTGGACCATAGTGCGCCGCACCGCGTCACGCAACGACACACTATGGTTTGAGATCGATTAAAAAAGTGGCCAAAAATTAGAAAGTCAACTTTTCCTCAACTTATAATTTATAAACTTTCAAGGTCAATTTTAATCACATAGAACATTTTTAACGTGTAGTTTACTCCTAGATATGTCACTAAAAAGTTCTAAACCAGGCCAGCTTATAGAAGGCCAAAAACGATGATTTTTTAATTATTTTTTTTCACTGATTTTTTGCCTTTTTTTTATTGAATCTTACAATTAGACCATTGGGCGCCGGCTGAATCACAGGCTCGCACAGCAGGTATCGATAATGGTACCCTTTTTGGTTAGAATTGGTCACGCGGCACGGCAAGCGGTCCCTGCAAACGGCAAATTCGACGCATTTTTGCAAATTAATGGATTATAGCTATACGTAAGGCAAAGATTACTTATACTCCAGATACGGCACCGACTAAAATCTTGCTGAGCGCCTTCATTGCTAAAACACATACACTGGCCCACGGTTTGTTTAAGTTTCGGCGAGCGTGGGACGTGCGGGCGGGGTGGGGCCAGTCGGCTGGCCCACGACCCCCACCCCGCCCGCACGTCTCTCGCTTGCCGAAACGTAAACAAACCGTGGGCCAGTGTATGTGTTTTAGCTCGATTTTAGAAATGAAGGCGCTCAACAAAATTTAACATTGGCAAGATAGCTAGTGCTTTCTGGAGTATGAGTAATCTTTGACGTAAGATGCCAAAATTGTGAGAGTCTACATTCATCCCACGCTTCTATTGAGACTGCGCACCAAACCCTGAAAGTACGATGCCGTCGCTCGTTTTGCAGAGCTGCCGATTCGCGTAGATTTAATGACATTTTGAAATTCACCGAAGATTCCACCGGTTGAGATAAGATTACATAGTTCAATTTAGTGTATTTGGAGGGTGATTTTACGTTAATCGGGGCTGATCTTTTACATGTCACCCATCATATTAGTCGCAGAAGAGTTTAGATCTAATCAAAATGACCCTATAAAGTTTATTTTAAACTACTATTTTGAACTCCATGCGAAGGATACATACATTGAATCACCGTCCGAAGTTGCCCAAATCTTACTCGTGAAAAAGACTCATTGCTCTTCTTAATAGGCTCTCTTTTAACCATCGGCTCAACGGCTGATTTATATTTAAAATTTAAAAACGGACGAATAATTTTTTTACAAGATTGTTGAGAAATAATTTTCCGAAATTTTATTCGCTTTTTTTTGTTTTTGTTTTTGTTTTTGTTTTTTTTTTGTTTTTGTTTTTTTTGTTTTTGTTTTTATTTGTTGGAACGACGAGTTATCTTTGAAAAAAATAAGTAAAATCATGTATAGCAGTGCAAGTTAGATGGTCATCTCGTGCAGAATGACAACAATGGATTCCCTCCATCTAAACATAAGTAATATAGTCGATCTTCAGGGTACTCCATAAATCTCCAAGAAATCGATTTTTTCACATAGGTTCAAATGGCAAAAAACCTGGTTGCCAAATTGCGCAAGCCGCTACTGGTGCACGCTAGCGCCATCAACGGAATTTTTCAACTCTACAGGGACTTACTCGCCTCCCAAAACAATTAGTAAGACTGTGAAGCATAATCCGTTGAACCACACGAAACATGCTTCGCTGTCGGCGAAAAACAAACCAGTACCGCAGAGACCGTGTAGGATTATATGAGCTAGGCCGAAAATCCGATTCAGAAAATATCTCTTGAGATGCGGAATGTGGCAATGACTCTATTTTTGGAGAAAGAACGAGTGATAAACTTTCACCTTGACTATTAACACTTCGGCACGAATAAGATTCAATGGAGAAAACTTCCAGACTTAAACAATCCGCTGATTCAGTCATTAATTTCTTTGTTCAACGAAGGGGTGGTGGGTTGGGGGAGGGGAGGGGAGGGGGAGGGGAGGTTCAAATTAATAAAAACCTGAATATCTAATAACTATCCTCTCTACAATAACCTCCTAAAATAAGCTTCAAGAATTGATCAGGGGTGGAGTTTCAATATTTCTAACCACCCGCGGAGACCTTAAAGTGGTAGAGTTAATATGTATGTACTATCGACGAATTAAAGATTGTCGCGAGATTTCCACTAGCTAACCCTTCATTGCATGGGATTTTTTTTTTTTTTTTTTTTTTTTTTCAACCAAAACTGGATTTTTCGATTCACTAGGTGGTCACATAATATATGGGAAAAATAGCAACAAAAAATAATTAGACAGTTTTTCGGTGAAAATTCTCATTTTTCCATTTTTGTATTGTTTTTTTACAAGTGCTATAACACCATAAGAAATGACGGGAAAAGAAAAAAAAAATCAAAATTTTCAAAAAAATGAGAATTTTTAACTTTAACTGGATTTTTCGAAGAGCAAATGCCAGAAGCTTAGTAAAAATAATGAAATTGGGGTTGAATTGGATACGGGGGCAAATTTTCCCCCAACCATGATTTCTTTGATTAAATGCATTATAATGAGTGCTGGTGGTCTTTTGAAAAATGTTTGAGCCCCTTTTTTTGTTTTCGTATAATGTGACACTGGTGATACAATTTGAAATAAGTCAAAATATACATTTCAATGTCTGATATATAGGGCTTTTTACATCATGTGACACCGGTGTCACACTATGTAGTGAAGGGCTAAGTTTCGCCTTCAAGGTTCTGGTTCGGCCACTCTTCATACTCTTCACACCTTGCAGCTGAGAGGTCAGTGCGGGTGAGGCGGCAAATCCGTTGCAGATCATTCCCACACTCACACCCATAACTGAAAATGTGTGAAAATATTGCGACAATCTTTAATTCGTCGATAGTACTAAAACTCACGCACTTTGAGTATCGGATTGACGGATTCTTACAAAGTAGCGGTGCTTGCTTTCGAAATGGATCAAAACGGATCGTGGTGAGAGTTTATTAGCAAACATTTCCGACCCGTTACCGAGAGAGACAGACATATTCCTGTATCCGCTGATGGTTCAAACTGCAGGGATCAATAAACCCTGGGTCATGCCAAAGAACAAAACAATCCTTACCAAAAATGCCAAAATTTTGAGAGGCTCTAATACAGATTGAGCCATCAAAGTTGGCAGTTCGGTTCGAAAACCGGACGCTAATCTTTTTTCTTTTTCTCAAACATTTTCATTATTATTTCTATCCGTCGCTTTCAAAGTACTAAACTATAGCCGTAATTGGGTACCTTAGACTTTAATTGCTAAATTCTTCATTCACAAAAAAAAAAAAAGGACGAAGTCCTATTCTCTTCCAATTTTCTCATCTTGTTATCTTTTTCACAAGTTGCGTAACTTCCCTCTTCGTAATTCACTATTCTTATGTTTCTCATTGTCCGACTAATTAAGCGGACGAATGTCCGTTGCGGTCTCTATATTTTATTTTCTTGTGTCATAAAAAAAACCGAAGCATTCCTTTGGAGCGTAATGAGGTGAACCGAAAAAGAGTGAATTTAATCGTGGGCTCTCATGGCAGCGGTCAACATGATTCTCCATTTTTCAGTTTTAAAGTTTAAATGAAATTCCTCACCTAAGTAAAATGGAAGAGCTAAAAAATTGAAAAATAAAAAAAAACCAAGTTCTTCGACTTTAAGAGAAAGAACAACTCCCCCCCCCGCTCTCCTCCCTCAATGACTACTACTTGAGCAGCAAAGAATAATATCCACCAGGTTTGCTTAAAATAAATTAAAACAAAACCCAAAAAAAAAAAAAAAAACTACGAATAAGTAGGTTTAAAAGTTGTCGAACTCATTGATCTGACTATTCCGAAGATAAATCGAAAATGCATCGAATCCGATTTTGTTTGGAACCAGTCACACGTCAATCAATATACCCACAGGAAGTGGCCATTTTTGTTAACAACTCAATTTTATTGGTAGGACATGGGGTTTTTGGACTTTATTTGTCATTGGACATATCGAGTAATGGACTTTTTGTGTTATTGGGGCATTAATGGTATTGGACATCTTACACTTTTGGACATTTTGTTGCAGGGACATTTTTTCAGGGACGTTTCTGTATTGGACATTTTTTAGTGGACATATCCACCTTTTACACCTGGAAAAGTCAGCGCTATTACCATGAAAAGCGGCAGTGAGTATGCAACCCGCCTCTCCGCTGCTTCTTTGGGCCGGCCGCTATGGTAAAAGCGCTGACTTTTCCACACTGTGCATTGATTATCTCGCTTAAAACGCGTCGTATCGAGAGAAACAAAGAGGACAAAAACTCTTTCTAAAGGTTTTTTGCATCAGATTCAGGTAATTATTCTTCAAATTTTCAATCCGTAACATAAAATTCGTGCCGTTAAAGGTACAAGATTGCGTTAAAAGTACAGCCAGACTGAATTTCTGAATTTCATAAGGTCATTAATGGATTCTGCACGTAAAATTACCATGGGTACCAATTTTTAGAACATTTGGTTCATAATAGTGGTCGCTATTCCATAAAAACCGTTAATTTTTTAAAACTTTGGGGGGGGGGGGCTGTAGCTCAAAAGGGGGTCGTTTTCGGACACATATTTATATATAGGAAAAAAGTCTTACTTTGACATGTAGAATCCGCCCCTGAAATATTCGGGAACAGTTTTTCAGCACCCTGCATATTATTTTCACTCGCTTTTCATTTAAACATCATGTTTATTGTCAGGAAATAATGATATTATAATAATTTGACCTTGTCCCTTAAGGAAGCTCCTAAGAAATCGGCACAAACACGTGATGCTAGGCAGGTGTCCACTTCTGTGATTTTTTAAGGGCACAGTGCTGCTAAATATCAACTTCAAACTTTTTCACCGCAGTTAAGCCAAGCTATGAAATACACTTATCCCATATTCTCTTAAATTTCCCTGCTAATGCAGGCTCATTTTAAAGAATAAATGAATAGGGTGGCGGTAATTGGGACATCTACCTTAAATCCTCTTATTATTTTTTTTCTCTTTTTTTTTCCTCTCTTTTTTCGTGTGTATAGAATTGGCGCCGCTGCGCTGCTGCAGTACATATCGACGCGGCTGAATGCTCCGGTCAACAGAACTCAAAAACTGATTAATTTAACAAAAACGAAAGAAGCCCCGTTAGAGAGGACGTGGAGCATCCGACTGCGCATGTGTTATGCTTATGAGTTTCAAATTACCTGCCTAACCTACCGACCAAATCAACCAACCAACCACTTAATAATCGCGCAGGAGTCATTTACTCCTCCCGTAAATATATTCCACCTAATTCATCGATAAACGCGTGATACCACGCCTGATCGGACCTGATCACCGCGATCAAGGCGCGTCCTCCCTCTCTCTCTCTCTCTCTCTCTCTCTCTCTCTCTCTCTCTCCCTCCCTCTCTCTCTGTTTTGTTCCCGCATCATCTTTGATTATGGGTCAACGCAAGGATTATGTGAATCCTTGATTTCTGAAACGACATATCAGCACGCCCGTTTCCCCTACGCGGATGTGTGTTTTTAGAAATCAACTGTTTTCACATAATATCGGCACCAACTCACAGCTCACTCGATCCTCGCGTACCCATCATGCAAAGCGATTGAGATTGGATCAAATTGAGCGAAAACGCGTCAGAAGTTGTTTTTGATATAATCTGCTAGACGTGAATGAATACGTCCGCGTGGCACGCTGCGTTCGTCGCATTGAAAAGGTCTACAGCTATATGCATTAGCGATAGATTGATTGAACAGCTGCGCGATTTGAGAATAACACGTTTTGGGATTAGGTCTGTCGAAAAATCGGAAATTAGTGCATGATTATAGTTATTCCACCCGACAAATGATCATCACTCAATTTGCATGTCGGCGCACTATGGTCTAAGATCGTAACAAAAGTGGACAAAAATCGGAGGGTTGGGGTAACTCAAAATAATAATATTTTTCGACTTTCAAAACTTAATTTAAAACATTCCAGAGACATTCTTGGGTTTTAATTACTAATTATAATGGTGTTTTTTTGACATTACAATTGGTCTCGAAAATTAATAAAATGATGAATTGAGACATTTATCTTCTAGTTTTTGGCCACTTTTTGACAATCTCAGACCATGGAGCGGCGATCCTTCTCTTGGAATAGACCCAAAGATGGTTCTTGATCAATCGTTTGTTAGGGTTCTATCTATAAAGACAATCAAATTGGGTCCTCAAAGTAGTTCAACTCAGTGGCGTGCGGTATACGGTAAATGAATCTGTTCCACGATTGACGACCGATCCCCGACATTCGACATTCTCGATGCCCTGAAAAAGTTTTCTGGTCGCGAAACCATAATATGGTTGGGTTTACCATTGTTTTACGTCATTTCAAAAGAAGGCGGGGAAAAATAGGATGACAGTGCAGTGTTGCCACATATTATGTTTCGGCTTTTCCCATAAGAACACAGCCACAACAAGTGGCAACACTGTGACAGTGGCGGATCCACGAGGCACGGGGAATACGTTCTATTTCCACGTTATGGTGACACAGAAATGTGCGCAAAAACGGTTGATTCAATCATAACTTGATTGACTCTTCCGCGCATGCGCGGTGCATAAATGCATAGAAAGTAGGAAACTGGGAAGCGGACGGAGCCACTGGCGCAACCAGGATCTCTTCCATCTCTCTCATTTCTCATTTGAATGTATTCGTAGGAAAAGGACAGCAAGAGGGGGTTTTATCCCGTTGTCCATCCTCGTCTAACATACGTTTTTTAATGGAGAAAAAAGAGAGATGAAGAGACTCTTGGTGCGCCACTGGACGGAGCAATTGGAATAAACGAATTGGTACGGAATACAAAGTAAACGCCGTTTTTTAGTCGTCAAGAAAGATCCGCGGTTTTCAGATGATGTTTGGCGCTGGCGCATGGCAACTGTGAAATGCAATATTGCGCTGCAGCGACCTCACAGTGGTTCAGTCCTGTCGACGAACCGATAAACCATTCACAATCAAAGTTCAAGGACAGGCCACTCGCGGTCAATATTTCATCATTTCAAACAGGGAATATTGATTTATTTGTTCAACACCTGAAATTTCAGTTCTCAAATTCACTTGGGGAAATCTCATTATAACCCAATGACAAACATTTTTGTTTTGTTTTTAGCGCTTTCAGTTTGACGCAGCATGCATCACGTCAAAGTAGATGTGGTTCAGTGCACGTGAAGTATGACGTGATATCACGTCAAAGTAAGTCAATGGGTAAAACCGGAAAAATAGATTAATACAGGTATGTGCATTGAAACATTGCAACAAACAAGATGTATAGTGTTAAAAGAAATTTCAAAGTAAATGAAACTAAATTCATTTTTATTTGGTTTTGCTTAAGTATATTGTTAATTTTTTGCTTGTTAATCCACTGATGATGAACCTTTGGATTGAGAGGCCTCTGGAGACTTTTATGTAAGTCAATTTAATTTAATAGCAACAAGATTGGTTGTTATGAATTTAGTTTAATTTATTTTATTTTTGTTTTTTTCTTTTAATACAGGTAGGGTGGAGCGTTAGCATTCTGTGTGTACAATGAGGCCGTAAAGTGTATTCATGGGTATGGCACCGTCTCTATTTCCCTCCCAGAGCTGGTTCTCACCCAATCGTCATGCATCAGTCGTGAACCAACAAACAGGGGTGGATTTACATCTCTTGAGGCCCTCCGCAATTTTGAATTTGAGGCCCCCAAGAAAAAGGGTAGGATGCCTGGGGATCCGAGGGCATCCGCCAGGAAGAAGGGGGTTTGGGCCTTGGGGGTTCTCCCCCTATTTTTTTTTTTTTTTTTAAGAAGGCATTGAAATTCAGTTTTAAACTCTGTTTTTTCCAGCTAAGTTGTTATTATTTTATATTTTTGCTTTTTACATTCTCCTTCTTCTCTCTTTTCCTTCCTTTCTCGCTCTCTTTTTCTCTCTCTTTCTCTCTGTTTCTCTCTGTTGCTTACTGTTATTCTCTTTTTCTCTCTGTTGCTCACTGTTATTCTCTTTTTCTCTCTTCTCCTCTCTGTTTCTCTCTTTTCCTTCTCTTCTTCCTCACTTCGTGAAGTGAGGTCCTACGCCGCAAAAATCGGGGTGAACAACCGAAGAAAAAAAAGGGGGGCTATCAAATTTCAAAATGAATTTCAAAGGGCGGTAAAATCAGAGTGTACTGAGCAAAAAAAAATCATAAAATTTATAATTTTGTTCTCGGAGGGCGGCAAGATTGCATTCTTGCCCCCCCCCCCCCCCCCTCTGGAAACCACGGCACGCCCCTGCGTATTTTGCGTAATGGTAAATCCGTCCCTGCCAGCAATCGTCATCCATCAAAAGAAGTCCCCATAAATATCAACCTTATGAATTAACCTATGACAGCTCACGCTCACTTCGTGACAGAATTCGGTTCGCAGCAACCCTGTATCTATACCTATCTTATGTCTCTACCTAAACTCTAACTTGATAATCTGCGGGCCGATCATTTACTTCATCGCTAAACCGATCGTTAAGACTGTGTACGAGTGATTCTATTGGTCAAAATCTGTAACTTTTGGTCGCTGCTACGGTAACCATCGTTATATTGCCCGTTTTTAAAGGTTACTCATGAACAACCTTTAACTAACGGGACTCTTAACGATGGTTATCATAGCAACGGCCAAGAGTTACGAATTTCGACCAATAGAATTACTGATACACACAGTCTTAACGATCGGTTTAACGATGAAGTAAATGATCGGCCCGCTGGAGTTTGTTTGGAGCCAGAGGTCAACGGACGCCCCGCAATCGATCGTTTTACTAAAACAGTCTAGTCGGCCTCCGAGGTCTGGTGGTCAGCGCAACTGGCCACTAACCCAGAGGTCCCGGGTTCGAATCCCGGCCGAGGTGACTAGATTTGACGGTCTCAGGTTTAGTCATCTCGGAAGGACATGGATGTAACTAACACTCTAACTCTCTCTCTCTCTCTCTCTCTCTCTATCATCTTTCCTTCTTCTTCTCTCTTCCATTTCGTCTGTTGGGCCCTAGTTGGCGAAAGAGGACACTTAAACTTCCGGGGGGGGGGGGGGGAACAAAACAAAACAAAAACAAAAAGTCTCTTTCGCAAGGAAACCCATTTTTAATTCGTCGGATTTTTGGCCGTCAGATTGCTTAGCTTCGCCCACTGTGTACCGCGTCAATTATATTTCAATCGCCGTTTTCCGCGAGAAAATGAAAACACATTTTCTACGCGTTTTTTAATGGAGACGCGGAAGTCCTACGGAGAGAAGAAGCGCGCAGGAAGAATAGAAAGCGAATAAGAAGTTTTGTGGGCTATGAGACTATGACAGCAGAACTGCTATGAGAGACCCTTTCTTCCATTCTCTTTCCACCATTCCTTCTATCACATCAAGGAGGCTTCTTCCTAGGTTTGGAAAGAGAGGAAAAGACAGGGAGAGAGAGAGAGAGAGAGAGAGAGAGAGAGAGAGAGATGAATTTCCGGATTCACCTTTTAACCCATTGACATGTGATTTAGTTAGACAAAATTTGCTCAGCAACGATGCTTAATCGTTCACTCTTACAGTGACTAGATAAACCACAGTGCGGCCATTTGCCCTCCACCCCTCAAGAGTGCACCCACTTTAGCATTGGCAGCATGGGGAGTATGATTGTTCTTGGGTTTCGGAATGAAGATTTCTCTACCCCCTGTCTGAAAAAAGTCATTAATGCCATGTATAAACCGTTTTTAGGGTGGGGGGTTGCGATATTTTTTGCGAGTAACTTAGGAACACACTTCCTCCCTATGGCGCCCGTGTTAAGTTGGGTGCGCAACCGCGGGGGGTCAGTTACGGGGAATCGTTCATTTCTCTCAATTTTGCGAACCAATATGTTTCAAATTTGACAAAAGGCCTTCAGTCGTGTCTAACTTGCGTACGAGAACCCTATGAAACCGTGAAACTACTTCTAAATGCTCAAATTTGCGATTTAAGGAATCCGACCAATCAGAAAGACGACCGAAATGGCCACACTGTGGTTTATCCAGTCACTGTATTCACTCTATGCATACGGCGCACCTAGCGGTGAAACCGTGGAAGTAGAGTGAAGCGATTGGCGCTATCTATCGGTAAAAGCCGCAAGCTCTTGAACTCATCGTTCCGGGGAGGTTGTAAGCCCTATCTTCACCATGTTAATTTACCAAACTTTCGGTACATATATCTCAAGACCATTTGCACCTAGAGAGCTCATTTTTATAAACATTTTTTTAATTAAATGTACAACTTGACAAGCTGAACAATGTTAACTAACTTTTTTTTTTTTTTTTTTTTTTTTTTAAATTTCAAAACTAACTAATTTTCTTTTTTAAAAAATCTCTTGAAAAACGAGGTTTTTTTCCGCACATTTTATTTTAATTTTAATACTTCTCCACATAACCGTGCAATGAAACTATGAAAGTAAGCTAACTTTGTTTATCTTTTAAAGACGACCATTTTGAGACAAAAATGAGCTCTCTAGGTGCAAAAGAACTTGAGTTATGTGTACCGAAAGTTGAAGAACTACAACTTTTCAGGAGAGCAGTTTAATGTGGGATTTTTTTTTTAAAAAAGGAAATTATACCCTAAAAGTTTTTTACCCAAGAGTCTCTATACCCTATCATTATATTTGAAAATGATCCTTGAGACATGCTGATTAAAATATATTAATAAAAAAAATTGCTTTCAACCTCCCCTTTAAGAGGCATAAGTTCAAAATTCAGGGCCGTATTTCCGTACAGGCACAGTAGGCAGGCACGTGATACCTACAGCGGTAAATGTTGGGAGGGTGGCAAATGTTGCCCTTTGCTTTCTTTCTCTTTCAGAAGAGTAGTATCAACTGGTGAAACCAACAATATTTAAAATATTGCTTCTCCTTCAAATGGGACTATTGCACACTTTTTCTATAAGCGATTTAATAGTCGATTATGGCGTCAAAACCTCAAAAAATAACGATGGCGGTACTAAAAACTTCCAAAATCCACTCCTAAACTCAATAAACGCAGTTATTTGCGCGAGCGTAATGGTGGCCGAAGGCACTAACAATGGGAGATTCCTATCTTAATTTCGTCACTCTTTCTATGCTGACAAGGATGATTCACAGAGTAATTAGTCATCAGAGTGATGATCCACATCCGATGAATGGTACCGCAACACCAAGTGACACCGGTGTCAAATGAAAGTAGTCTCTTATTGGTCACTTCTTGATGGAGTTTCAGAATTGTTAGATGGGAATCTCCCATTGTTAGTGCCTTCGGCCACCATTACGCTCGCGCAAACAACTGCGTTTATTGAGTTTAGGAGTGGATTTTGGAAGTTTTTAGTGCCGCCATCGTTATTTTTTGAGGTTTTTACGCCATAATCGACTATTAAATCGCTTAAAGCAAAAGTGTGCAATAGCCCCATTACTTCACTCGGTGTTTTTGCTTTATTTTAAATCAGCGCTTTAAATCAGCGTCGATGACTTTAAAAAACTTGCGGATATTTTAATTAATCAACGGAGTTTCCACCGATTAAGGAAAGATTACAGATCATAGTATTTTCGTGCATTACAGTCATACACTGAACTGAACTGTGTAATCTTTTCTCAACCGGCGGAATCATCGGTGAATAGAAAAATAGCATTGATTATACGGAAAACGACAGCCCTGGAAGAAAGAAGATTCACCCAAAGGATCACGAAGAGTTTATACGCCCATCTTTTATTTCTACCAGTAGCGGCTCTTGCAATCTGGCAACAGTGCTATTTTGCCATTTAAACCTGTGCTAAAAGATCGATTCTAGGTGAGGCACAGCGCCTCACCAAAGAATCGATTATTTTACATAGGTTTAAATGGAGGGAGTCCATTGTTGCCACATTGCACGAGCCGCTACTGAAATTGCACCTGCGTAGAGGTGTGTAAATCCGGACCGATTCGGTCCGAAGGAACGGATCCTTCAAAGGAACGATCGGAACGGGTCCGGTGACGCAAAAAGATTCGGTCCGGAGCCATTTTTGGGTTGTTTTTTAACTGATTTAATTTCCAATAACCTCTCTCTGTTTTCACGAAACAACCTTAAAAAATACGTCTAAAATAAAACGATTGCTCAAAACTCGAAACTGGGACAGAGGACTCAGTCAGAGGAGGAAGCGAAGGAGTCGCGTGAGCCTAGTCTATGGTGCCGGTACCAATGTGGCAACGACTTCGCAGTGCATCCACACCATAACAGATCCAGGTCCGTTCCACGGGTCCAGGACCTGAAGGACCTACGATCTGTTTCACGGGTCCAGGACCTGAAGTACCTGCGCTCCGTTCCACGTGTCCAGGACCCGAAGGACCTGCGATCCGTTCCACGTGACCAGGACCTGAAGGACCCGATCAGTGATCACCTGATAGCTAGGGTACCTATATTAATAGCTACCCTCGCGTGATGGCTTGAAAGTACGGATCCGTTCCGGACCTCTGAAGTAATCTCTCTCTCTGGCTTGATGCTTGATGAGCCTGAAACTGAAAGAGGTCCGGACCGGCCGTTGCCGTTCCGCTGTGTTTGTTACTTTCTTTACTTTACTTTACGTAACCTCTATAAGTTAAACCCAAATGAAAATAAATAATCATCTATCAATTATTATTATTATTGGAGACGGATCGGTCTCGATCGGATCCGTCCGGCTCCTCGGATCCGACGGACCGAGACAAGCGAGAGGACCCAAAGGACCTGAAGGAACGAATCCGGTGAGCGGATCCGATCGCGGACCGGATCCGTTTGGAACGGATCCGACCAAGGAACGGATACTACCCATCTCTACACCTGCGTGAATTGAAAAATACCTACCCGCAACATTTACAAGACAACGCGACGTAACAAAACATTGCGGTATCGTATCAGTATCAGTTCTAGCATGTTTGTTTGTTTGTTTGTTTGTTTGCTTTGCGCCCGTTTTGTTTTGTTTATTGTTTTAATTTTCTCTCAGACTCTCCGACGCGAAAAATAAAAAAAAAAGCATTCAACATTTCCGCTGCATACAAAGTAAGTAACGGTTGCATTATCATACGTGTTGTATATTGGCATCAAACCGTCCCGTCCCGTCTGTCGACTGCTGGTTGCGCGCGGATTTCAACGCTACTCGCGGGATATGGTAAAGCTATGATTTTATTCAAATTAGATTGTGCAAAACAATGATATAAGGCAGGGAGCACTGAACGGGCATTTGCCAGTCACTGCTGCTCTCATCCTCAACAGCCACCCCTCCCCCCTGAGGTTCCCCATGCGCAGCGCCCCCCCCCCCTCCCTTGATCCTTCATCCCACTTTTAATGCAAGCCCCCTTTTTGCGATTCTTCATCGCCCCCTCGGCATATTTTGCTATTTCTACAAGTCCGATTCTTGATGTCGAGAATACTGATGTGTCGATGACGGCGCAAGCCACTCGTAAAAGTTGCCAGATTTAAAAAAATATCACGCAGGGTTTTATACGTTGTATTTTCATGCTGAGAATCAGTAAGTTTTGTTCATGAAATATGGCAACGCTGACTCAAAGATGGTTGCAGAACTTCGGACGTAATTTAATTGTAGCATCTAAGATTCCGAAGTTTATTTCTATTTTGCTTGAATATTTGGACATCCGTTCTCAATAGTAAAGGACGTCACATTTCAACCACTCACAAACACTAAAAGAACTGTGCTCCGGTAGTGCTCCTAAAGCTCCGGTAGAGCCGAAGCACGTGCTTATTCAGATAGCTTCGCGGAGCAAAGTTCGGTAGTACATGAGCACATGCTTCGGGAATGTATGTATATAAAGAAGAGTGAAAAAAGAGCGAGTCGCTACCTGGGATCGATCCGGGGAAGTATCATGCCGGAGTCCAGTGCGTTACCACTGCGCTGCTCAGTGCTTGTTGAAGACGAGGGCTGATTGCTGCGTATATAGGGGAAGCGCTCCTTGGCGCACACCCTTTACGACGCGCTGAGTTATTAAGTGAGCAATCTCTAAGAATATGCTCCTATAAATTGTATCGTAGCGTTCTTTCAGAGCTCGAAGATGACAAATTCACAGAGTAAATTGATTTCAAGAGTGATCCCGTTCTACTCTGATACCTACTTAACAGAGAAAAGATGGCGGCAGGTCCTACTGATTGTATGTCATTGCACGTGTTGCCCGCCTATATCGCAATGCCGAAGCAAGAGGTTCGGGACCGCTAGAGCATGTGGCTCGCTACTACCGACGGAGAGCCGAAAGCCCGTTAGTCACAGAACTTTGCTTCGGATATACCTCCTACAGCTTCCCGAGGCATGTATTCGGGAGAGCCAGAACTTTTTTTTTTTCAGTGAATGAAAAATTGTACTGATTACACCGCCGCGCCGTCAATCGTCATCCTCATCGTCACGTGACAATCGAAAAAAACATACATCGCGCGGATTACGGGAGAAGAGAAAAGATTATATTTTAATGGCGAGTCGCGCGACGCCTCCAGTTTTCCGGTTTCCGGTTCCTGCTTGGCTTGCAAGTTGCATGACAGTGAGTCGACACTCGACGCGACGCGACGGGTCATAGAGCCATGGCGAGCGGCCGCGCGCAGAGGCGAGCGTAGTGCTCGTGCTCGCGCTCCAACTCAAAGCGCGCATGCGCACAAACATGTACCGCACCCGCGCAAACTTTCACAAAGCTTCGAATCGTAATTCTATCGAGGATTGGATTATTAGCGTCGGTGGGATACATGGTGCAAGTTTTCGTCGAAATCATCTTTAAAATTTGCGGCTTGAAATAAATTATAAATCCGAGAGATAACTTCCGTTGTATTTTAAGCTTCTCTCTCTCTCTCTCTCTCTCTCTCTCCTCTCTCTCTCTCTCTCTCTCTCTCTCTCTCTCTCTCTCTCTCTCTCTCTCACTCTCTCTCTCTCCCCCCCCTCTCTCTCTCTCTCTCTCTCTCTCTCTCTCTCTCTCTCTCTCTCACTCACTCCTCTCTCTCCCTCCCCCCCCCCCCCCCCCCCCCCCTCTCTCTCTCTCTCTCTCTCTCTCTCTCTCTCTCTCTCTCTCTCCCTCTCTCCCTCATATGGGCATTTCAAATGGCTTACTAATCGGAAAATACAATTTGATAAACCGATGAATCGATCTATCAAAGACGGATTCTCTGCTGGTGAAGAATATTCGGCAGGCTATAACGCCTGGTAAAAGGATGTGTTTCATGAATTTCCATGAACACAATTCCGCGGGCATTATTTCAGTGGATAAGAGGTCGTTTTACGAAAGTTGGCAGATGATAGATGGGTTTGCTTACTGCGCAGAGACGAATTTGCGTTATTGCGCATGTGCAACAACGCAAACACGTCTTTGCGCAGCGAGCCGCATCATCTATCATCGGCCTTCTTTCGTGATACGAGCTCTGATTATTATTTTCCCATGAAAGTACACGGAAAATCTTATAGAATCCTGTTAACGGCCCACGATCGTTGTTTTAAAAAATCCATAAGAAACCAGCATTCTGGATTTCCTTCATTTTCAATGCGGCTCTTTGCAAACTTTTGCTGCGCGCAAATGAATGGTCCAATCTAATGTAAAAGACCAGCAAAAATCACGAAAATCACACTATGAAAGTCAATCTAAAGTTCAGTAATAAACTCACTTAACTGCTATAACAGCAAGTTCGTAATGGCGGTTCAACGCAGGTATAATGAGAGATTCCTGTCAATTATGTCACTTTCTTTACGGAAGCACAGAGATATGTCTCAATTTAGATGGGGATCTCTCATGATACCTATGCGTCTCTCAGCCATTAAGCCCGATTTTGAGAGTGAATTTCGTGATTTTTTAGTGTACTCATCGTCAGTTGTACAGGTTTTTATGCATGAACCAACTCTTCAATCCCCTGTAGCAAAAAAATTGCGAGAGCCCCACTTAAAATGCCAACAACGCGACTTTCCTCGAAAGTGACAAGTGGCGCTAACCATCAAATTGAAATTTGGAAAAGTTTCTCGTGGAATCACCTTAAGTTCTAGTATGCTAATTTTTTTATTTACCCTCTGACGACCCACGTAGGAGTATTTACCCCCAAAAACCTGGCCAAAAATATTTGCGTGTTTTTGAATATTTGAAAATCGATTTTGGTTAATCTTCCAATTTAAACTCAAAACACATATTGCACGGTTTATGGTTGGAAAAGGCGTAAAAAATTAAGTATTTTGGCTCAAATTTAAGGTCGATAGCGCATTCTTTTTCCGAGTTATTGACGCTTATTTTATAAAAAAGGCTTGACTTCAACATGTTGTTAAAAAAAAAAAAAAAATGGGCAATTTCTTGCATTTTTTGACTAATGGAGCAGTTGCCTAAAATGATCTACTTTAACCCCCTTGTTTTGGTTATGCCCGGTTTTGCCCGGTACGTATTCAAAATTGCCTTTTTTTTAAAAAAGATGGTGCCTAAAATTAGAAATTTTTTCATGTCCATTTTAAATTAGATGTAACCATCAAAATCAAGCACATATCATCTAAAACAACGTCCTTAATCGCTGAAATGTTTGGATGCACCAACGCTTGTCCTTGATGGAAAATATTGACTGATTAGTAACAGCACTTCGAGCGGTGAGCAACCGCAGGTGCGTCGAGCGCTCAGTGCTATGTTGTCCCCTAAACGGTAGATAAGCGTAGATGTTCCGACACATCTATTACGCAATAGAGCGGTTACTTACCTCCCAAAAACCATCAATAGTTTGTTTTTTGGACGACTTTTCAATTTTCCGTTTTTGGCCAGGTTTTCGGGTCAAATACTCCTACGTGCGACCGATTTATCTTGACCATGGAATGGCCGGACATACGAATGACAATGGTGGAGGCAAGGCAAGAGGCAGGTGAAGAAGCGTCTTGTCAGACAAGTTTCCATTTCATTGGTAGAATGGTAGATTAGACAGTTTTAGACTTTCCGTCACCTCGAACTTCACTGCAGGTCGACCGACCGACGACACGACGCACAGTGGAACGAAACAATGGGAGGGATCGGACATGAAATTCATTACTAAAAATGCAAATTTAAATGTTTTCACCGTCAAAAAACAAACTATAAGGGATGATTCTTGTATAGAAAATTTTACGATAAAATCAATAAAACCAGTTTCATACTTCCACGTTGCAAATTGACATGTTGTTGGTAATTTTTTCAGTGTAAAATTAATCGTGATTGCGTATATTTAAAACGGCAAAATGAGTTAATCGACATATTTTGATAGCATGGGACTCACCGGTGTGCGTGCTCGTCATATGAACGGCGCGCAAAAACTGTCTTCTAACCGCGCGGTCGATTTTGCTAACCGAACGTTGCGTCGCCGCGAATACTTGGGTCTTATAGTATACTCTAGGTAGAGCGATCCAGGTATCATAGAAGATTCCTATCTATTATAATTTGTATCTCTCTTATCTATTATAAATTGTATCTCTCTTTACAGGAACACATGCACAGAGGAAAGTCTTATACAGGGTGTTGAAAAACTGTTCCCGAATATTTCAGGGGCGGATTTTACAGGTCAAAATAAGACCTTTTTTTCCTATAAACATGTGTCCAAAAATGCCCCCCTTTTGAGCTACAGCCCCCCAAAGTTTTAAAAAATTTACGGTTTTTTTGGAATAGCGACCACTATTATGAACCAAATGTCTTAAAACTTGGTGTCCTGAAGTAATTTTACGTGTAGAATCCATTAATGACCTCGAAAAATTCAGAAATTGATTCTCATTGTACTTTTCACGCAATATTGTACCTTTAACGACACGAATTTTATGTTACGGATTAAAATTTTGAAGAATAATTACCGAAATCAGATGCGAAAAACCCTTAGAAAGATTTTTGGTACTCCTAGTTTCTTTCGATACGACGCGTTTTGAGCGAGATAATCGCTGCACAGTGTGGAAAAGTCAGCGTTTTTACCATAGCGGCCGGCCCGTAGAAGCAGCGGAGAGGCGGGTTGCATACTCACTGCCGTTTTTCATGGTAAAAGCGCTGACTTTTCCACACTGTGCAGCGATTATCTCGCTCAAAACGCGTCGTATCGAAAGAAACTAGGAGTACCAAAAATCTTTCTAAGGGTTTTTCGCATCTGATTTCGGTAATTATTCTTCAAAATTTTAATCCGTAACAAAAAATTCGTGCCGTTAAAGGTACAATATTGCGTGAAAAGTACAATTAGAATCAATTTCTGAATTTTTCGAGGTCAGTAATGGATTCTACACGTAAAATTACCTCAGGACACCAAGTTTTAAGACATTTGGTTCATAATAGTGGTCGCTATTCCAAAAAAACCGTAATTTTTTTAAAACTTTGAGGGGCTGTAGCTCAAAAGGGGGACATTTTCGGACACATGTTTACAGGAAAAAAAGGTCTTATTTTGACCTGTAAAATCCGCCCCTGAAATATTCGGGAACAGTTTTTCAACACCCTGTATAAGACAGGAGTCCCCCGGAGGACGTACTAGTGGGGACAAAGATACGTGGCCAGAGTATGCAACACGCAACACAACTAATACACGCGTTGAATGGGATGTTGTGTATTGCTTATTGCATACCCTGGCTAGGTATCTTTGTCTCCGCTAGTACCTGGCAGGTACGCAGCTAGGAGCTATGCAGGTACTACCTGCAAAGCAGCGTTGCCAGATTTTAGGGAAATATCAGTAGATTTTACATTGATCCTTATGGGAAATCTACTGATATTTCCCTAAAATCTGGCATCCCAGCTGCAAAGCTTCTTCATAGTGCCTTAAACGTTAAGGTCATTTTGTGCGTATGTGAGTGAATTTCGTAATATTTTTAAGTGCTCATCGTAATTTTCGCTTGATTTCACTCAAGAATTGACTATTTCATCGTAGAAAGCAAAAATTAGCAAGAGCCCCAATGGAGCTGTTGCAAACTTTTGCTACAGGCTTATTAATAGTTGATTATGGGGTAATACCCTGTAAAAATAACGATTAGCGCACTAAAAAATCACGAAATCCACTCCTAAACTCACAAAATGCTTTTAAACGCGAGACCGTAATGGCGGCCGAGGCCGCGGTTTTCTTATGGCAATGTTATATGCTTCTTCTTCTTCTTGTGTGGTGTTGCGAGACTACCTCCTGTAGATGGCGCTGATTGAAGATAGGGAAACCCAATGCAAACCGCGGCCCCGGCCGCCATTACGGTCTCGCGTTTAAAAGCATTTTGTGAGTTTAGGAGTGGATTTCGTGATTTTTTAGTGCGCTAATCGTTATTTTTACAGGGTATTACCCCATAATCAACTATTAATAAGCCTGTAGCAAAAGTTTGCAACAGCTCCATTGAGACAAGATAAAAATGTGTACTCACAGAAACTGCTACAAAAGTTCTCTTACCTGAAACACACGAAATGAAAAGATTAAAAATTTGCGAGCTATGAAATGTGAGGACAAAAACAAAATGAGCCTTTTACACGAAATGATGAGAAATTGGGCGGTCATTGTTTACTTTGGTGCACATAACCTCTTCTGTTGTTCTTTCAATCTTAAATATCTAGCTGATAAAGTGTCTGAAACTTATGTTTAAGCTTGTCAATTTGATCTATAAAAAAAGTACATTTTATAATTATGTACTTTAAAGAAAAAAACGACGATGCGTAATTTAGTAATACATTACACGCCCCACCCCCAACCCCCCTCCATTTGTCCAAATCTGCTGAATTTCTGAATGGGGCTATTGCACACTTTTGCTATAAGCGATTTAATAGTCGATTATGGCGTAAAAACCTCAAAAAATAACGATGACAGCACTTGAAACTTCCAAAATCCACTCCTAAACTCAATAAACGCAGTTATTTGCGCGAGCGTAATGGTGGCCGAAGGCACTAACAATGGGAGATTCCTATCTTAATTTCGTCACTCTTTCTATGCTGACAAGGATGATTCACAGAGTAATTAGTCATCAGAGTGATGATCCACATCCGATGAATGGTACCGCAACACCAAGTGACACCGGTGTCAAATGAAAGTAGTCTCTCATTGGTCACTTCTTGATGGAGTTTCAGAATTGTTAGATGGGAATCTCCCATTGTTAGTGCCTTCGGCCACCATTACGCTCACGCAAATAACTGCGTTTATTGAGTTTAGGAGTGGATTTTGGAAGTTTCAAGTGCTGTCATCGTTATTTTTGGAGGTTTTTACGCCATAATCGACTATTAAATTGCTTATAGAAAAAGTGTGCAATAGCCCCATTGCAATTTTCCTCACTTGAACCGACGTAAGTATTTCTCAAACCAAACCAAACCTAAATACTAAACAAGTCCAGTCCAGTCAAGTATGGATCTTAAATAAAGTCTCTGAATGGGTTTGTTGCAAACTTTTGCTACACCGATTAAGAGTGTTTAATTTAATGTTAAGTCGCCTGAAAAGTCCATTGGTGGCACCAGAAAGTCATAAAATGCAATAAGCTCACAAGAGGCGTTCAATGAAATCCAAGATGGCTGAGAAGTATCAAGCAATCTGTATGCATGCACCGTGGACATCCAAGAATGGCCAACAATGACAACCTCACTGGAGGTAGAGGTTATGTGTTTGTTTACGTTGTGATTGGGTGTGATCGATATTGTGAAGTTGGCTATCCTTGGATGTTCGTGGTGCATGCATACAGGTTCCTCGATATTTTACCGCCATCTTGGATTTCATTAAACGTCTCTTGTGAGTTTATTATCGCATTTCATGACTTTATGATGCCACCAATAGACTTTTCACGCGATTTTTCATGAGATTGAACACTCTATAGCGCTGTAGCAAAAGTTTGCAACAGACCCATTTAGAACTTTCCAGTGACATTTTTGGGTTTAAATTACGTGTTTAAAGTGTTGTCCAGATTGAATTTGGCCTTAAAAGTTTATGAATGATAGATTGATGAGAAGTTTATTTTCTGATTTTTGGTCAGTTTTTGACGATCTCAGACCAAAGTGCAGTGGTGCGGGCTGGTTCCAGATTCCAGAATCCGGGCTTTTCCGCCCCCACTGTGTACAAGTCAGCACGCAGCTTACAGCCGCGCGGCGACAGCGCGTACCCGCCGCTCCGCTGCTACTGCCACCCGGCTCATTTTTCCAGGTGAAACCGAAACCGTCCAACTTGAAAGATATCGCTCCCCCCTCTTTTCCCCCTTCCACTCCCCTCCCCCTTTCTTTTCATTTATCTCTTTCTTCCAACCTTGACTTTGGCCTTAGTCACAGTCTTCGTGACCGAAGATACGCTCCCTTGCTTGGTGTGTACAGTGTATAGTGAGGTTGGTGGTGAAAGGGGGAAGCGCGGGGGGGATTAGGAGGGGGAATTAAGGGGTTGGGTAGGAGGGGGTAATGTCCTCCTCTGTCGAGCTATGACCAAAGTCGAAGAGACCCGTATTACGATGAACGGTGCGGTAAAGCGGCGGTTGCAATCAAAGACAGGTAAAAAAGTTAGGTGAGGAGTTTATAGTTCGATCCCCCCCCCCCGCCTCTTCCTATTTCTATGTCCATTTTGTTTCTTGTTGTCCCTCGAATATCCGGGCCCGGATCGTTGACCGATGAGTCTCCGTGATTAGTGCGTGGTTTCGTCGATATCGGGTCATGTCCTTGCCGAAGCCATGCCGACACAGTCTCGGTGACGACGCGAAGCGACGTCGCACAATGTGGCCAACGGCCAATCTGGGAGTGCAAAATTATTTCCGGTTTCCTAAATGATGTTTTATCGGTTTGGCGGATTCAGAGGTGCCCTAATGATGCCCAAGACCGATTTGAATCGAAATATAAACATATTTGAGCATTCGATATATCGATGTTCATGAATTATGGTGGCTTTTAAATTGAGTTATACTTATATTGATACTAACGGTTTTTTTAATGAAACAGTGTTGATCCAGTACACTGAAGTATGTGAAAAATACATGTTACACTGCTCAAATGTAGCTGCCGATAATTTTGATGCCGTTTAATATCGATGTATCGATTGGTCAAAGTGAGTCGTTTTCCTAGATTTTTAAATTTATCTTCATAGATAAATTGGTTGAAAGAAGTAAAGAAGAAATAAAACAAAAATCACTCTTCGTTACAAAGGAGCAGCTTCACTAATCTGCTCTAATTGTAACGATAAATCGATGCATCCATGTATCGATTGTTAGAAATACCGTTCGAACTGTGGCTGAACAAATGTATTATAGTTTCAAGTGATGAAGAGTATAATTTGGCAAACGTAGCCTTACTTCATCCGAGCCGAAATAAAATAATTGATTTATGTTGGAAACAAATTGGTCTATCAAGAATCAAGTTTTTACATAGCATCAAATGGAGTGAAATTTTTGTTGCCAAGTTGCACGCTTCATATCTCATGATTCTGCTTTTCTGCATTCGTGCGATTTTTTTTTTACGAGTTAAGGAAAGTAAGCTATAACTTTTTTAATTATTTCCTCTTATAAATAGGCTCTAGGAATAGATTTCAAGTCCGATGGACCAATTTTTAAGACATTTTATGAGCACAAAATAAAATTTTATCTTTTTCAAAATTTAATGGGAAAAAACAGTAACATTAACAATGAAAAAGCAGATAAGTATATCTTAAAAAAAAAAAAAAAAAAAAAAAAAAAAAAAAAAAAAGGGTGTCCATTTCACAATCCTCTTCCACAATAAATATTCTTCTCCGGTCCATTGGGTCCAGTCAGCGCTATCTTTCAGTAAAGTCGTATTTTGCTTTGTCATCGCGATGACGATTCTGATTATTTTTTTACGGAAATATGTTCTGTCGTATTTTAATTCTGTTTGTACGCTCAAAATGTGCAAACAGAATTAAAATGCGACAAAATATATTTACGTAAAAAAATAATCAAAATCGCCATCGCGATGACAAAGCAAAGTACGACTTATATCGGTGATGCACCAAAACAAACCAACCTAACCTAATCTTTCTAGTAAAAAGGCTGGGCTGAATCCTTGTCAGATGATGGTTGTGGTCTGTTATCTGGTTATTTTCCTCCGATCAGCTGTGTATCTTCGCAGGTTGCCAGATTGGGCCAAAACTTAATTATTTTCCCGTTGAATATAATAGAAAATGAAATCAATTTTTGGGCAATCTGGCAACGTCGCAATTTTCGTTTTAAATGGAAGGTTAACACACGCTTCAGATGAGCTGATTATTATGAGTGCAATAATACTGTGTTTTATCACCTGTTGCTCATCTAACTATCGACAAAGGTTTATTTCTCTAAAGTTTTGGACTTTTTAAAACGGCACTACGCCTCACAAAAACTTACTTTTCTTCAAGTTTGGGCAAATTTATGCAAAAAAGCCGGCCATATTCCTTTTCTTTACCTTATTTCGCATCACTCAGTACAAATTTGAAGGCTGATATCGGCTGATATCAGAAGATGCAGTCTTACAAACATCAAAAAAAGTGTGAATTTTAGTGGCTGGGCCCAGAAAAATCTCATGACACCAAAATAAAGGTAAAATATTGTAATAGGTCCTTTTTTTTACTTTCTTGGGATCCTTCCAGCAGGAAAAAAATACAAAAGCAAAATATATCAACATTAACAGCGTCAACGATACGATTGCGTAATGTGAACGGTACCGGTGAATTTTCGACGTTCGGGCTACTCGTCACTTCTCTTATCATTTTACCTGCGAAAGACACCTCCATGGCCCATGTAGGCCCGGATATCATCTCAGTAGACGTCTGAGAGTCCATTTTCAGCACCATTAAGTGTTATTTGAACTTTGAATTTTGCACTCCCAGATTGGCCATTGGCCACACTGTGCGTCGATGTCAAGTTCTATGGATGTTTTGGAAATGCAATCAAAAACATGACGACACGGAATAATGTACTATAAGAATGGAAACTAGCATAAGAACCAATGAAAACGAGTTGACGGTCTCTCTCACTGGTCCGTTTAAAATGACGGATGTACTATGACTTTCAAAAGAAAGTATCCTTGTAAAAATCATGATCCAACTACACAGGTCAGTCAATCCGGTGGACGAGTTTCGGTGCGATCTGCGCAACCTCCGCTCGTGACGTATAGCTGGCGCAGCTGAAGAGCGGGCGTTCAAATCTACATGCTTTTTTATGCGGAAAAGACCCTTTTTCAAGTGCGAATTAGAAACAATTTACGACAGTAAAACTTGGTTTTTATCAATAAGAAGTAACGAGGAAGGTTTCAAAGCTTTGAGAAAACCAATGTAATCGTACGCAAATTTGCTTTTTCTATTTTTGGGCAGTTTTAGAAAAGTGGGTAGAATGCATTGAATATTACATATCGTACACGGAAAAAAAAGATTAGTGAAAATAACCATACGGATACCTGATTTTGGCACCTGCTAGATGTTATGGTGAACTTGACCAGAAGTATGGTACATTTACCGATACTTTGAGTAAATTCGACATGCAATCAGGTACCATCAACTAGTACCTAGTCAAAACTCAGTATACTTCTGGTTAACATTACCATAACATCTAGCAGGTGCCAAAATCAGGTATCCGTATGGTTATTTTCACCGTAGTTTTTTTCCCGTGTACTTTCTCCATAAGAGGGATTTTTACTAACCGCCAGAAAATACAGGAATAAGAAATTGAAGTGTGATCAGACTGGTTTTCTCAAGGCTTGAAGCCTTCCTCGTGGTCTATCATAAATTAAATCCAAGTTTTACTGTCGTAGATTGTTTATTATTCGCACTTGAAAAATGGTATTTTCCCCATAGAAAGCATGTAGATTTGAACGCCCGCGCTTCAGCTGCGCCAGCTATACCGCAGAATAATACAATCAGAACGGAAACTCTGTCGGATTTTGAAGCAAATTCATTTCGCGTCCGCCATGTTGGGATATAGGATGTTTACATCTGGATTCGCGCGTAAAAAAAAAAAAAAAAAATATAGGACATGATCCGCTATACGTCATCCCCTTCCTCACTCTACCCGGTGATAGTACCAGGCAGACGGAGAGGCAGTGGAGGGTGTGCGCATTGACTGACCTTTGAAGTTAGATCATGGTAGAAATTTTCATTTTTCCATTCCTCAGCGTAGTATGGCAATGTTGTGTTTTGTCCATTTATAAACCCGTGTAAAAGGTCGAATGCAAAGGTGCTCACCGAACACTTAACACTTCTATCTTTATCATGAGTTTAAATGCGGACGAACTGCAACGATGCCAAATTGCACGCTACGCCACTATCCTCGACCATTTAAACAGTTTAAACATTTTCTTGACGAACACTTGAGAAAAAACCACAGGCACCATTGCAGTGTTCTCAGCTCATCAAGTACTATCATTTACTTTATAAAAAACACATAATTTCAGATCCTTGCAACTGCCCCATTGAAGACTTTACCCAAAGAGTAAACGAGAGAAGCAATTGAATGGAAGGCCTGCGTGGTCAACGTAGATAAGGGATCCGAACGCGGGCTGGCCTCTGATTGGCTGCAACGGGTGGAGCAAAAATGACTCGGGGCAAAGGGAAAATAACACGGGATTTTCGTTCCGGGGCGTTTATCTCGAAACCTAAGCAAAATAATATCTAAACAATTTATACGAGTCGATTCAGCAGATTTTCCAAACAACTTGATAGGTCATAAGTGCCACTTTATTGCAAATTCGAAAAGACTGTTTCAGTTTAAAAGTACGCACAATAGTGAGTTACTCAAACACTGCTCGAACACACGCCAAGCATTTAATCACACTATTGTGCGTACTTTTAAACTGAAACAGTCTTTTCGAATTTGCAATAAAGTGGCACTTATGACCTATCAAATTGTTTGAAAAAATCTGCTGAATCGACTCGTATAAATTGTTTTGATACTATTTTGCTTAGGTTTCGAGATAAACGCCCCGGAACGAAAATCCCGTGTTAGTTTCCCTATACCCCGAGTCATTTTTGCTCTACCCGTTGCAGCCAATCATAGGCCAGCCCGCGTTCGGATCCCTTATCTACGTTGACCACGCAGGTCTTCCATTCAATTGCGACTCTTGTTTACTCTTTGACTTTACCCAAAAAAATGCGTCCATAAAACACGAGGCCTGCTCTGCCTCTGCTCTGCCTGCTCTGCCTCGCAAGCAGATATGAAAATAGTAATGTCGATTTAAGGGGGCGCAACTTCAGATTTCTGCTGGGGAGGGAGGGGGTGGCTACGGCACTAACTAAAATACGTAGCTTTGGTAACCTTTAATTTCCCAGTGAGAGTATTTTAATGTGAGAGTGTCATTTCAGTGAACCACGATGCACAGAAATCTAGATGGTTAAATATGGATGGGCCGAAACATTTATATGCGTGAGGTAAAGAAATGGGTGTTTCCCAATACATTGTGAAATGAAGAGCGAGGCCGAATTCAAGAGAGATTTATTGCGAGGGAAAATACAGGGAAGATCTATGGTGACATTATGAGCTCATTATTGAGTAATCGACCTACATATATGTATACAATTGGTTCGTTGAGTTTTCTTTTAGGGCACGTGCGTTGCTAGGAGACGAGGGCAGGTAAAATAATCGAGAGGCCCTCCACCTCCACCAGTCACCTCGCGGGTGCTAAACTTCCCGTGGGTCACCGGAGGGTGACAAAGCAACGGTGGAATCGCACTAATCCTTGAAAGCCCATGCTATAGACCTGCGTTTACTGTAACGTCACAAAAAATTGGATCCAAAAAAATTCTCCATCTCACTTGCTCTCGTGGGTTTTCCCATGCGAAACAGGATCCAAGTTTTCAAATGAAAATTTGTGCGAAGAAACAAACTTCTTCTTCACGTGTCGAGACTCTTTGATATACAGGGGGACTCTGTAGTAAGACCTTCAAAGGCCGAGAATTACGGATTAGCTGCTTGAACACCCTCAAATTTGACCTTTCCGTACACTGAAAAAAAAAAATACTAACTTCAAGTAATTAATTCTTAAAAGTATGGTCAAGACAAACATTCTTAGTTTTATCATTTAAAATAGTTAAATCAAACCCGTGGTGCTTTAATTGAACTATTTTAAATGGTAAAACTAAGAAAGTTTTGTCTTGACCATACTTTCAAGAATTAAATACTTCATGCTGGCATTTCCCCCACCCCCTTTTTTTCCCAGTGTGGGTTTCAATGATTAAAATGCAACGTTGCCACGCTGCAAACTTCGCCACCGGTTTCCTGTACTTACTTCTTTAATTATTTAATTATTAAAAGTATGGTCGAGACAAAACATTCTTAGTTTTATCATTTAAAATAGTTAAATCAAACCCGTGGTGCTTTAATTGAACTATTTTAAATGGTAAAACTAAGAAAGTTTCGTCTTGACCATATACTTTCAAGAATTAAATACTTCAAGTTGGCATTTATCCCCCCTTTTTTTCCCCCTCTTTTTCCCCCAGCGTGGGTTTCAATGATTAAAATGCAACGTTGCCACGCTGCAAACTTCGCCACCGGTTTCCTGTACTTACTTCTTTAATTATTTAATTATTAAAAGTATGGTCGAGACAAAACATTCTTAGTTTTACCATTTAAAATAGTTAAATCAAACCCGCGCTGCTTCATTAATTTAACTATTTTAAATGGTAAAACTAAGAAAGTTTCGTCTTGACCATATACTTTCAAGAATTAAATACTTCAAGTTGGCATTTATCCCCCCTTTTTTTCCCCCTCTTTTTCCCCCAGCGTGGGTTTCAATGATTAAAATGCAACGTTGCCACGCTGCAAACTTCGCCACCGGTTTCCTGTACTTACTTCTTTAATTATTTAATTATTAAAAGTATGGTCGAGACAAAACATTCTTAGTTTTATCATTTAAAATAGTTAAATCAAACCCGTGGTGCTTTAATTGAACTATTTTAAATGGTAAAACTAAGAAAGTTTCGTCTTGACCATATACTTTCAAGAATTAAATACTTCAAGTTGGCATTTATCCCCCCTTTTTTTCCCCCTCTTTTTCCCCCAGCGTGGGTTTCAATGATTAAAATGCAACGTTGCCACGCTGCAAACTTCGCCACCGGTATCTTGTACTTACTTCTTTAATTTTGTTTAAAAAAAAAAAAAAAAAAAAAAAAAAAAAAAAAAAAAAAAAATGAGTCAGTTGTGGCAATGCCGCTCCCCTCACCCTCGACAGTCAATCCTGTTTGCCGTTCCAATGTTTCACCCCGCGTCTGCGTGGATGGAGCCGCGGTTCGGTTCGGACGGGCGGCCGAGGCTCGAGTCTCCGCAGGCAGGAACTCGAAGGTTCCGCTCGGGCTACTCCTGGCTCAGGCTCTGGATGGCGCAGCGTGGCGGGCCCTCCGGAAGTAAACTTACCTGCCTATAGTGCCTGCGTCAAGTGTGCCTGTGTCGTTATATGACCCCCCCTTCCACTCTAACACCCCCCCCACCACTCGAAAAACCCTCGTCCATTGGTTTCCCACCAACGTCGCAACCTCCATCCCCGACACTACCTGACCATGACATCGTAGCCCAGGGCTGCCGTTTTGCGTATAATCAAAATCAATACTATTTATTTTTCCTTCACCGATGATTCCACCCGTTGAGAAAAGATTACACAGTTCAGTTCAGTGTATGCCAGTAATGCTCGGAAATACTCGCATCTGTAATCTTTCCTCAATCGGTGAAGACGACGTCAATTAATTAAAATAACCGCAAGTTTTCAAAAGTCATCGCGACGACTCCACCGGTTGAGAAAAGATTACAGATGCGAGTATTTTGGTTCATTACAGTCATACACTGAACTGAACTGTGTAATTTTTTTTTTTCAACCGGTGGAATCATCGGTGAATAGAAAAATAGCATTCATTAAACGCAAAACGGCAGCCCTGCCGTAGCCCTCCTTCCTCCTTCCCCGACCCTTCCTGACCACACTACACTTTTACTCCGAGATTCGCCTGGATGAGTGGATGCGCAGTTTTCCTGTTTTCCGCAGAAAAATATCCTACGGTTGCCAACCTAGCGCGGGCCATTTTATGAACCGAGCATGTGTCTTTTATAGCAGTCGTAGAGTTCCAAAAGTAGAGCTAACAAAAAAGGGTAGTGAGCCTTAGATTGGTCAACGAGTTTCAGGCTCTACGGGCGCCGCCATTGGATGCAATTTTGCACACTTGTTTACATGGTCCAACGGACCCCGCAAACGGTGTATCTATATACGGATAAAAGAGTTAATGTTTGATGAATTTGTTTCTTCACTTGAATCATGGATGCATCTCAAGAATATCTATTATGCCCAAAAGAATCTTCAACAGCGCAATTAGATATGCGTCGATCAGGAAAGGCATAGTAAAAGATTTCACCGCTCCGTCAGAAACTCTACGACACTGTAATCGTTATGCATTGGACCGTCCAAAACACATCAACGGCCTTCAGATTGTAAACAAATGTGCAAGCGCGCATTTAAAATAGCGGCACCCACGGTGTTTTAACTTTTACTTATGTCTTAACTCTCTTCCACTGAAAAAACAAAGTTTATGTACAGCCGAAGTATAGCCTTTTAAAAAAGCTTCGCAGAGCAAAAGTTCAAGCTGTACCGGAGAAAATTGCAGGTGTACCAAAACACTACCTCTTTAGAGTAACAGCCTCTTTTCTTGCTTTGGCTTTACTGAAGTAGTGTTTCAGTACAACCGCAACTTGCTCCGGTATAGCTAGGACTTTTGCTTAGCGAAGCTATTTTAAAAAGCTACTTCGGTTCTACTTAAACTTTCGTTTTTTCAGTGTCATACAAATAGGGACTCTAAGGACACAAATATAGGTATAGTGGTGGAGTGTGCAACCTGACAACGTTGCATTTTGTCCACTTAAAACCCACATAAAATATCAATTTAAGGGAAGGGACTAATGCACCCCTACCCCTACGGCCCTACGACCTTTTAGGGCTTTTACATTACTTTACTGAAATGGACTAAATGCGATGTCGCCAGACACTGGCCTCCACTGTACCTATAAGCTCGTTGATTCAGTGAGGCATGTAAGAAGAGAGAGAGATTTTGGGGGGGGGGGGGGGGGGGCTGACAAACCCAGGCGAGAGCGCCGCTCAATGCGCTCATGACATCCGAAGAGGCAACGATGGAGCAACAACAAGTCACTATGGTCACCGGCGAATGAGCAACTGGCTGAGTGAGTAACAGCTCATCCGTATTGCTTTAAAGGTATTACCTCTACCTGGGTATAATACTTGCACCGTGACAACAAAAGTTAGTGCACAATCCAACCATGCAATAACTATGCGTCTACGTGGGGTCGCGCTATACGAATCTACGATGCGATACCGGCCTCGCGGATAAATGAATAAAACCCATGAAAATGGTAATTATAACCCCCTCCCATCCACCCCCCTGTTTCCACCTCAACCCCCCCCCTTTACTCGCACTTAAAGCACTTAACGAATCCTTTCCGGCCGCATACCTATATCTATTACTGCTCCTCCGACTAGGCGACTGTGCTGATGGAAGCTTCTAATTAAGGATGAAAATAAAACTCCTAAAACAGGACGTGGCGGCGAAAGGAGGATGTGGAGAGGGGAGAGGAAAGGATGGGTGGGGTGGGGAGAGGAAGGGATGGGCGGGGTGGGGAGGGGACGCGAATGAGAAAGTGAGGTGGGGAACTTTTCGCCAATACCTATTTTGCACGAATTTTACTGGAAAATGACTCGTAATGACACCAAAAGTTTAACCTTCTGGTCTCTCTCCCCTCCTCTCTCTCTCTCTCTCTCTCTCTCTCTCTCTCTCTCTCTCTCTCTCTCTCGCTCTCTCTCGCTCTCTTTCGCTCTCCGTGCCTATTCGAACGCGTGTTTAAAAAGTCACGTAAACTGAAAAATAAAAAAAAATAAAATAATAGTTGTTGAGAAAATTTTATTCCAAACTTTATTGCTGAAATACGAGTAATTTATACATTTCTCGGTAGTTTTAACAGATTACAACAAAAAAAAGTGAGTCTATCCTCTTGTCATAACTTTCTACAAAGAGACAGTATTAGAGCGAAGTCAACGATTATATTATTCGTTGTTTACAGCAAAACGAGAATAAGAAGCTTGCCATAATGCTTCGTATGGCACGATTAAAAACTCAAAACAAACCGTGCTGTTCAGCTTGCAGCTCTTCAAAAAAAAAATGTCAATTATTCAAATTAAGGTCCAACTCAGCATTTTGTAACATGATAATTAGTCTGACTTTTATGTAGGGTACAATTCAGTGACTCAGGCAAAAAAATCTCTATTTATCTTAAAAGGTGGCTTTGGCTTGAGAATTCTGCGAGATTTCTCCCATTTATCTTGTGTATCCGGAATAGACCTGTTTAGTGATGACGTCACGATCAAAATTATGGATCCAAACAAATGCTTTATCTCGCTCACTCTCGAGAAATATAGAATTTTGAGCATAATAATACTAAGAAATCAGATCCAAATTTTCGAACGCAAATTCATGCTAGTTAACAAAAAGTTGTCACAAATTTCATTGCACCATTGGATTCCACGTACCTCAATGAATCTTTTAACTCCAACGTAACTCTTAAATGATCTCAAGTGAATTTACACTCACAGTTCTACCGAAAGATGTTCTATGTTTTGTCGTTGTCTTACTCACGGTCTCTTATGGGAGTATCACCGCCATGTCTCTCAATCATTCTAACCTCTTTTCGTATCGAAGCTTGTTTGATGTATAACTAGTGGTGCGATGGTGCCGATCTGTTTCTCTCTCGCACTCATTGCGTCTTATGGCGGTTCGGTCCGTTTCCCAAGTTGTTCCCGCAAGAGACAACGAGTGCGAGAGAGACACCTTTTTCGTGAAGACTGTTTCTCTCTCGCACTCATTGCGTCTTATGGCGGTTCGGTCCGTTTCCCAAGTTGTTCCCGTAAGAGACAACGAGTGCGAGAGAGACACCTTTTTCGTGAAGACTGTTTCTCTCTCGCACTCATTGCGTCTTATGGCGGTTCGGCCCGATTCCCAAGGTGTTCCCGTAAGAGACAACGAGTGCGAGAGAGAGACCTTTTTCGTGAAGACTGTTTCTCCCTCGCACTCATAGGGTCTTATGGCAGTTCAGTCCGTTTCCCAAGTTGTTCCCGTAAGCGACAACGACTGCGAGAGAGAGAGACCTTTTTCGTGAAGACTGTTTCTCTCTCGCACTCAATGCGTCTTATGGCGGTTCGGTCCGTTTCCCAGTTGTTCCCGTAAGCGACTACGAGTGCGAGAGAGAGAGACCTTTTTCGTGAAGACTGTTTCTCTCTCGCATTCATTGCTTCTTATGGCGGTTCGGTCCGATTCCCAAGTTGTTCCCGTAAGCGACTACGAGTGCGAGAGAGAGACCTTTTTCGTGAAGACTGTTTCTCTCTCGCACTCATTGCGTCTTATGGCAGTTCGGTCCGTTTCCCAAATTGTTCCCGTAAGAGACAACGAGTGCGAGAGTGAGACCTTTTTCGTGAAGACTGTTTCTCTCTCGCACTCATTGCGTCTTATGGCGGTTCGGTCCGTTTCCCAAGTTGTTCCCGTAAGCGACTACGAGTGCGAGTGAGAGAGACCTTTTTCGTGAAGACTGTTTCTTTCTCGCACTCATTGCTTCTTATGGCGGTTCGGTCCGATTCCCAAGTTGTTCCCGTAAGCGACTACGCGCGAGTGCGAGAGAGAGACCTTTTTCGTGCAGACTGTTTCTCTCTCGCACTAATTGCGTCTTATGGCGGTTCGGTCCGTTTCCCAAGTTGTTCCCGTAAGCGACTACGAGTGCGAGAGAGAGACCTTTCTCGTGAAGACTGTTTCTCTCTCGCACTCATTGCGTCTTATGGCGGTTCGGTCCGATTCCCAAGTTGTTCCAGTAAGCAACAACTGCGAGAGAGAGAGAGACCTTTTTCGTGAAGACTGTTTCTCTCTCGCACTCATTGCGTCTTATGGCAGTTCGGTCCGTTTCCCAAGTTGTTCCCGTAAGCGACTACGCGCGAGTGCGAGAGAGAGACCTTTTTCGTGAAGACTATTTCTCTCTCGCACTCATTGCGTCTTATGGCGGTTCGGTCCGATTCCCAAGTTGTTCCAGTAAGCGACAACTGCGAGAGACAGAGAGACCTTTTTCGTGAAGACTGTTTCTCTCTCGCACTCATTGCGTCTTATGGCAGTTCGGTCCGTTTCCCAAGTTGTTCCCGTAAGCGACTACGAGTGCGAGAGAGAGACCTTTTTCGTGAAGACTGTTTCTCTCTCGCACTCATTGCGTCTTATGGCGGTTCGGTCCGTTTCCCAAGTTGTTCCCGTAAGCGACTACGAGTGCGAGAGAGAGAGAGAGACCTATTTCGTGAAGACTGTTTCTCTCTCGCACTCATTGCGTCATATGTCGGTTCGGTCCGATTCCCAAGTAGTTCCAGTAAGCGACAACTGCGAGAGAGAGAGAGAGAGAAAGAGAGAGACCTTTTTCGTGAAGACTGTTTCTCTCTCGCACTCATTGCGTCTTATGGCGGTTCGGTCCGTTTCTCAAGTTGTTCCCGTAAGCGACTACGAGTGCGAGAGAGAGAGAACTATTTCGTGAAGACGGTTTCTCTTTCGCACTCATTGCGTCTTATGGCGGTTCGGTCTGTTTCCCAAGTTGTTCCCGTGTAAGCGACAACGAGTGGGAGAGAGAGACCTTTTTCGTGAAGACTGTTTCTCTCTCGCACTCATTGCGTCTTATGGCAGTTCGGTCCGTTTCCCAAGTTGTTCCCGTAAGCGACTACGAGTGCGAGAGAGAGACCTTTCTCGTGAAGACTGTTTCTCTCTCGCACTCATTGCGTCTTATGGCGGTTCAATCCGATTCCCAAGTTGTTCCAGTAAGATATAACTGCGAGAGAGAGAGAGACCTTTTTCGTGAAGACTGTTTCTCTCTCGCACTCATTGCGTCTTATGGCAGTTCGGTCCGTTTCCCAAGTTGTTCCCGTAAGCGACTAAGAGTGCGAGAGAGAGACCTTTTTCGTGAAGACTGTTTCTCTCTCGCACTCATTGCGTCTTATGGCAGTTCGGTCCGTTTCCCAAGTTGTTCCCGTAAGCGACTACGAGTGCGAGAGAGAGAGAGAGACCTATTTCGTGAAGACTGTTTCTCTCTCGCACTCATTGCGTCTTATGGCGGTTCGGTCCGATTCCCAAGTTGTTCCAGTAAGCGACAACTGCGAGAGAGAGAGAGACCTTTTTCGTGAAGACTGTTTCTCTCTCGCACTCATTGCGTCTTATGGCGGTTCGGTCCGTTTCCCAAGTTGTTCCCGTAAGAGACAACGAGTGCGAGAGAGAGACCTTTTTCGTGAAGACTGTTTCTCTCTCGCACTCATTGCGTCTTCTGGCAGTTCGGTCCGTTTCCCAAGTTGTTCCCGTAAGCGACTACGAGTGCGAGAGAGAGAGACCTTTCTCGTGAAGACTGTTTCTCTCTCGCACTCATTGCGTCTTATGGCGGTTCGGTCCGATTCCCAAGTTGTTCCCGTAAGCGACTACGAGTGCGAGAGAGAGAGACCTATTTCGTGAAGACGGTTTCTCTTTCGCACTCATTGCGGCTTATGGCGGTTCGGTCTGTTTCCCAAGTTGTTCCCGTGTAAGCGACAACGAGTGGGAGAGAGAGACCTTTTTCGTGAAGACGGTTTCTCTTTCGCACTCATTGCGTCTTATGGCGGTTCGGTCTGTTCCCAAGTTGTTCCCGTGTAAGCGACAACGAGTGGGAGAGAGAGACCTTTTTCGTGAAGACTGTTTCTCTCTCGCACTCATTGCGTCTTATGGCAGTTCGGTCCGTTTCCCAAGTTGTTCCCGTAAGCGACTACGAGTGCGAGAGAGAGACCTTTCTCGTGAAGACTGTTTCTCTCTCGCACTCATTGCGTCTTATGGCGGTTCGGTCTGTTTCCCAAGTTGTTCCCGTGTAAGCGACAACGAGTGGGAGAGAGAGACCTTATTCGTGAAGACTGTTTCCCTCTCGCACTCATTGCGTCTTACGGCGGTTCGGTCCGTTTCCCAAGTTGTTCCCGTAAGCGACTACGAGTGCGAGAGAGAGAGACCTATTTCTTGAAGACTGCTTCTCTCTCGCACTCATTGCGTCTTATGGCGGTTCGGTCCGATTCCCAAGTTGTTCCAGTAAGCGACAACTGCGAGAGAGAGAGAGACCTTTTTCGTGAAGACTGTTTCTCTCTCGCACTCATTGCGTCTTATGGCGGTTCGGTCCGTTTCCCAAGTTGTTCCCGTAAGAGAAACGAGTGCGAGAGAGAGACCTTTTTCGTGAAGACTGTTTCTCTCTCGCACTCATTGCGTCTTATGGCGGTTCGGTCTGTTTCCCAAGTTGTTCCCGTGTAAGCGACAACGAGTGGGAGAGAGAGACCTTTTTCGTGAAGACTGTTTCTCTCTCGCACTCATTGCGTCTTACGGCGGTTCGGTCCGTCTCCCAAGTTGTTCCCAAGCGACTACGAGTGCGAGAGAGAGACCTTTTCCGTGAAGACTGTTTCTCTCTCACGGAAAAAAAACTACGGTGCAAATAACCATACGGATACCTGATTTTGACACTTGCTAGATGTTATGGTGATGTTAACCAGAAGTATATACTATGGTATGACTTTGATTTGCTCATTCGAAGTTAATCTCTTCAGATCTTTTAGAGACTTTACTTAAGCACTTTTAGCGGAAAATTCTACGTGTCATGCGAGCGGACGCTCTCGCTGGCTGTCGATGATATACAGACTGTTTCAGATTGTCTCAGATTCAAGAAACAAAAAATGATCCAAAGTTAGTAAAAAATTATGACGACTTTATCAAACTATAGCATTATAAAATCGATGTCCTATACTGAAATTATCAGAGGCCAGTCACTCCAACCGAACCTGACCCAAAGTACGTAAGGAATCAACATTTTCAATAATTTTCTTCCGTAAAATCATCAGAATTGATTTTTGATCTTTTGAAACATTTTACAAACTATGTGGGGTTTATTTAGAAATAGCGGCAGCCGGTGATGAGCGTTCCAAACAAAGGCAGTTTGTCTCTCTCGCTCTCACGTAACCCCCATTTAAGTACTGCCATTTCGCTCTAATGTCAAAAATCGTACATAGAGACATTTTGTGGCTGACATGAATTCCGCGAGTCATGTTAACGCGATTTTGATAATAATATGTCGCGTAAAACAAGGCCCTTCATACGAATTTCGAAACTAGAAAGAGATGAGTATACATGGTAGTCACGGGAGAGTGAGTGAGACAGTTTGGAACGCTACGCGAGTTTTATCACAATCGATTGCGACCGATGAGTGCATTGTTGTGGCTAACCGTTGACTTCTCATTAGAACCGTCTATTACATGTCGTTTTTAAATTTGTTTTGCTACGAGCCTCAACTAATTGTTACTTTTTCTCAATCACAAAAGAAATTTTATGAGTTTTTGGTGTTTCCATCAGTTTTCTCGTAATACTTTGCTTCCGAATCATAGTTATTTCTGGCTTCATATAAAAATTGCGCAATGGACACATTGACATAATTATACAGGGTGTTTCACGTAACCTGCTCACTAGGGTTTTCTTGAACGGGTGACGATGAAAAAATCTGAAAAAAAATCGGTTTTATAGTAACTCGGACCTGAAGTTTCATTTAAAAATACTGCCAGCCCAAAATTTGGTTTTTGGGGGGTTTTCAGGGGGGCACCCCCCTAATCTCGAGATTTTCAAATAGCAACCCCTATCTTGTGATAAACTTGTGTTTTTAACCCTTCACTGAATGATTTTTTTTTCTCAAGCAAATGTGGATTTTTCAATGTATTAGGTGGTCAAATACATGGGGAAAAATAGTGAAAAAAATAATTTGACGGTTTTTCGGTCAAAATTATCTTTTTTCTATTTTTTACTCGTTTTTTACAAGTGATATAACACCATAAGAAATGGCGGATTTTTTTTTTTTTTTTTTTTTTTTTTTTTTTAAAAAAAAAATTTTTACTTTAATTGGATTTTTTAAAAAGCCAATGCCGGAAACTTTATAAAAATAATCAAAATGAGGTCAGTTTGGATACGGGGGCAAATTTTCCCCCTGACATGATTTCGATCACAAACCCTTCACTGCATGATGTTTTCTTTCAGCCAATTTTTTTTTTTTTTTTGTGTGAGCTGAAAACATACCTTCTCCCGCGTTGACACACCATGCGCCGAAGGCATATCTCAAAACCTGTATTTTATATGAGCGTTTGAAGAATTTGTTCCACCGGTGGAACACCATGCAGTAAAGGGTTAAATGAAACTTCAGGTCTGAATTACTATAAAACCGATTTTTCCAGATTTTTTCATCGTCACCCGTTCAAGAAAACCATAGTGAGCAGGTTATGTGAAACACCCTGTACATTACCATACCTACAGCTATAAATGTAGTCTGCCCCGATGACACTTTTTTGACACCTGAAACTTGGCAACGTACGAGTCAACACTGCATCTTAAACTCCGAAGAGCGATCGTTACGATGCAGTGCGGGTGCACAGATGGATCCTACGCAGTGTTGCCAGATTTTCCCATAAATTACCAACTTCCACATTGAGTCGAATCGGACTAATCGGATAATTATCCAAGGAATGGCAACACTGATCCTATGCTATGCAGAGTGTGACTCAATAAGGAGACTAGAATCCCGCGCATTTGACTCTTGAATCCATGCATTTGGGCGCATGTAAATAAGCATGTCGTGACATAAATTATTCCTGACGAACCACGATTGAGATGTAAAATTTCCCAGTTAATATCTTCCTTGTCTTTCCTTCTTCTTCTTCTCCTTCTTCTCCTCCTCCCCCTCCTCCTACTACTCACCTCCTTATACAAGTACCTATCGTTTATAAATAAAACTAATTGTCCCATTTCACTCCTTCTAGTGCATCCTTGCCACATTTTTCAAGGATACTTTCTATCCCTCGTTTCTTAGCTTAGCGCTTATTTTTTAAACGCAATCATTGGGAGGGTGTTGACTGCTGTTCATTTAAATCCACGAGAAAGTATGCCTCAAATCAGCCCTATGTATTTTTGCGTAGTGCTCCATCTCCATTTTCATCTCGTTTGTTTGCCTCTCTTATTTGTTGTTGTTGTTGTTGTTGTTGTTGGTGTTGGTGTTGGTGTTGTTGTTGTTGTTGTTGTTGTTGTTGTTGTTGGTGTTGTTGTTGTTTTTTTTTTTTTTTTTTTTTTTTTTTTTTTTTTTTTTTTTTTTTTATATGTTACTCAAAAATTTGTGAATAAAATAATTTACTTAAATTAATTTCGTAACTGCTTGCGGGTCGACCTTGAGGACGCGGATGGAACAAAATGTGCTCCTAGATCCAATCACGAAAATACACCATCATGTAGGGGATGGGTAGTGGCGGGTAGAAAATACATTGTTGTCGAATTCCACGCTTCGCCACTGGGGATGGGGGAAGTTCTCATCGGTGCCGCGTCAATCCACCGCGTCTGATATTTTTGATGAGCTTACAGAAAAGCTACGATCTCGAAAACCAAATACTGATGTTCCAGATCCAAGCACAAAAATTCTCGCCGACTGTGAAATTCCACACACGCTACAGATTCCTAATTTCAAGCATTAATGGATGGCGCCAGTATAGATGGAGCAATGGAGCATATCTATATTTGTCAAATCGTTAGTCGTCGGTGATTTTACAAAGAGACGAATAGGTAACTCAATTAAACGTTTCAAAATCTCCTATCGCAGTTTCTTTCCTCGGTGTCTTTTAGTGATGAACCAACCGGTCAATCTTCATGAGATTTTCGTGTCAGAAGAAAAACATAATCAAAACTTACATTTTATTTTATCCTTTAGAAATGGACCAGTACTTATACCACAGAATAATACAATCAGAACGGAAACTCTCATAAGAGCCAATGGAAACAAGTTTGGAATTTAACGGCACCAATAGGCAACGCTATGGTTCTATATCCCAACATGGCGGACGAGTGTAATTTGTGTTGGAACTCATTTATTTCTTTAAATTCTGGAAAGAAATCTTACGTTTCCGGCCTCACTTTTATTCTAATGGCATTTCAGAATGAAAATTTTGCGGATCATGTCCTATATTTCTTTTTTCGAACGCGAATCCAGATGTAAACATCCTATATCCCAACATGACCGACGCGAAATGTATTTGCTTCAAAATCCGACAGAGTTTCCGTTCTGGGTTGTATTATTCTGTGCTTATACTTGGTGCGATATTTTGAGACGTATTGATAAGTTAGGTAAGTAGAGGTCGTTTCACGAAATTGGCCGATGACAGATGGGTTTGTTTACTGCGCAGAGACGAGTACGCGTTTTTGCGCATGTGCAACAACGCAATCACGTCTTTGCGCAGCGAGCCGCATGATCTATCTCTGTCATCGGCCTCGAGCTCTACACCTACGCCTCTTTGTGAGAACACCGACGGAACGATGATCATTATTGATCAGTGGCAATGCAGTGGCATCTGGCAACAATGCAACTGCTCCATTTAAACTCATTAAATATATCGAACTTTCCTTGTGCACTGTGAAGTCCCTGAATTCGATCTTTTACATGAGTTTAAATGGATGGAATACATTGTTGCCAAATTGCACGCGACGCCACTGTGATTGATAAGACCGACTCGCTTTTACTTCGGCACTATCAGTAATAAATGGTGCACCGATACAAAACCCGAGATGGCGGACCTTGGGCCTTGAAAATTCGGGCACGCGCACCCAGGCCCGATGAATAGAATTTGAGGAAATTTTACAAAAACTGGGATTTTTCCTAAAGAATACAAGAGGAAAATCTAACAGAATTAGAATTGAGAAAGATAGCGAGAGATTTGTTTTATCATATTTCCTCCAACTGCCATAAACGTTTTTCCACTTGCCGTTATTCGTTCATTTACTTCGATTCTACTTTTTTCACGTTGCGTATTCTTTTTTTGAGCGATTTTCGTAGACCCTATTCAAATTTTCAAGCGGAACCATTTCTATTTTTGCGGTGTAAATGAGAAAAGGTTCAGTTTTCCTAGACGAAATTGAAAAACAAAATTTAAACTCTTAAATAACCTAATACTGCGCCCCGACGAAAACAAAATTTAAACTCTTAAATAACCTAATACTGCGCCCCGACGAAAATAAATTCAAAACATTTGCCGGAGCGAGAGCCCCAGCCGAGCTCAGACTCCCCAGTCCCCATAAACTAGAAATCCCCCCTCAGAACCCCATTTAGGGTCGCAATTTTATCAATGAGGCATGGGTTTGAGGTGGTATTGATATACAATTCCACTTTTTCGTCGAACGAACCAGACAACTTTAGTTGCCTCTCTGCTAGTAACTTTTAGCTTTATTATCCCTATTTACCTATCTCTGTTCATCTTATTTTTCCCTATCTATCCCTTTTACACGTATCCTGGAATGGGGCTCTTGCAAACGTTTGCTATAGGGGATTGAAGTATTGATTCTTGCATAAAAACCTGTAAAAATGACTATGAGTACATTAACAAATCACGAAATTCACTCTCTAAATCGGGCTTCATGGCGGAAAAACGCAGGTAGAGCTCGTTTCAGAAGTGTAGGCGGACCAAAACAATAATCTTTGGCGAATTTTCAACTTTCATTCCTTCAATTCTATACCGAATTTGCCCCTGACTTTAGTCTTTTGTGTTTAAAGTTTTCCTCATTGAAGAGTGAACACTCAATTTCATTTTTATTCATTTTCATCGAGTAATATCAAAAATAATGTTGACAAATTTCAAAGGTTATCGGTCTAGGTCCGCCGACACTTCTGAAACGAGCTCTATATCATGGGAGATTCCTATCTAAATTGAGACATATCTTTGCGTTTCCTTGGAGAAAGTGACGAATTAGACAGGAATCTCCCATGATACCTGCGTTGAACCACCATTACGAACTTGACGTTATATAGCAGTTATGTGAGTTTATTATACTGAATATTAGACATTCTTAGTGCGATGTTTGTGATTTTCGCTGGTTTTTACATCAGATTGGACTACTCATTTTGCCCACAGCAGAAGTTTGCAAGAGCCCCATTCCGGCATTGGGTAATAGTATAAGGGCGTCGATAGCGAAAAGGGGACACTTTGTGACGAACCCCCGATCCACAGAGTCGTTATAGGGGGCCGGGCCCCCTAATCAAAGGAAAACCCCTAAATGTACCCCGTGTTCCTAGAATCTCCTCGACGCACAGTGGAGCGAGTCAATGTGAGAGGCTCGTCACGGCCGCGGCGCACTGTGTGGGATTTGACCGATCTAGCTAGACAAAAGTCCGACCAATGACTTTCTTCCGCGATAAGCGTTTTTAGGGGGTTTTAAGGGTCGCTGATCACGAATCTGAAGTCAGTTTTTGTGAATTTTAAAGTCAAGTGCTCTAAAAGCCCAAAAACTGTCAAAATAATTTTATTAAAAAGAATAATAATAAAACAAAAATTATTCCTCTAAAAAACAGGGGGTCAGTCTTTAACAACGCTAATTAATGAAACGTTCACATTAAACGAATTGGTCCTTTAAAGAAATGCCCAGAGTAATGAAAAAAAAGAAAAAATTGATTGCGGTCGCAGATACGAACTGCAAACCTCTCGCCCCATTCTTGGCTCTGCAACCGACTGAGCCAGCGAGACTTCATGGCTGTGTAACGCGTTTCCATCCCTATACCAGTGAGCGAGTACAGAAAATGCGCAGTACGTGGCGCGGCGAGCTCTCACAAGCACTTAAAAGTGTGGTCTGAACTGGCGATTCTCACTTTTCAAATTGATCTTATTTTCGTGGTGGCGCCTTGTGGCAGCTACTCTTTTCATGGATTTGTTCTCTGAAACATGGGCTTTCACGTGGTGTAAACCAAAGTTCCGCCAAACGCCGCCAAATTTAGTTATTGTCCAATAAAAATCACGATTCACGTAAACTTGAGGAGTCGGAGAACGTTTCTTTTGAGGCTTTAAAAAAACCATTAGAAAGGACATTGAGTAAATATAATAGGGTGCAAAATGATCAACAGATCATCCTCTACAACATGCAACCAACACATTTCCCGAAACTGTAACGCGTATACTTAAAATAGCATCGCAAATCTAAGGCTAAGAAAATGATCGTAGGAAATGTCGTAACCAAACTATGGCGGAAGTCAATGTTAAAGCTGTTTTACACTAATCGGATCGAAGAAAATGTATAAACAATACATATATTCGTGATCAGCATACCCTCACCTTTCATTTTCATCCATTTTCGAACAATTTTAAGCAACTTTATTTTTCGACTTTTGTCTCGCTAGATCGGGCATATCGACTTTAAATGCGTTTGTATATCTTTGTTCATATACGCAACGTAGAAGTTTTAAACTAGTTTCGTCGGTTTTATCGTAAAATTGGGAATTTTCCCCCACAGTAATAATAACCGTTTACAATTGGTTTTATGCGACAGTAAAAACATTCCATTGTGCATTTCTAGTCCAGCGGCGTAGCGTGCAATTTGGCAACGTTGGAGTTCGTCCATTTAAACTCATGATAAAGATCGAAGTGTTCAGTGTTCAGTGAACACCTTTGCATTCGACCTTTTACATGGGTTTAAATGGACAAAATACAACATTGCCATACTGCACGCTACGCTACTGTTCTAGTCCATGTCCGACCCATCCCAATGACTCGCTCTACTGTGTGACGCCCCGGTTGGGCAAAGATCGTTTCTGAAATAGGAGGCAATTCTAGCCCATAATCTTTGTCGAATTCTCAATTTTCACTCTCTTATTTAAATAAAAACAAAACTTGCCGCAGACTTGAACTTTTAAGCGTGCCCATGGAACATGGCACGCTTATTCCGATCGTTTTGCTGCTAACAATATAATACAATGTATACAATGTAATAAGGCAGCCTATGCTTTCCACGTGTATTCCTATGCTGAGTGGCCTAAAGTTGAAAATCGGCTGTTTTTGAATTTTGTGATTTTTTCCTGTCGTGTCTGTTGCGTTTTGAGGATTGCAATGGTACAATTATGAAATCGTACCTTCTAAAGTTTGCAGCAAAAATAGTTGGATTCATTTTAATGCTTTAGTTTTTTTATAATTCCAATTAAACGACGGACTCACCACTTTTGAGGGGTAAGTGGAGTGCGGTGAGGTAATATTTTGCGTTTTATGTTGCCAACTTTGTTGTAATTTTACTCTGCTGTGTTGGTTTTACGATGAATAAATTTTTGTTTGTTTTTATGATTAATTTGTTATGTTGGACATTGTTTTTGTGTTATTTTATTACGTTTATTGAATATATAATTGATTTTAAAGTACATTCGGGGTTTTTTCGTACGGGCGGCCGATAACGAGTCGTTCTGTGATGTTTTTTTTTTTATTTATTATTGTTTTGCAGCCGGTGATTGTTTGGCTGCATTGGCTGCACTGCGGCTCACCTGTTCACTAATTTGATAATCTTTCTCTGTGAATTTCTAGAGTCAGCTGATATTTTCGAATAGAAGGCGCAAAATAAAACCGATACAGATCATGGTTTTACTTATAGGATACCTTCTCACAAAAGTAAAGCTTCAAGAAGAACCCGCTAGAGAGCGCGGAATGAAGTAGTCACGTTTCTTTGCCTTTATTTGATCAGCTGATAAATGATTTTTTTTTTTTTTTTTTTTTTTTTTTTTTTTTTTTTTTTTTCTTAAGCGCAATTTTTAACATTCAATCTTTCATGGGTTGAAAATGGATCTTATTAAAATAAACAAATTAGATCAGTATTCTTTTAATTTTTTAGTTTCGGGAATTGTTACAACATTAACGCCTGTTCGAAAGTGTAAGCGAAGTTATGGTTTTTGTATTATTTTTTTAGAGGACGAGACAGGCTCAATTAATGGTATTTGTTTTGATGAAAAGGGGTCCATCCAGCTACCATTAGGAGTGCCCCCCTTAAAAATGGATGAAACTTTCAGGGATGATAGAGCTAAGCATCATCTTTCAGAATATCTGCAGTTTTTTGAATTTGGTCAACTGGGAGCGGGAGTGCAGGGGGTCAAAGTCAAAACCTCCAATGCTCCATAACTTTTGAACGAACATAGATATTGACGTGAACTTTGCACCAAAAGATGCGTATTTTAAAGATCTTTCGATTGATGTGCTACAGTGTTTAGTTCAAAAATATTTGACCCTTTTTTGCATTTTGTTTTACTTTTGAAGTTTCCAAAAATCCGTTTTTTGAGTTTGAAAAATAGGCGCAATGAAGGAATCTGAACGAAAAACAATGGCGGCCATATATGATTTGAGAATTTTGAAAAACTTATGTCAAAAATAAATTCAGCGACCCAAAAAACCCGCTTCCACCAAGTTTCAATGAATTTCATCGATTATTGGTGGAGCAACAAATTTTTTTGTAGAATCGAAAGTCGGAACCCTATTTTTGGCCTAGATTTGAAACTTTGCGCGGTCATAATTCTTGAACGAAATGTTTTTCGGCATCGCGGTTTGCGCCATCTGAAAGCTTATAAAATCAGCTTTCTTCACAGAAGTTTTTTGTTCAGATTCCTACGTTGCGCCTATTTTTCAAACTTATAAAACGAATTGTTTTCTCTACTTTTAGATTATAAATGAATTTTTACATCTGCATTGAGGGTTTTTTCGAGAAAAGTTGAAAAATGTGTTTGAACCCCCCAGAACCCTCCACGAAGTTGTCAGGAGCTTATGAAAATATCAGAAATGAAAAATTTGGAGTCAATTTTCTGTCTGATTGTTTTGTTTCAAATCATTTGTTTCAGTAATTTTCGAGAAAAATGCCAGCAACGGATGCTCTGGCTCACTTTGTATATGAAATATAGTAGACTTCTTTTATTCTATTCAGGTCCTCTGGTTTTTAATCACTGTCCGATGAGTAAAATAATTGAAATCTCATGCGCTGAGTCCAGACTATACTTGCTCTCTTTGAGAGAATCCAAAAATTAAATATAATCATCAAAGGTACCACTATACGGCCAATTTTGTAAAATAAGCACATGTATGGAGAGGGGGGGGGGGGGGTGGAAGCTTTTATATGCGTAACTTTTTTTGCTTCTCATTGATAGAATGTCATCGAATGAAAGGCTAGAAACTCTGCAACTCTGATAAGCAACTCTGTTTGCTTGAAGGGACGCATCGCAATGAAGTAGGGGACTACACTAATTATAGTTGTCAAAGTTGATGCATAAATTATTAATACTTCAATTAGTATGTACGTCTGTAATGTTTTGACTGGATGCTAATCATAGCATTTTTTCCAAGTAGATGATTCAGCCTAATTTTATCTTGAGTATTCACCATAAGGTTTCTCTGTACAGTAAAGCCTTTAATGAAAACATAGCAGGAATTGCTTTTATTGACATTAATTGTAATTGTTTAATTTTCAGATCCAAATCGGCCAATACTGTGTCTAAAAATTCAGATATTGAAAGGAATGACTCTATTTCGTCTCTATCAATATGTAGACATTTATTAATTACCTTCTTTTACCTTTCATCACCATATTCCACTAACAAAACCATGAGCTACCCATCTTTTCTTTCTCATTTTATTAAATTATAAATAGAATCTTTTACATCCATTCAACGCAGAATCATTTAAACTTCAAATACTCTATAATCAGTGATTTCATCCAAATTTTCATCATTGAATCATTCATGTATATTATAAATCTATCTATTCAATTCATATGTTAGTTACATACTACAATGTCTCCTTAAGTATTGCTGATGCATTTCAAACAACTGTAATCCACAAAAGAACAAAACACTGAACCAATTGTAATGTGTCACTGCAAAAACAACGACTCAAAAATATTTTTTTCAAATATACGTCTCAAATGCATATACATTGTCATATTTTCTTAATCAAAGCTCCAACAGCACTTCCTGTACCTTAAATAATATACAATAAATTGACAAATCTTCGCCCATGAACTACATTATAATAAATATATTTAAACCATGTATGCGTAAGCCTTTATGCAAAACTTATTTCTGCAAAACCCAGCAGAGCAGAAGACCAAATGAAACAACTTATGCGCAGATTTTTATGTTTACAATTCACAGGCACGCTTTTCCAATACATGCAATGTATCGGAGCTTCCCTGCTTGTTTAATTTTGAGGCTTTCATCAATGAAAAGCCATAGCTAAAATTCAATTTTTTTCACTACCATGAGAGCACATGAGGTAGAGGTCGTTCCAGAAGTGTAGGCGCACCTGAACCGAGATAATCTTTGGAATATTTCACCATCATATTTCTTACATACTTAACAAAATGAAAATGATGACTGTTTATAATTGAGGGCGACGCTTTAAAATCAAAAGTTTAAAGCTGGAGGAGAGTTTCGTTTTAATTTGAAGGAATGAAAATTAATAATTCGCCAAAGATTATCGGTCTAGATACGCCTACAATGCTGAAACGAGCTCTAGAGGTAGTTTCGGAAGTGTAGGCGCATCTAGATCGATAATCTTTGGGCGTTTAAAGTGTTTCTCACTGAAAAGTGAACTCTCAATTTCATTTTCATCGAGTACAGAAATACTTAATGTTGGGTCATTCCACAGTACATGTGACACCCGTAACACTATTGATCGGCATATGGTTTGAAGAAAAATAATGTCATTCCATCAAAATTATTCTACTAACAAAGCTTATTTCTTTCTTAGCCTCAAAAATGCAACAAATTTTATTGGTAAATGAGAAATATTACTTTAAAGTGTTACGGGTGTCACATTTTCTGTGGAATGACCCTGTTGAAAAATTCCAAAGATTATCGATCTAGATACGCCTACAATGCTGAAACGAGCTCTAGAGGTAGTTTCGGAAGTGTAGGCGCATCTAGATCGATAATCTTTGGAATTTGTCAACATTATTTCTATACTCGATGAAAATGAAATTGAGAGTTTGAGTTTGAGAGTTCACTTTTCAGTGAGAAACACTTTAAACGCAAAATAATGAAGTCAGAGGCAAGTTCGGTGTTGATCTGAAAGAATTAAAGTCGAAAATTCGCCAAAGATTATATGGTTTGGGCGCGTCTACACTTTCAAAACGACATCTAACATGAGTGACAATGTTTACAAAATACCGCACAAACATTATCGGTTGAGTTCCGACTCCTGGGTAACAAACAAAAAACCAAAAAGTAAAATAAAAAAAAAGAGGTAAGTAAAAAACCAGATGGTATATAGCTTCAAATCCAGGGAGCACAGATTGGATACTGAAGGCATGGTATTACCTGAGCCACCCTTGCGTTCAGGTGTAAAGACCGGGAAGGTTGAGCACCCGCCAGGTCACAGGATGCGGATGTTTTGATATCCGGCTCCACTGCGGTCAAAACAAAGTAAACTTACACACCAAATCCGACAGATAAATATCCTGTTCCGATCACTCGCGGACACTAACTTACGCTATGCTCTCAAACAAAGCCACTGAGTAAAACAAAATGTAATTTTTAATTTTTATACAGAAATCGCGTTAAAACTCGATAAAACACACACTCGAACATAAATTTACTGTTGGATTACAACGCGAAAAAATATTTAACCACAACTACACTACAAATAGGACTTATTCAAAACATAAAAACAATTTGTTGTCAACATGACGGATTCAGAGAAAAAAGGGTTCCCTACTTACTTAGTTAAAAAACAAATTCACAGTCACTGTGCGAGACAATTGATTATCTTTGAGTGTGAGTGCTTAGTTAATCCATTTAATACGAGAACAGGTGAACCTGATGTGAGCGCAAATATTGACCCAACACGAAAATAGTGATAATACAGAACACAAACCACGGAGCAAGCACCCTTTCGACGGAACGGAGAACACGTTGATAATCAAACGTCTATGTAAGATAAACAGCACCTCGGTTGAAAGAACGAATTTAATTGAGAAAAACGAGGCACGGGAAAGTTGTCTCAGCACAATTCGAACGATTTAACCCATAAACAAGGTTTTTTTTTCAGAAAATAACCGGGGGAACAAAAACACAACAATGATAAAATCTCCGTTCGATTAAATATGGAACTTATCTAGAAAAATGTTTTAACACTGATTGTAAGCATGGAAACAACAAAGGGAGGAAAAGAAGAAACCGCGACACCAAAACAAATCAAACACGTTTGAAGGAATATTTTCACGCGGCACGAGGTATACGACCTTCCCGCAGCAACTGTTCGAATCAAACTAATTCGATTGCGCTGTGTTGCGGAGAGAGAAGAAAGAAAGGAAACTGAAAAGTGGCCACGGAGGCGGAGCACCGTACCGCAGGCGCCGCTTCACCACGGCACCGGGTAGATCGAGAGCAGGTGAACCGCGGCCGCGAGGGACGGAGCGAGAGCGGGGGGCCGTCTTTCGACTGCAACGTCGAGAAGTCAAGCATTTGGCCAACTTTAATAATAGTTCGTGTGCAAGGGGCTCTGAATTTTCTGGTTTACTTGTTTTGAAAAAAAAAAAAAAAAAAAAAATTGGTTTATCAAGTATTTATTAATTTTTCTATTTATTTATTTATTTATTTATTTTATTTATTTATTTATTTATTTATTTATTTATTTATTTATTTATTTATTTATTTATTTATTTATTTATTTATTTATTTATTTATTTATTTATTTATTTATTTATTTATTTATTTATTTATTTATTTATTTATTTATTTATTTATTTATTTATTTATTTATTTATTTATTTATTTATTTATTTATTTATTTATTTATTTATTATTTGTTTATTTGTTTATTTGTTTATTTATTTATTTATTTATCTATCTATTTATGTAAAACAATAAAAATGACTGTAAATAATTAAAAAACAGTAATAAATGAGCTGTTCAGCCAAAATAAACCCAAAAAAAAAGGGGGAAAATAAATCATAATAATAAAATGATCCGACCTTCAATTGCGATGTTTGTTTTATTACGTTTCGACATCCATACGCCTTCATCAAGGAGCTTCATCAAGGCTTGATGAAGGTGTATATGGGTAAAGCTCAATAACTTTTAGATTCTGGACTAGAAATTTTCAAAAAATGAATGTTTGATTTAAGGATCAGTGAAG